>OZ038401.1:14310139-14537639 GCA_964036045.1 Eutreptiella sp. 'Long Island Sound 2002' | reverse complement strand
CCACAGCCTTCTTCACGTCCACAATCAGATGATCCTTTTCGGTAAAGAAGAGGGTCACTCCGTCACACCAGGACCTGGGCACACTCCAACGACTCTGTCGAGTCATCTCAGCCCTCCTGGCGAGTTCATCGGCAGTCTTGTTGTACAACGCCACCAAGTCGATTGCCTGCGTGTCATGTTCCGCTGGCGTCCATCCTGTGTGTGCTAGCTCGCGTACCAGCAACTCATCCGTCGCCAATACCCTCATCAGGAAGTCCGTTGCCGCCCGGTCAAAGGTTCTGCGATGCAGCTTCTTGGCGCCGGCCTGGTTGTCCATCCATCTGTACAGGGGCACGCGCTTCCTCAGCCTAACACATGCTCGGATGACAGCCACGGTGGCTTCGTGCAGGATCGTGGCCTCCATCAGCGTAGTGGAGGCCGCAGTGGCCCGTATCCATGCGCTGGTGCGCCACAGCTCTGTCCCGTGCACATCCCCCACCACTACACCAAACCCCCAGACCTGCTGCAGCCCGTCGGTGCTAACATCTCCAACAATGACGAGCCCCTCATCTGGCACTGCTCCCAGCGGGCACTGCCATTTATCTGCATCCTCCGCCCGCTGCACGATCGGCTGCCATTCCACTTGATGCATCCAGCTGGCCAGCATGCCATAGTCTGAGGACGGGCTGGTGGCCGCATACCCTGCACTCTGACGGTCCCCCCTCCGGGCCGCTTCTGCTTCCCAGTGGGCAAGCAGTTCATGCTGCACCGCCGCTCTGGTGTTGGGATGAACAGAGTTCCCAGCACTGTACAGCGCACTCACTGCCCGCACCCAAAGGCATGTAGCTGGGTGAGGTGCTCCTACGCCATGCACGCCACAGTAAATGAACGCCCATGGTGTTCTCCAGGGTAACCGAAGCGCACCTCGCACAATGTTGGCCACTGCCGTGACAGTGCAGGCCACTGACATGTTTTTGGCCTCCCAACGCAGGCTGTCTGCGGGCCATTTGACCAGCTTCCGATGAATCCATGCATTGATGACCACTCCGCGCATAACTATGTTGAGGATCTTCACCACCGGCGTGTGTGTCATTAGCCTCCTGCGAACCTGCTTGGCTGTCACACGCATCTTCGCTGTGTCCCGATGCGCCGCTGAGAAGGGATTGACATCCCCCCCCAGCAACTTGACATATTCCGCCCTCCGCGCACTGCGCACTACCTCGCCATCCACCTGAATCTCAGTGTATTGCACCCGATGGCCTGGCTGAAAGTGCAGCATACCAAATTTGTCCGCGTTGTTGCGCAGGTTCAACCACCTTCCGAATCGCACTGCACCCTCTGCTTCCTTCTGCATCGTCTCAGGGTTGCTTGCCATCATCACTGTGTCATCCACTGTCGCCTGTGGGCCCTGGGATCGAACCCCGTCTCTTGTCCATATGGGCACTCCCGTGGTCGATCTTGCGAACCATACTGCAAGGAGGAGGGTGAACCATATGTAAAATATGGGGTCCATCCCCCCCCCCTGCACTGCCCCACCGGCTATCCGGTACCCCGGCGAAAGGCCGTACACCGTGACGACGAACACTTGCAAAGCCTGGAGCAGATACAGGGCCTCCTGCCAAGCCCACCGCATGAGGGGCTCACTCTCCACGAGGCTACTCATGCCCGTTCTGTGCAGCTGACCATACGCATTCGTTTGGTCGAGCAGCAAGATGACCAACTGCTTGTGCCGCAGCACATGCTGCAAGGCGACAGTGTATACCAGTCGCCTGAGATGATTACTGTCTCCACCTTTGACCCCCGCAAACTGGAAATGCCCCAGGGTAGCACTTCCGATCCTCCGACCTACGCGGCCCCAGTGGCCTTTCTGTTTGAAGCGTAGCGGTCCTGTTTCCATCAGAACTGGCCTACTGATCACGTTGAAGTCCAGCCCGACTTTCCCTGGTTTTTTATGTGGCGTGTGCACCGCTTGCAGGGTCTCCGGGGGCAGCTCAGCGTAGGGCGCGTTCAGCATGGCGCGCATGTGCTGGATACCTCGTAGCCCCAGCTGCCGCTGCAGCTTGCATACAAATCCATCCATTGCCGCCGCATTGGACTTCTGCTCCGCAATCACTCCAACTGTCTCCACCACGGAGTACGGGTAATCCACCCCTGCCTCGATCGCTCCGTGGGATTGCACCCGCTGCTGCCGCCTTCTGGCCCGTTCCACCTGCGTGTAGGCGTCCTCCGGCGTGTTCACATCTCCGTCTGGCTGCAGCTGTCGCACCTCACCCGGTGCCATGGCAGCGACAGGCACGGGATGCCTGTGTGCCGCTTCCCGTGCTACCACGGGCAGGACTGCTTCTCCCTGTACCACCCTTTGCTGCTCCGAGTCCCAGACCTTGGTGACCCTCCACATGCCAAACGGCCTTTTAAGCCGTATGACCCTCATCGTCTCTCCCGTGAGGATGCCTTGCTCCAGGGTCTGGCGCTCCCGGACAAGGTGGAGCCACCTGTTGCGCGCCACCTGTGCTTCCAGGGTTGGCAGGACCCTGGGGCTCTCAGTGCGCTGCTGCGGTCGCTCACAGAGCCTGTCCCACAAGTCCTCCGGCAGCGCCTCCTCTGCGAGCCGTTGCGAAATGGCTGCCATGACCTCACGCATGACCAGAAGCCATGATGCCACAGGTTGCGGCTGATAACTCAGGGCCTCCATTATATCCCCGTATTTGCGGCGATGTGTGTCTGCCCACCGCGCTACTGAGACTGGACGATAGCCGAACTGCTGTGCCGCCGCCCCTCCGGCATATAGCACCAGCATCCCTGCAACCAAGGGGTGGTCAGCTACTCCATCCTGGTACTCCACGCGCTGACGACTGGCACTCTTTGTGGGCAGCATCACCCAGTCTTTATGTAGGGGCCCCTCCAGGCCTGTCTCCATGACAGCGCTGGAAAGGGTATGCCATGCTGCCACCGTCTCGTCGTGGGTCAGGGCATGTCGGTTCAAGTCACCGATACCAATGAAGGCAACCCCAGGGTGCTGGGCCTCCAACTTGACGATGTGCTGCAGTTCCTCTGTGTACGCTGCCCGCTCAGGTCTCAGCGGCATATGCGTGGCGGCTACCATCACATGGTGGACCTGACGCTTTACCAGCACGGCCAGCACATGGCGTGTGTCCACTGTCACCTTCGTTTCCACTCCCGGGTCCTTGCGCACCCATACGATGATCCAGCGCCCTGCCCCCTGGGGGGTTCCACGGATGCACCGATACCCTGCTATCTCCATGTCCACATCCTCCTTCTCAAACCAGACTTCCCCCAACGCCATGATCGCCGCGTTGTAGCTGAGCATGAGGGCCAGTACCGTTTTCCATTTTTCCGACGTCAGGCTACGAACGTTCATGTACAGGATCACCAGCTTTTCCCATTTGCCTGGTGACGCTGACCTTATGGTTGGCATGCACGCATACGCCGGATCACGCATGCACTGCCGCGGTACCGGGGGGCAGTGCGGCAATAGCCGGACCCGCACTCGCACTCCTGCTCCCTCTGTCTCAGCACGCATGACACAACGCTGCTGCTCCAGGGGGTGCTGTAGGTATGCACACATCTGCATCCACCACTGATGCATGCTCGCTGGCACATCCACCTTCTGTCCTTTCTCCCAGAACAGGTGACGTCCAGTGGCCACCCCCCCGTCTGTTGGGCGCCATTTTTTCTCCGCTGCGGCCGCGAACGAGAGCTCTGCCGCCTGCATCACATCCATATACCCCACTCGTGGCGTCATCGCACTTACTCCAGGCATCCAATAGCTGAGTACGCCATGCGCTGCGTCCCACGCTGCATCCATCTGGAGCTGGAACACCGTCTTCCCACAGCGATACACACCGGCCACCCGTGGCTCGCCTGGCTTCAGGTCCGCAGACGCTGAACCTTGCGCCAACCACTGCACTCTCCTCGCCCCTAGTCGTTCCGGCTGTGCATCCAGACCGCACACACCTCGATCGACATGCCATTCTGCCGCGCCTGTCCTCTCCAAGGCTTCCATCTCCTCCGGGGGAGGGTGCATCCCCCACCATGAGTGCTCCTGGAGCAGCCGCAGTGCCACTCCCGGGGATGCCTTCTTCCCGTGCTTCCGTACAGCTCGACGTTCTCGGAATGCCCGTTGGATCAGCACGATGGAGTGCCGGACATCCGCTCCAAAGTCCGTCGGCCGCAGGGCTCCTTCAGTGCTCATGGCCTCCATCCATTCGTGCGTCTGCACCCTACGGGAACGCGCGGCACCTCTCACCTGCACAGAACTACCGATAGACTGCCGTAGCGTCGTGGTGCCAGCCGTCACCCATCCTCCGAAGTGATGCGCCATCTCTCTCTGCGCTTCCCGCAGACGATCACCCAGCCTGGGTTCGCTCAGGTCGTCATACACCACCTGTCCACCAGGTCGCTCCGAGTGCCCATGCCCCCACAGTGATACATACGGTTGCCTGATACTATACGGGGGGAGGGTGGAATAGTCCACATACACACCTTCATACGCCAGTTGTGAGACATCGATCGTCTCCGTCGGCGCTGCACTGCCTTTCGGCGGATGAGGCATCCTGTGGGACACATCGATCAGGATGCGCGCTCCTTCTCGTCGCTGGACGATGATGTCGTTTCGGCTGCCACGAAGCCGCAGGATCGCCTCCTGCCTGCCCTTCAGGATCTCATCAACGGACTCCTCATCAGCCACCAGCAGGACATTTTGCCTCTTGCTGGTCTTGTCGCACGCCTCAACAAATGATCCCCACATGGTATTGTATGTACTGTGCCGGAACAGATACCTGACCTCCTGCACCACGTCAGCCACATCAGCTCCTTTGAAGCCTGTGAGAGCCACAACCGTCAGTCCGCCCAAGGAGCCTCCAACTTCATCAAAGACCAGCTGGGCATCATCGCGTTCATGACCAAGAACACGCACAGTGCCCTTCTGGGCAGCACTCTGCTTCGCCTGCATTTCCAACCTCGAGGGCTCTGAATGCCGGTCCTTCTCGTTCCCGTCGGTCAGTTCTCGCTGCCCAGAGTTTGCATCGGTCTGGGCCTTCTCGACTGCTGCCTGCTGCTCCCACATCCGACGGAGCTCTTCAACAGAGACAACAGCATGTGGTTTGTCACCAGACGTGCCAGCATCCACGTCCATGGCAGCCCTGTGGTCCGTGCGTGCCCGTTTCTTTTCTGGAGATCCCGCACGCCGGTCTCGTGCTGCTCTGTCGAGGCGGCGTCGCTGCTGCCGGATGCTAGCCAAACACGGGACCAGGTGCCGTGTCACTTCTGTTGCCGCACGGCGGATATGTTGACCGGTCAAGTCCTCGAGGCGGTTGAGGTATCTCAGCACCTGCATTTCGTCTACAGCATCATCAAGCAGCGGCATTGCTTCATCAGAGCGCCCCAGCGCTGCATACACGGCCAGCATTTCATCCCGTACATGGGCCAGCTCGTCATCAGTGAGGGGAAGATCCTTCTTGAGCGCAGAGTACAGCTGCAGCAACTTGTCGCGGGCCGTCACGTCCTCCGCAGACGATGCTCCTTCCGGTTGCCTGAGCTGGGTGCGGCTCGCTGCAGTCAATCTATCAGCTGCAGGGGGGCCCAGCGGGTGCACATTGGGGCTAAGGCGACGGAGGAGGGGGGCCCAGCGATCACTGGCTGCCATCCGCTGCAGCTCGGCCGCATCCAGGGACGCTAGGAAGACAGCGCTTGGACCGCTGGCACATGTCACAGCCTGCACTGCTGCCTGCCACTGCTTGGCGAGCGCCAGGGGGCCATGAAGGACCTCAGCCTCCGACACACCAACTCCTTCAGCGATCTCCTTGATCTGCGCCTGGGAAAGTTGCCGCGCTGCCGTCCGCGCCGCCATGACGCACATGTTCTCCCGCCATACCGCAGCCTTGGCACGATCAACATTGGGGACCAGGCCATCCGTCAGAAGGTACAGGCACAGGCTCTTGGCAGCCTTCGTTGACGGCAGCAGCAGGTCCTCCTTCAGGACATTGATCCTCTTGTCGGCCGCAACAAATACCGCAGACTCCTCCTGGATTTCGACCGCAGTGACATCGGCCACGCTGAATCGCGCTCGTCGGTCTGCTGCCATCCGGCTCCGATCTTCGTCATCAGAAATGTCGCTCATGGAGACACCGCAACTGTAGAGCAACGCACAGCAGGGGAGAAAGGGAGTTCGCACAACTGCATGCTCCAGTACACTCTCAGCCGCAGGCCCTCTTGCAGCAGCTCTGCTTGCCTTCAGGGGTTGGCTGGGGGGCTAAAGCCTCAACCCAGGGACTGGCCGTCGCGGGAACCCTGATCTCAGGGGGTTCACCGCTGCGGGTACTTGGCATGCAGAGGTACACCGAGCACAGTCGCCCCGTTCCCATGATTCTGCTCGCTCCTCACAGGGGGTTCACCGCTGCGGGTACTTGGCATGCAGAGGTACACCGAGCACAGTCGCCCCGTTCCCAAGATTCTGCTCGCTCCTCACCGGCAGGCGACTTGTTCCGTTGGCTGCCTCCGACCTGGACGCTGTTTTTCATCTCACCATTACCCGGTCTCGGGTACAATCCCTGTGTCGTGGCAGGCACCAAATGCAACAAGGACCCCTGTGACCCTGGCAGCCCCTTCTCACCTTCACGTCATGTCACACCCTATTTTTCGTATTTAGCTCCAACCGTATCATGAAATCAATCCCCGCGCCACGCACGCATAGGCACACACAGCACCAACGCCCCGTTGGGGCCAACCTCTGGCACTCCAGGATTGATGCCAGCTCAGTGCCGTTCGTTTATGCTGCTTTGTACTCCCCATACCTGCTTGTTTTTGCTGGTTCCCAATTCAGGTCTTCTGCCCCAGGACACAAGCGGTGCTCCATCATTGGGCCTCTGCTGTCACCGGCATGCCCAGATTCCAGCCTGCGAACTGAGCAGGTGAGTCTGGCAGCCTCCGCTGAGCATGACAGTGCAGACAATTTCGACGAAGATGACAGACAGGACGCTCAGCGCATGGAGGCTCAGATTCCAACCTACAGCCGTTCCAGCGGGCGAGTCTGTCAGCTTGCCGGTTTGCTGGCACCTGCCGCTCCGGTGACACCAGCGTGTTGTACCCATGTTCACTCTCACGTCCACCCATATCCTGCCCTTGTTCGCTTATACCCGCCTCATTTCATTATGAACGGCAGGCTCACATGACAGCAAATGTGCTCTGTCGCTTTCTTTGTTACTACGCTGTGTCTGTCTGTTGTATTCTGCACTTCTACAACACTTTTACCACATACCTGCTGCACATGCACCTTGCGTGTGTGGGCAGCCCACCTGACGGTGGTGGTGGTGGTGGTGGTGGTGGTGGTGGTGGTGGTAGTGATGGTGGTGGTGGTGGTGGTGGTGGTGGTGGTAGTGGTGATGTTGGTGGTGGTGGTGGTGGTGGTGATGTTGGTGGTGGTGATGGTGGTGGTGGTGGTGATGGTGGTGGTGGTGGTGGTGGTGGTGGTGGTGGTGGTGGTGGTGGTGGTGGTGGTGGTAGTGATGGTGGTGGTGGTGGTGGTGGTGGTGGTGGTGGTGGTGATGTTGGTGGTGGTGGTGGTGGTGGTGGTGGTGGTGGTGGTGATGGTGATGGTGGTGGTGGTGGTGATGGTGGTGGTGGTGGTGGTGGTGGTGGTGGTGGTGGTAGTGATGGTGGCGGCGGCGGCGGCGGCGGCGGCGGCGAGACCAACGCTGTGCATGCGGTGCCACAATGAAAGAGAGCTAAGACGTCTTGTGTTTCAAAGGTGCTCTCTCAATCATGAGATTCAACACCACTGGAACGGAACACTACGGTCTGCAAGTGGCATACCATTGGGCCACCGCGGCCCTGCCAGCAAGGGCCTGGTTTCCAAAGGGCTCAGGGGGCATGCAGGTGTGGGGGCAGGCAAGGTCCCAGGGAAGTTGGAATGGTCACCGGGAGGGCACAATGCTGCCGCTGTCCGCAGTGTTGCCCTCCCCACCCTCACCCCCCAAACCTCCGGCAGGTGCCCGAACGGCCAGGCCCTCTGTTGCGAATGTGAGGCCGTGTGCCCACGAGCCCCTGGTGTCGCCGTCCAGGGACTGCATTGGTACACACGGGAAACACACAGCGACCGCGGCCTTTCTGCGGCGACGCCACGAGCCAGGCTTGTGCCTGCCGCCGGACCCGGACCACATCGATCGGAGACTCTTCATCGACGTCCTGCTGCCCTGCGTAGCACTCCCTCTGTGCAGCCACCACCTTGTCTCAAGTCACTTCACCAACAGACAGGCCACAGGAACAGGCGGCAGCAGCCCACACAGCCCACCCACAGGTACTAGCAACCAGCACGTCGCCTGGAGGCAGGAGGCAGCAGCCGGCGCAGCCCAGTGGCAGGCACAGGCGACGCACCGTGATGGCTGCATACAGCACCACGTGGAGAACCCAAGACAAGTGGTGAGTGTATCGGCTTCAGCGCGAACGATGGCCGCTCTCTAATCGTCCGGACATGAGGCGACCCGCCAATATTGTACAGCCACACGCAACTTAGAACTAAATACCACTGCCACTCCTACTCACACAATTCTCGTGTGCCCGCAGGTCATCTCTGGGCAGTATGAGATGCCGGAGCACTTCCCGGACGGTGCCAAGGACCTCATCCGTAGAATGCTGGTGGTCCAGCCTCACAACCGCATCTCCGTCCAGGACATCATTGGCCACCCGTGGTTCCAGGTGCCCCTCCCCCGTCACACTGCCGTGGGCCTTTGTTTGTGCGGCCCGCCGACGCTTGACTTCCCCCGCGCGGGTCGAGGCCCCTTTTCGGGGCCCTGAAGACGCCCACCGTGTGAAGGGCGTGTAGAGGGTGTGTGCGGGTCCGGTAGAGCGTGTGCACAGGCTCTGCACGCAGCGCGTGGGGGTCAAGACAGGGTCGTGTGGGGGTGGCACACGAGTCGGTTGGTCAAAAGAGTGGTGCTGGCCCCATACCAGCCCCAAACAAGCCCCATACCAGCCCCAAACAAGCCCCATACCAGCCCCAAACAAGCCCCATACCAGCCCCAAACAAGCCCCATACCAGCCCCAAACAAGCCCCATACCAGCCCCAAACAAGCCCCATACCGGCCGCCCTCTGCAGCCCCTGCCACTCCCCTTTGCCGGTCACGTGGGGCGGCTGTCACAGTCCCCGACGTCTGCAAACAGGAGGGGCCCGGTTCGAGTCCCGGACGGGGCAGAGGCGATAGCGCAGGGCCGTCCTCGGCGCTACGGTGCCCGGTGGCCCTGCCGACCCCCCCCCCCAAAGGGGCTGACAACTGTTCACTGGTGCCTCGCCAGTACCCCTGCCCTTGGGCAGTGCGAGGGGTGATGGGGCATGGCCCCGGGGCTCATGATGGCGGGCCACGTGCTGAGGGTGTGCGTCCATCAGCACCGAGGGCCATGCACCGAGTGCCATTGCACCAAGTGCCAGGCACTGGGTTGCCCACACCGGATCTATTGCCTGCCGCCAGGGCCGTTCAGCCCCTTTCCTTCCCACTGCCCACGGGTGCTGGAGCCTGTCGCTCTTTGTTTCTCTGCACCCCAAAGCTCTTGTTGTGCAAATTCCGGTGCAAAATTCAAACGAAAGCGCTGCCATATCCCCGTGGCCGTCCAGTTAGCCCCATGCTCCAATGTTGGTTGCGGTTTTTTATCTACGAAGGCACCGCTGCTGTGTTGCAGAATGGCAGATGGTGGTTGATTATGACATCGTAGATTGTGATGGAGTATGGCATCGTAGGTTGTGGTGGATCTGACACTGTAGATCCTGGTAGAGTATGGCTTTGCAGATTGGGGTGGAGTATGGTTGTCGATTGTGGTGAAGTATGTCATTGTAAGTTGTGGTCAATTATGGCATGGTGGATTGTGATGGAGTATGGCAGGGTAGATTGTGGTGGGGTCTGGCATTTGTAGATGGTATCGGTCATTGCAGTCCGTGGTCGATTATCGCATCACAGATTGTGGTTGATGATGGAATTGTAGATTCTGGTTGTTTATGGCATGGTGGCGGAGGAAGGTATTGTTGATTTTGGTCGAGTATGTCATTGTAGCTTGGGGTGGTGTATTACATCGTAAATTCTGGTTGATTATGGCATGGTAGATTGTGTTGGAGAATGGCGTGGTAGATTGAGGTGTTCTGTGGTGTGGCGTATCGATCCTTTCCTGTCCCTGATATGCCAGTTGCCACCTCACCATCGCGGTGTTTCTAATGGTTCAGGTTGGTTTCGACAACAAGAAGGCAGAGGCCATCCAGCAGATGCCCGCCCGCACGTTGCCACATGACTCTCATGCCCAGTCCAACGAGATTGCCCCATCAGTATGCCCCGTTCCCCTGCTATCTCACGGGACGGCAGCCGGCTGTTGCGCCTGGGGCATAGTGGGCACTACGCACCGTTTACCGGGGGGAGAGGCGGGGTTTGGAGCAGGTGGAACTTCGAATGGCACCATTTGGCACAACAAAACGCATCCCAGCGCGGCATTTGAAGGTCCGTGGCCATTTTTTCAGGAGTCATTTTTAGTGCTCTTGGCATGCACATTCTCATGGTGCCCGCGTACTTCGCTCTGCAGGGAAATGACAGCACCCATCCAGCCCAGGGCCCGAGAAAATGGTGGCCCCAGGGCCAGAGTTTTGCTTAACAACTCAGCATCCGGGGGGGGGGGGTCTGACACTCCCCCCCCCTGGACTCCCCCCTCTTTCTCTGGGCCTCCGGCCAATCAAAAATTTTTTCTGGCACCTTCGGCGCAAGTCAGTTTCGGCCAAAGAATTTCTTCGGTGCCTTTGGCTCCTCTAACAACTCAGGGTCTCCTGAGGGGGGGGGGGGGCTGTCGGACCCCCCCCCCCCACATATGCGTTTGCCTGAGTTGAGTCTGTAGACACTGTACATGTAGGCACTGTGCATAGTTTGTAGACACTGTGCATAGTTTGTAGACACTGTGCATAGTTTGTAGACACTATGCACAAGCACATTTACCTGAGTATAGTCTGTAGACACTGTGCACCACAGGTGGACACAACCTGCAAATTGTAGACACTGTTGGCATGTTGTAGACGCGAAGAGACAATATTTGGGAAAGGGGTGAAAGGCCCCCCTTCCCTGAACAACGGTCCGCTATAGTCTGTGGACACTTTGCATACATGTAGACACTGTGTATACATGTAGACACACACTGTGCATAATTTGTAGACACTGTGCACATCAGATATGTACGTATATGTATACGCGTGTATACGTATACGCATAGATGTACAGCCCTCCTTTGGGGGTGTTTCAATGGTCCATTTTTTGCCCTGAACACCGCAAATGATGGCTTTTCTGGACCCTCTGCGCCGCGCTGACAAAAGCGCCATTTGCACTTCGGAGTCCGGAGATCACCTCCAGGGCCCAGTTTGGCCCGTCCAGTGAGTCCACTGTGGGGGAGTGGGCGGGGGTGTCTGGCGAGGGCGGCTCCATTGAAGACCCCAAACCCGCTTGCCCCTTCCCTGCACGCCTGTGCCCCAGGAAGGGACGTCTGCAGGACGTGCACCCCCCCCCCCCTGTCTGTGCAACATCCTGCAGACCCTTGTGACGAAGGAGCGGGAGACGAGTGACCCGGTCCGAGCGATGAGCCCTGTGATGGACGGGACCCTTTGTGTCCAGCCTTTGGAAAAGCTGGCGAATGTCGGCCGTTGATGTCTGCAGGGCTCGTGTGTGTGTGCGCTCAATCGGATCTGTATTCGGTCATCAAGTGGTCACCGAATCACCGGCTGAGCGCGTGCAGTATGGCTGTGTGTCAAAAGAGGAATCGACGAGGGTCTGGGAGCGTGTGCATGTGCACGAGAGGCATGTCCAATGTCGGCACCGCGTGCGGCGCATTGCGGTGCATGACGACGTCCGGTCCCGCGGCTCAATGTGCTTTGTTGGGGGCGACAATAAGTGGATGCACACTTGAGTTCCCATGAGAACGAGCAGTGGCAGGGAGCAGGAACCATCGGTATTGGTGCGCTGGAATCAGGGTCCACAGGGGGCATCGCGAAGTTGTGACCTGCGAATATGAACTACAAATTGTGGAAGAATTCTACCAAGCGTTTTGCTTCCACGGCAGCAGTTCGGGCGCACAAGCCATAGCTGTTGTAAGACGGGGTGTCTTAGAAAACCTAAGATGCATGTAAGACACATGTAAGATGCACCGTCTGTAGTCTGTAGATGCGGTCTGCCCCAAGTAGACGCGGTCTGCTAATTGTAGACACTGTCGGCATGTTGTAGACGCGAAGTGCCAATATTGGGGAAGGGGGCCAAAGGGCCCCTTCCCCCAAAACGGTCTGCTGGCATCGTTTACCCATGCACATGTAAGACGCATGACTTCTACGAATCAACGACGCCCCGTGTTACAACACCTCTACACAAGCTACAAGAGTTGGTGTGGGATTGTTTGGGAGGGGCGGAGGCGGGAACAATATCGTCCTTAAGATTATTCAATTCTTCACTGAAGTACAATGTGTTTCTCGATTTCTTATTTCCCAGCTCTGTGCTGGTGAAGGGGGGCATCGTTCTGTGCCAAACATAGAACGCCCTCTTTGCAGTGGCCATAACTGGCTCACAAAGCCCGGACCCCCACCCCCGTTTCGCCAAGTTCTTAAGCCCTTCGGACCCTGTGAGGAGGGCCCTCATGTCCATGGGAACAGGGGGCACTGGGCACTGCCTTCAAAGTAGCACAGAGTCAGAGACCGGGCCACGGGGGCCGTCGGCACCCCTTCGGCAACGACCGGCAGTTCAGAGCTGCACTCAGAAGAGATGCTCCGGAGACAGCCCCGGGGGAGAGAGTGCAGCCCCCCGTTGTGTGACGGGGACCTGCCCCCACGGCAGCCAAAACAAAAAGGGCGACTGCACATGAGGGCCCGTGTACAGCGTGCGCGCGCACGCGTGCGTACGTGTGTGCGCGCTTGCGTCTGACTTCTGACCGCATGACCAGCCTCGTGGGTATTTGATTGCATTTGTACAATGTTTGCTTATAACTCGTGTGTGTGTGTGTGTATGTGTGTGTGTGTGCGGCTGGTGGGTTATCTGGACCTACTCCTCTCCTCCTGTACCGCAGAACGGCGCCTAGCGCAGCCAGACAATGTTGATGTCTTTGTTCTGACTGTGCCTGACGAGATTCAGTGCAAGCCGGCCTCCTTGATTGCTGCTCGCTGTCTTGGCTGTTGGCCGTTTGTTACGTACATTGTGTGTGTGTGTGTGTGTGTGTGTGTTGGGAGTCTCTTGCCTCGGGTGTGTGTGTGTGTGCACGCGCGAGGTCTGGGGAGGGCAGGGTTCATTTGCTTCATACGGCACTGAACATATCTTCATGTGCGCTGCTTCTTCATTAGACTAAAGGACATCTAGGACAGCTCTGCTATTCCTGAGCAGTTTTCTTTCAACCGCTTTTCTTGCTTCGTTCTTGTCTTGTGGTTCTCAACGTGTGTGTGTGTGTGCGTGCATGTGTGGGCGTGCGTGTGCGTGCATTTTTATTCTCCTGCGGGGACACTTGCAAGGGGCACCTGTCTCAGGCTGGACCATTGTGTTCAGTGCCTGTATCCTCTGTAGCCCCTAGTCTCTTACATATGCCTCTCCCTTCCGGAACTGTGTCCTGGTCGGTTGGTGGGTACGCCCTGTCAATCTGTTGACCATGTCCGTGGTTGTGTGGTCGCACGCAACGCGGTCTCGGGTACTGGCAGCCGGTCCACTGGCGGAGTGCTCCTACTGAGCCAGCCGACTCTGGCGTATCCTCTGTGGGATAAGGGGCTGGCAGGAGGGGTGACCCTGACCTTGAACATCTTGGGTTTCCTCTGCTCAGGGTCCAGCCCGAGTGGCTGGCCAGCTGCAGCTGCCTGTTGGTGCCCTCCCTTTGTACTGCTACAGAACGGTGCCTGGTTGTGTCCATGGCTTCATGATGTGCGCCTCACTGCCCTTTGGATTGCGGCTTGACGAGATTTTTATTGCGACCAGTGCCTGTCCAGTGTCTGTTTGTACTGGTGCCTGATCGCTTTGCGTCATCCGTGCACGTGTGTGTATTTGTGTGTATTTGTGTATATTTGTGTGTGTGTGTGTGTGTGTGTGTGTGTGTGTGTGTGTGTGTGAAAACAAGGATTGCTGGCACCAACCGCTACCTGCCATTGTGGACCATCACAAAGCCAGGTCATTTTTCGTCAACCGCTGGATGGGGCACCCGTGGAGTACCGGGAACGATGAAAATAAGGGTTGCTGGCACCAACTGCTACCTGCCGCTGGATGGACGGTGCATAGGGGATGTTGGGTCCGAGTCTGTGTGACACTGATAACTGACTGGGTGCTGAGGTGCCATTCCACCAGTTTGACGACGGACTCTGCCTGCGGTTGGGACCGCACCAATATGAGGGGCAACATTCCAGTTAGGTTACGGTGTGTTACAGGTGTGCTATGTCCACAGAGCTGCTTGTACCTCTGTGCTGCGTGTACTGAGCAACTGGACCCTTGGTGCAGCGGCTTACCCCTTCAAGAAGTTAGCAATGTCAGTGAGACATCAAACCAAGGTGCTCACTGATGGAGAGGGATGACTTGGCTGAACCCAAGTTGTAGTGAGCCCTGAGCACCAGTCGCTGCATGTTTCCTGTCTGTGTGTTGCGTGTGTTAGTGTCTGGTCCTGACTTGTGCTGCAGTCTGTGCTGCAGGACCTGAAGACAGCTCTGATAGCAATGCTCCAAGTGTACACTCACTGTTTGTACGGTACTGTATGATATGCTACAAGCATGTGTGTCTGTGTGTGTGTCTGTGTTTGTGTCTGTGTTTTCGTGCATTTCTTTTAATGCGCATACGGCTGTTGCCGATCTCGCCGTCGCCGATTTCACACTGCCCACAGCCTTGCCCTAACCCTGATGATGTGCAAACACCACTGTCCCCTTGCACAGTCCCCCCGGAGGTTGGGGCACTTGCCACCAACGTCCATGGCGCCAAAGGTGCCGAAGAAAGTCCTTACTACGTACAATCGAGCTGCCCCCCCCCCCCCCACCCCCCCGGGTCAGGCAATCTTCATTTGGTCACCATTCCTCCTGGGGGTTGGTGGTGTTGGGAGGGGGGAGGCGTTACGCAATTTGGGGGGACTGTTCAAGGGGTTGGGGGGGGGAATACCCGCACTGTTAACTCACAGCAGCCCTGACGACGCCTCGGAGGCGCCCATGTTGTTTCGGGCTGCCTTGCCGCACTGGAAGCGTGCATCTTTCCAAGGGCCCTCTTTGATGACCCAGGCCCCGGGGGGGCGGCCGGGCCCGGTCCTTGTATGCGACACCCCCCAGCCCCCCGAATTTTGAAAAATAGCGCTGCGGGGGCCATGGCGCCAACGGCGCCAAATTTTTTGTCCCATGCTTAGTTGAGAGGGGTGCTATGCCTTTCGTCCTTAAGACCCTTAAGACTTTCTTCCTGGCAAAGACAAGATATCGCTACTATCGCATACATACCTCTATACTCCCATGCCCCCAGACACCCCCTTGAGGTATGCATGTGATAGTAGTGGGTTGCGCACCCCCCCCCCCCGGCCAAGCTGCCAATCCCCCCCCCCCCACCCTCCCGCCGACCCCCCCCCCCCCCCCGCAAGTTTTGACAGATAGCTGGGGGGGTGTCGCATCAGGACCACTTGTAGTCGCCCCCCCCGGGACCCAGGCTGCGAGCACGGCTGAATGAATTGACCCGGCGTCCATCGCTGCACGCGGCAGGTTTGCCCAAAGGGGGGCGTGTCCCGACGTAGTGCCGTCGGATCAGAACCTTGCAATTTGGGGCGGTACTCCCGGATGTGACGGAACCGGTGATGGCGGTGCTGCCGGTCCCTATTGGCCGGTGCCCCACAGTCGGGCCCTTCGAGCGCCGAAGCCCCTGCACGTGGCCGCTTCCGCCCAGACGCCCGTGAATGACGACAGCAGGACAGACCTGGCGTTCTCAGTCTGCACAAGGCTCGCCTTGCCACCACATGGCACAGGCCGTGGGGTTTGATGGCACTGGGCGCCCAATGAACAGGACAAGCTCCGTCTGAGTCTGGGCACAGCACAGAAAACCAGAGTTTTGCAAGAAACTTATGTTTTGACCCTTGCTCAGAGCTTTCTGTGTTTAAGATGGTGGAACCCCCCTTCTTTTGACGTTACAGTCAGCGCAGATGGGGCGGTCTTGTTCAGTGAAGGTGCACACGGAACTGCCATCCCAGCCCCCCCCCCCCCCCTGACTGGGCTCTGTCCCCCCCCCCCCGACCCCCTAATGTCGTGTCCTCTGTCAACGACGACTTAGAGCTGTGCTGAGCCTCACCGTCGTCCCGATTCTGGCCGTCGTCGACCAGCCCCAAGTGCGAAAAGCTGCTTCAACCCCCCCCTCCCCCCGCCCCGCCCCCCAAAGATGCGCACCGCCACTGCACCGGGGGATGACCAGCCGTTTGGAGCGATCACCCCACAGCCCCATCATTTGCCAGTGCCCACTCACATCCCCCGTCGGCGGACCGGCATGTCTGCATGTGCGCTCGCCTCTACGGCCCATGCGGTGCACCTCCGCACGCCTCCGTCCCCTTAAAGGGCGTCCGGCTCTACGTCCATCCCTCCACATGTACTGGGCCACAGGGCCAGCCGCCCTGCGATGCAGGGAATTCCAATGACCCGCAGCATCCGCTCACAACACGTCACAGTACATCACGTCGCTTTGGACCGGGCCCGGACTCGCTCCTCTCTCCAGGGGGGATGCGGTGGTGCGGCACGCAGGGCCTGCCTGGCACAGAATGGCTTGTGCGCATGCCGTGTGTGTGTGGGGTGGGCACAGCACGCGATTTCGGCACTTTTTGTGTGTGTGGGGGGGCCGATGGGCACCGCCTATGGAGGGAAAGGGTTCAACGGAAGGGCAGCGAATGGCGATCGGCAAGTAGGCACTGCCAGCTGCAGACGAGAACAATACACCATGGCATCATGCCAAAACCCCCCTTTAAAACGGAGCCCTGCACGGGCCCCACGCTCGAGGGTGCGCAAACCACGTGCCAGCGGCGCTGCCGATGTTGACCTGCAGACAAGGTTCGTAGGGGCGCTCGGGCGCCGCGCCGGAGGCAGGGGGGGGGGTGCGTGGCCATTTCTGCTCCCCCTGGGGGGTGCGGGAAATGCATGGCACAGCACGATTGAGGCACCACAAATCCACTCTTGGCCCATCCGAATTCACCTTGAAGAGGGTTGCTAGATCCTCCGCAGGCACAAGCGTTTTGTACCCCCCCCCCCTTTGGGGGGTAGACCACCCCCCATTATAAGAAGACGCAGCCAAAATCAGAAGATGCACGTATCTTCTTGTTTTTATTTGTCCAAACAAAGAAGACGCACAGAGCCCAAGCACCGTTCCCCCTTCAAAAGCAGCAGAAGATTGCTTTGATTGTGTCTCTCAACCGCAAAATTGGTTTGTTTCTTTACTTCCGCAAAAAGGCGGTCATGGACAGCTGCTTGGGCAGGGCTTGGTGCCTGGACTGAGGGCTTGTGCTGCAAAAAAAAAACAGATGGTGATGGCGGCACACAAAGGGAGATGCCACTGTACACCCAACCAACCAAAATGCAAACACAAACATAACCCAAACACAACACAATGCAATGCGACCCACCCCCACCCCTCCATGGCCCTTGCCCGTCTTTTCCGCCCAGCTGCAGCCCCAGCCCCAGCCACAGCCACAGCTACAGCCACAGCTAGAGCTACAGCTGCAGCCCCAGCCAGAGTTGCAACCACAGCCTCAGCCCCAGCCCCAGCCGAGCCCAGCCCATCCCAACGGAACCAAAACCCAACCGAACAACACAGGGGGAACGTTAGCGCGCCGGGCGCGCGCAGGGCGCGCGCCGGGCATTTTTTGTGACCCATGCCTTACCGGTGGACTGTTGCCGTTGATATGTTGGGCAACATTATATGGATTTGCCCCTTGGCCCCCGGGACATCAGCAGATGTTTTGATTTGGGATGGGTATGGACCTTCTCGTACCCGAGGTGATTTCTTTGATTTCGAAGTTGGGGGCCATGATGGTGCTTATAAGGGCCGGATTCATGTCATTGTGCCATTCATTGGAAGAAAGAATGGCACTTTGACAGCCCGCCAACAATGTTACAATGACGTGCACGGGTGGTATAGGGCACGCATTGAGCAGCTGTTTGCTCGGTTGTGGCACGCAAGATGAGGCAGAGGATGAGGAGAAGTGTGTGTGTTGTGTTGCCAGAACGCTCCACCGTCGCAGTTTGTGATGAGTGTAAGGAGCACTATTGTACTGAATGTATTGACACCCACACTTGTGGGACCAATGTTATGATGCAGCTCTACTGTTCGCGATACCTCAATAACGCCTATCGCTTCTACTGGAGATCGATGCGGTTGTGCTATCCTAACCCCCCATTCTCCCAACTTGCTAAGGTGTTGACCAAGATCGCCCTTAAAGGAGCGAGAGTGGTACTGTGTACCCCAGTTTGCAACTTTCTTGGGGCAGTTTGGGTCACCTAATTCTAAGGGCGTTTCCAAGGGGTGTGCTTGGGGGCTCTTCGGGGGGAACATAGTCTAAAAGTAGCGCGCCGGGCGCGCGCCGGGCAAACATTCCCCCACAATACAATACCACAACCCAACCAGAGCCCTGAACTGTTTCGTTCTCTGACTAATGCACGGAAGGAGGTAAGGTATGTGGTCGTGGGTTTCATAAAACCACCCCCAAATGGGGGATAAGACCACCCCCAACCCCGTTTTTGGCCATTTTGACCTATGGGGTGGTATTATGCCACCTAGGGGTGGTTTTATCCCCCCATTTGTTCATGGGGGGGTTATCACCCCTTTGGGGTGGCTTTATCCCCCATTTTTGTTGATTTTATCCCCCCGTTGGGGGGGGGGGGGGGGTTGTCACCTTTTTTTTCGGGGGGGGGGGTTGGACAATCTCTATGTGAACCAAGAATCACAGTCCCGGAAAAGAGGTTGCCTTATGGGGGCAGCTTAAGCATAGTGCGCACGCAGTGCGACTATTCTGGGCATCTAGCTGTAATAGAACCCCATACTTTGTGGTACTAGGGGTATCTTTGTTGTTTGATAACACATAGTTTGGTGCTTGTTTTGCATCAGATATGGCATTTTTGGGTCTTCACCCATTGTTCCCCATTTTCACCTGTTTTCATTCGCCGCATGTTCTACTTTCTAGGTTGATTTCTCCCTCCGATGGTAGCCCTCAATGTGGGCACTCTACATCAGCCTCTGTTGATTTGCATCCTGCGTCGGATGCAATTGTCAAGGTAAAGATCAACATGCAGATGACAAGTGTGCAAATGAAGATCAACCATTGGACAAAGGGCTGCTCGATCATCTGAGGATGCATGGTGGGCAAATGTGCATCGTTCTGTAGTCGTATTTGAATCGTGTTGTTGCCGAGATTCGATGATAGAAGGACTTTCCTTTGTCCCTCGTGACAATGGCGGGTGTTCTTCTTTGGGATCCTAAAGGGCTTCAAAGATTCAAGGGACATTATTTCATGGCATTTGATGGGAAGGGAAGGTAGTCCGCAACCGGCTTGAGCTGGGGTAGCTGGGTTGGCCTAATTTTGAGGGTGTTTGGAAGGGGTCGGTATGGGGGTTCTTCACAAGGGAATCTAGTCTAAAAGTAGCGCGCAATGCACGCGAAGTGCTAGGATTCCCCCTGTGTCTATATGTTGTGCTGTACGTAGAACACCCTTGGGGGGGGGGCTTGCCCCAATTCCATTCCGTAATGGAGGTAGAAGACGTGATGCAGGGGCACACAAGCACACGTGATTGTACATTTAGTGTTTTGCTTCACATCGCTCTTTGTTTGTTGCGTTGTGTCATTTGTTGCTTTGGTGGCATAAAACCACCCCGGGGTGGGTTTATTGGTCCGAAGGGGGTGGTTTTAACGAGGGGGGTGGTTTTAACAAGGGGGCTGGTTTTAACAAGGGGGGTGGTTTTAACAAGGGGGGTGGTTTTATTCTCCGAAAGGGGTGGTTGTATCCCCCCAAAGGGGTGGTTTTGTCCCTCCAAAAAGTGGGCATACAATAATCCGGGGTGGTTTCACTAGTTGTGCCTCGTCTCAACTTTTGTTTGCGTCTCCAATGTTTAGGCAGTTTTCCTGTCTTTGTTTTTGTTAACCCATGGACGGGGTTGAGCAGCCTAGCCAGAACCAACAAGAGTCAGCCGAGGAGCGGCTGGCGGCACAAGCCAAGGAAATTCAAGAACTCAGAGAGCAACTCGCCCGAGTGGCGGTGAAGGAGGGGCCCCGCCTGCCCCCACTGAGCGTGCCAGAAGTAAACCGAGCCCTCGAGAAGCCCCAGTTGGCACAGTGGATGAGACTTATGCTGTCCAACATCAAGGCGTACGTACGCCTTAGAGCTGGTGAGGTGGGGGAGATCCCCCGACCAAGTGAGTTTGGCGGCCAGGCGACGGAGGCCGCAGTCGACCCAGGAGAGCAGCTGGCGTGGAGGGTCTGGGACTGCGTGTCCCAGTCCCAGGCGGCGTATGCCCGCAGGTATGCAGGGACGCACGGAAAATCCAGCTCCGAGTCCAACCAGTACACCACGCTGGAGCAGGCATGGAAGGAACAAGGATCGGCGTTCACGTGGCGGAGCGTGAAATTCAGGGAGGTGGGAGGAGTACTGCAATGGCAGTCGAGGCAGGGCGAGTGGATCCCTGTGGACTCGCCGCCGAGCGGAGGGTGCCAGAGGTGCGCGCAGCGGGGCTCCCCCGACGAACGCCACTGGCACTTTAGATGCCCACACTGGTCCTGACAGGACCGGCTGGAGCCCGGACCGGCCGCCCCGGGCTCCGGCGTTGCGGACACGGCAGCAGAGCTGCGAGCGCTCGCCCGCCGCTGGGAGACAGCAGCCCGGTCAGACGACCCCTGCTCACCGGAGGAAAGTGCCATGCAGTCCTGGAGACCGAGAACCCGCTCGCAGTACGCGTCCCGACTCCGGGCCTTGGCGGCCTACGCGGGCCGCACGGGCCATCCTGATACAGCCGCAGCACTGGCAGGCCTCCTGGCAGAGCGGGCGCAAGCCGGCGCTACAGCATCGGCCCTGCGGGGTATTACCTCCGCGGTCAGGGCCGTGGAGGACCTCCAGTGGCTGCCCCCAACAGTCACCACCTTGCACAAACGGATTGCGGCGGGAGCCGCATCCTCGGGCTCTCAGCCCTATCTGTCCCCAGCAGGCTTGGTCCAGCTGGTCGAAAAGGCCAGAGACTCCAGACACGGAGCGGTGTTCAGCGCATTGGCCATCATCAGCTGGGTATGCTACCTGCGGGTGGGCGAAGCAGCTGGCATCAGGGTTACTGACCTGGCTATGCCAGGCTTTGTCCAGTTTTGGAACTCCAAGACAGGGGAGGAGGGGTACACCACCCGCCCCCTGTACAGGTATGCGGACGGCGTCCGGGCGTGGCTTCATGGCCACATGGTTTCGCTGGGCCGGTCCTCAGACATGCTCGTCTGGCAGTCAGGGGAAGCGGGGTTGGAGGCAGGCATGGCCGACACCCTGGCGAGCACCGCCCACTTCCGAGCCAGGTGGCACGCCCTGCGCAGGGGAGGCGCCGCAGCGACTTGGGCCCGTAAACCAGACCTCGCCTACTACAAATGGTGGGGCAGATGGCAGAGCACGGCCGTGGCGATGCAATACGGCACCAAATGGTCAGACCCTGGAGTCGTTGCCCCTACGGTGCTGCCCGCATGGTCCCGTGACCGGGGGCCTTTGCCGACTCCGGAGCGCGTGGGCGTCCTGGCCCTGTGGGGATCCCCGATGTTCCCCAGTATCGCGAGCGCCCTCCACACCCCGACCAAGCGCAAGCCGAGACTTCCTCGAGGTCAGGAGCTGGAATCCACTGCGAGCGGCACGCTTGGGGGAGGACGCGACGGAGACCAAACCGCGGCCGAGCTGGAGGAATCCCCAAGGGACGGCTCTGCTGAGATGCGCCTGGGGCCTGACACAGCTCCTACCCTCCCTCCACTTCCTCCTTTGGCCTCTGCCATTGAGCGCGGCGCCGTGTCTCGGGAAGATGCGGGTCAGCTGTGCACGGTGGCGGGGCCTTTGGTTGTCGTGGGGGGGGGGGCGTGCAGGCCGGGGACGGCAGCCGGGCCCATCAATGTCGATTCCGACGTGGACACCGACGACAACAGCGAGGATTCCGGAAGCGAGCCCTCCGGCGAATTCGCAGTCGGCAGCGCCAGGGGCTCCCCCGGGCGTCGACAGGCCGGAGTTGCCAGGTTCGTCGGACGGGAGCGTAAACCGTGGTCCTCCAGGGCAGCCGTTGGCCCTGTCAGAGGAGGACCCGCAGCGGGCTCGAAAGCTGGAGTGGTGGGCCGTGTCCACCGCACATACACGGGGCCGCGTCGCGCTAAGGTGGTCCTGGGTGGTGCGCAGGCCGTGCGATCCCGAGCCCCCGCACGCCGTCAAGCTGGGAGACCTCGTTTGGCCCAGCAGATCGGAACGCCGCAGCCCAAGCGCATCAAGCTCGGGCAGGGCGGGCATGTCCGGACGACGGAGGCGCAAGGCCCGGTGGAGGGTGCCTTCGTGGCTGCAGCTGAGCGTCTCAAGGCCAAGGCTTGGGGGCGGGCGGGCCCAGTGGCGTCGCCCCCCCCCCCTCTGTAAGGGTCCCGACAGGGGTGGGAGGGTGCAGGAACAGCCCCCCCTCTTCCTGGAGTTCATGCAGGCACTCACCCCCCATTTTCACTGGATAGCCGAGCGGGAACGTTGTGGCTTGTGGATGGTTGCGAAGAGGGTGGATTTGTGGTTGAATAGAGTATTCGATACAGCCGAGGATTTCCGCTTGCAAGGGGCTCTACCCGCTCTCCTGGGCGCCTTGCGCAAGCTCCACCCGGACGCCTTGGAGGCATGCCTCCATATCAACACCTCCCCCATTCCGCGGTTCATGGGGGGGGTCGAGGATGCCATTTTGGACCAGGGATTGGGACCGGTAGGCTCCCACCAACTGCCTGACGATCTGTGGGACGCTGTCGTACCGCCCTTCTACCACAGAGGGCTCCAGGATTTTGACGTCGAGCGGGAATGGCAGGACGGGGATAGGGTGGTCCGAGGGGCAACCAGATGGGTGTCGCAGCAGGTCCAGAGGATAGTGCAGGCGTTGAGGGGTGCGGGGGTCTACGAGGAGACGGCTGACCCCCCCCCCCCCCACGTGTTACCCCTTCGTCATCCCCAAATCGTCCGAGAAGGTATCCTTGATCTTGAGTTGCGTCAAGATCAACAAGAGTGACGGGAGCAAGCCCCCCACTTTTAGATTGGATTCCTGGGAGGATTTGGCTAGGTCCTTGTCGACATTCCCGCCTGATGTGGACCTCTACGGCCTCCACATTGACCTCAAAAATGCGTTCTGGAGCTTTTGCTTGCCCCAGGGTGCGCGCCAGGTTTTTCGCTTCCGGCCCGCCCCCGGGGCTCCGCCTGTGGCGCTGTCGCGCCTGCCGTTTGGCTGGAAATACAGCCCCTATCTGTGCCAAGCGAGTTTGGCTCGCATTCTCCAGGGGGTACTGCCCCCCGAGATACTCCTTGTGCACTACCTCGATGACTTTTTGCTCGTCTTCACTGATAAGGAGGTGCTCAGGGAGGCGGGGCGAGTGGCAGTGCGTGCCCCGATCGAGGCTGGGTTCCTCATAAGTCCTAAGAGTGTCCTGGACCCGGTGCCTGTGGCGTCATTCCTGGGGAAGGAGCTCGACTTGCAGGCTAGGCAGATCAGGAGCCATGAACAAGCACTGCTCCAGTTGTGGGCGGGATGGCTGAGGCTGGCGGTTGGCGCAGGCAACGACCGGCACCTCCAAAGCTTCCTGGGTTTGCTGAATTGGCATGTGCGTCCGAGGGGATTGGGTTGCCCTTTCGCGGCGGGCGCCTACTGCTGGTTGCGCTGGGGTAAGACGGTGGGGGGGGTCAAACAGCCGGCCCAGGGCTTCCCCCTGAAAATGCTGGGCAGCCTCGCAACGTTGGTGGCGGTGGCGGCCGAGCCCTGGCAGGCCCCGGGCGGGGAGGCCTGGTGGCAATTGAGGACCCTCCAGTTTGGGACTGAAGATAGGCTTTCGCGATCATCTCCGTGGTGCGGGGGCGTCGTCGTCTGTGTCGATGGAGCGCGCGATGCGGGGTGCTGGAGGGAGGGGGCGCTCGTACCGGGAGTGGGTGTGCGTACGCATGTGACACCTCCTGCCCGCTTCGCCAGCCAGCAAACCACGGAACTAAGGGGAGTGGCGTGGGCTGTCAGGTTTGCAGTCAGAACGGGACACCGATCGGTTACGGTCTGTAGCGACAGTGAGGCGGCCATTGCTCAGGTCCTCAGGCTGCGCGCGACTAGCCACCTGACCCACCACCAAAAGGTCCTTCGGTCGTTGGCTAGAGTCCTGTGGGTATCAGGGATCGTGCTCCGCCTCGTGTGGGTGCCCTCGGCGCTTCAGCCGGGAGACCCTATGTCCAGGGTGACGTCAGTGTTCGGAGGCTCACAGGCGAGGGCGGAGGTCGAGGCTTGGTGCACGTGGGATGCATTGCTGGAAAATCTGGGCGAGGCTCGGGTGAGGGGGGTGGTGTGTCTCCGGGGATGCTAGCCCCCCCCCCCCCCAGCAGAGCAGCGGCGGCAGAGTATGCGCCCTCCATGTAGCAACCTTTTTCTTTTGCTATCCGCACCTATGACCAAGCGTCGGGGCTCGCGTGGGGCCCACAAGCGACGGGGTTCCCGTGGAGCCCACCGAAAGGGTCGCCACGGCGGACAGCGGCACCAGCGTTCCGCGGACGCCCAGCAGCGCCGGGCGGCGAAGTGGAGCAGCGTGCTCCGCACCCGCCTTCGCGGCAGGTTGGCGCGCCTGCCCGTCCGCCGGGTGCTGCTCGGCAACGGGGTGCGCCTGTGCCCCCAGTGCCCCCTCCCTGACGACAGGGAGGGATTTTTGGAACGGGCGGTCCGGGACGTGGCCGCACGCGTGGGAGGCACGCCGCACCGCCGCACGACCCCCGACGGCCGCAGCGTCAAACCCCCAGGGCGGCATGCCTGCTGCCAGGTCTGGGAGGTAAGGCTGCCGGAGGGAGTCGCTGTGGTCTCCCTAACGGACTGGAACCAGGGACGCAGGGTTGCTGTACCCTATATATGGATCCAGGCCCGGTATGGGCTGGTGTTGCAATTTGCCCGCCTCTTCAACCCGTGAGGTCTGACGACTGTCGTCGTCGTCTGTGCCTGCCAGGTGCAGTGGGCGTCCCTGACGGCTTGGCCGCTGGGTGCTGATTTGGGTTTGTATTTTTGGGCCGCGTCGGTCCGCGTTCCGCTGGAGCTGAAGGCCGGGTGCTGGGACTGACCGCCTTTTACCGTTAGTGAGACTCAGCGACAGTCGTGCTCGCCTGTATCTGCCCTCTGCAGAGGTTGACTCCGGCGGCGTGGCCGCTGGGTGCGCCTGTTGTGTTGTCTTTTTACATGGTTGGCGGCACGGCCGCTGGGTGCTTTATTTATTCACCTTTTTGGGTCAGCATCACTCGCATCCGGCTGGGGCTGACGGCCGGTTGGTGCGATTTGCCTGCCTCTTTGTCCGCAGGGCAAGGCGACCGTCGTGATCGCCTGTATCTGCCCGCTGTGGTGGCTGTCCGGGGCGGCATGGCCGCTGGAGGAGTCCGCCGGGCTTAGGTTGTGGACCCTGTGGTGGATACCTGGATGTGGCGGAGACCTTTTTGGGCCGACCTCACTCCGCGTCCGGCTGGGGCTGACGGCCGGTTGGTGCGATTTACCCGCCTTATCTGTTCGTGGGGCACGAAGACCGTCGTGACCACCTGTGTCTGTCCACTGTGGTGACTGTCCGGGCGGCGCGGCCGCTGGAGGGGTCCGCCGGGGGTGGCGTTGCTGATTTGGGCCCGGTGCAAGACACGAGTCCTGACCTCCCTCCACTTCAGCCTCTGGCCTCTGCCATTGAGCGCGGCGCCGTGTCTCGGGAAGATGCGGGTCAGCAGTGCACGGTGGCGGGTCCCCTGGTTGTCGTGGGGGGGGGGGGGGGTGCTTCTGTTGCTTTGCTTTTGCTTGATTACTACCTCAGTTCACATTCCTCTGGGGCTGGGATCCGGATGTGGGTCCTGTGGTGTGGGAAATGGGTACAGCGGAGAATGAATACCCAAGTCCTGTGCAGTTTTCTTGTGCTCTGCTTGTGCAAACACTAGTTGTGCCTCGTCTCAACTTTTGTTTGCGTCTCCAATGTTTAGGCAGTTTTCCTGTCTTTGCCCACCCACCCACCCACTGACCGGCTGACCCCCTGAGAGCACCTACCCTTTCCTTTCCCTTTTGAAACCGATTCCCTCGGGTAGAGTGGGGGATCTAACCGTGCTGCAGCGTGTGGACCAGGGTATAGGGTCAGGGTCCGTTTCAGAGTGGGGTCCCGCATCCAGCGGAGTGGTCCGCAGCGCACCCGTCCATACAACCGCCGGTATTCCGGCCTTGGTGATACTTCAGTACTGCTGTCCCAAGTCCTGTGCAGTTTTCTTGTGCTCTGCTTGTGCAAACAAGGGTGGTTTTATCCCCCATTGGGGTGTGATTTTATCCGGACACCTGATCCACCGACAACGGACCCCAGCAGCTTGATAACACACCCAACACTGATCACTATGTCTAAAGTGCTTTGATAGGAGTACTGGTCAGAAGTGACTGACACCGTACCATCATGCTTAAGATTCTCAGCCTATTGATGCATCTGTGAGCAGTTGTTCTTGCTTTGCAACCTCTCTGTGCTCGACCAGTGCCCACATGCTGTCTCTCACCACACCATGTATCAACATCAGGTCCTGTATTGGATGTGCTCTTGGGTCCAATGTTTTCGGTCCATACTCTCATCTTGTCTTAGGCAAAACACATGGTTCACCACGATTTCCCATGGTGTCACTCCTCCTATTCGTCCTCCCACAACCAAGCACGCTCTGGCTTCCGCCCATCGCCCATCGGCCCACGCCGCATCCTTCGCATCGCCCTATAAAGCTCCCCTTTGGGGAAGCTTTGGGGATTGAAGTAATGCGCCAAAACAAATGAAGGCCAACAAGCACTTCATCTCAATAAACATCAAATTAAGTGGCCCATAGTCCTACTTTAGTGAAATCATGAATAAGCCGGAACAAGTTCCCTTGACTGTAGCTGGCTCCTGACCAATGAGCACCCTTATTGATAATCTCCGAATGGAACTCCTGAGGTGCCAAAGTGGCATATTGAACCAAATTCTCCACGAACAAACATCACCTGGAATCCAAAATTGACTAGTCCGTAGCGCACAGTGATTGCCAGGTAGTAATAGGGACAGTATGTACGCCGAAATCCATGGTAAATAGAAATAAACCAAGCGGTACTTTTGAAGGACGGGACTATCCGCCGCCGCCGGCAACAAAAAACCTACCGCCGGCAGCAGAGAGACTATGTCTCGAGCCGCCTTGTGCCTGGAAGGAGCCTTTGGGCCAAAATCGGCGCGCATTTGGCAAGTTACCCTGCCAGCATATTGTCCTGCTCAACCCATTCCTCATTTTTAGGGGGGTTTGCTGGCTGTTGTGATCGGCGCTTCATTTTGGTAGTCCTGGGCCAGTGTTGCATCTGTCCTTTATCACCCTGTGACAACGAAGCCAAATATTCACGGGCAGACTATCGGCATGTTGCATGTGATGCATCCCCGAGCCTCAGCGCACAGTGCGCCGCCCGTTCTGTACCCATCCCTTTGGAATGTTCCAAATGCCGCTGGTGCTCTGCTATGCACGAAGATAGTGCTGCCTAGTTGACCTTGCCCTCTTGTGTCCTTATCCCGCATTGGTGACACGAACTTCATTGTTGCCGCATGCAGCGGAGACAATGCAAAGCAGGCAGAATTTGATGGTTCATGCTCGTATCGCACTTGTGAGCGTGCCTCCTCAATCTGATCTCAAAGTGGATTTGATGGGTGGTGGTATCCCATGGGACAACTCCGGGGGGGATGTATGCATTTTGGGCAGCACAATGTGCTCCTTGTCCGTTCCACAACATTGGATGTCAATAGTCTGGATTGTCTAGGAGCCATCATGTGGGGTACTTTGCATAGGGATCAACAATGTGCCATGTGTTTTGGCTGAGATCAAGCCGGGCAATCCTTTTCTCGCTTCTGTGTTCCCTCCCATTCTCATGGTCCCGATTTCACACTATAAAGATAATGTGTATCTTATGCATTCATGTGCATTTCGTCATCCCTTGATGGGAAGGGATCACGAAATCGTCATCCCTTGATGGGAAGGGATCACGAAATCGTCATCCCTTGAGGGGAAGGGATCATGAAATCGTCATCCCTTCCGATCAAGGGATGACGTAATCGTCATCCCTTCCCCTCAAGGGATGACTCTTTCGTCCTCCCTGCCGATCAAGGGATGACGAAATCAACCAATGGATGGCAAAAGTGTCATCCGTCCATGGGAAGGGAGGACGATTTCGTCATCCCTTCCAATCCAGGATGACGAAATCGTCATCCCTTGATGGGAAGGGATGACGAAATGTGTCAACATCAGGTCCGGTTTTGGATGTGCTCTTGGGTCCAATGTCAGGTCCATACTCTCATCCTGTGTCTTCGGCAAAACACAAGATTCACCACAATTACCCATAGTGTCACTCCTCCTAGTCATCCTCCCACAACCAATCACGCTCTGGCTTCCGCCCATCGCCTTTCACCATTCTTCACAAGCTTTGAAGCATATCATGAATCAAGAATAGCTCCATAAACCATGTTAGGCTGTACATTGCTTTTGCTCCAATCCGTCTGATTTATTGTTCTTAATCTAGCTCTCGTCAACAGAGGCCTCAACATTTCAACACACTTTTCACCATTCCCAGGAAAGCAAACAGGGCTGCAGTAAAGCAAGTCCACGAATGAATCAGGCACGCCCGTTGCACATGGGAGGAGAAGAGTGTTATAAAACCTGAGCCTAGCCAGGGTTTGCCAAGAAAAAGTACCAACAACCTCCCACCATAGATGGAGTAATGGCCACTCAAAATGCGTGAATTGTCCCATGCGTGACTCGTACAAGAGCTTCATCCTATGTTACAATTCCCTCTGGATGTGGTTCCCACTTCAAGCGTCTCAAGACTTTGGCAATTGCCAGCTGGATGAAACAACACAGGTGGGGTGGGGTGCATTACCGCCCAACAAGACAAACAGTGGTGCACATGTTGGTTAAATCATGTTCCATGCGGGGGACAAGATGAACTCCGTGAAGGACATCGAGGTGGTTACACACTAGGTGCTTATTCTGTTGCGGTGTGTCACAGACACAAAGAGAAAGACTGCTTACCTTCCCCCCCCCGTGTCCATCCCCCCCCCCGTGTCCATCCCCCCCCCCCAGGGGGGGAACCGTCACTTGGCCCATGAACAATAAGAAATCAATAGGAAATCACAGGCGCCGAAGGCGCTGAAGAAATTTTTTAGTTGGGTTATACTAGAATTGGCTGGTCGGGAGTGGTGTATGGTTCCCCCCCCCCCCAGGGGGGAACCGTCACTTGGTGACGGTTCCCCCCGGGGTGGGGGGGAACCGTCGTCCCTTGGGGGGGGATGGACATGGGGGGGGGAAGGTACAAATGCGTATGTCCACACCCTCCCGCTGTCCCTGTTCACGTATTTGTACACAACAAAACACAGTTGTGCACCACCTCAGGTGCAGTCAAAAGATACAACTTGGAATGGCCATTTGGACTGTCAAATACCAATTCATGAGACCCCATTGGGGTTCCTGTTCCATCAATGTGGGGAAGGCAACCCATATTGCAATGAAGATGGTGAACGGCCACTTGAATGCACCTTTGAATTGTCCATTTGTGTGAGACCACTTGCCCTCAGGAGTTTGTTTCAATCTATGTCGGGTTGACGAAGGTGCGGAGTTGCAGATTGTGCTAGAAAGGGAGAAAGCAATTGTTCAAGAAAGAGAGGGGGCTACCGAAAGCAGTGGCAGCGCTATGATCACCGGACCAACGACATCATGTCCAAAGACTGTGCAAAAAGAGAATGTTGCAAGAACGTTCAATTCTGCACGCCTTGGTCTTTCATGTTCTGCTCCCTAGGGGGCGCACCGCGTGCTGTGCGAAGAGTTGGCTGTCTTCCACCACCAGTAGCCACGGTCCCAGGGTCCTGAATTCTGCGCCCTGCAGCCCCTGCTGGTACACCAGGGATTCTTTTTTTTTTTAAGTCTGATGCTTGCCATGGGTCCCAGAGTCCTGAATTCTGCACCCCATGCTGTTTTGAATTGATCATGCATGCTTCTGTAGGTGGGTGGTTTTCAGGGGTGTTCCCGGGATAAACAACGTAATAATTGGTGCTGTGCCCGCGCTGTAAGCGCTGTGTGAAAACACACCCCTAGATCCAAATTATGTCATGATAGCACCACACGCATGCACAAACCATGTGTTTCACACCGTTTGTACCACATTCATTGTATGGCTGGAACCTGTTTTCCTTCATTTAAACCAGACAATCAATCGCCTGAACACAACCATTCTATGTATTTTGGTATTGGCTATCGGCCATCTAAGCCTGCTCGTCTTAACACCCCTTCGCAAGAGTTCTCGCCGTCAATAGCCAATAGGCCTCCCTCTTGCGCCAACAGGAAGGTATTGAACCCCTTCATTAGGGTGGTGATGAGACTGGCTTGCACAACTCCTAAAATGGTTGGATGTGGTATGTGCAAGCACACAATGTGCTTTCCTGCCAGGAGTGGCCATGCCAGCCATGCCATGCCATGCCACCCATGACAGGAGCTAGGCACAGATTACTTGCAGCCAAAATCTGAAAGTGCTTGGGCGCCGTTGTCTGATTTATGTGAGGGCTAGGTCAGGGCAGAGATTGCACAAGTTGTATTTCATGTGTTTCAAACATTTCTCAACTGAACCGTTGCAGGTTTTTGTGGAGCACCCATTTTTTTTGGCTCTGCGACCACCATGCCACAAGTTGCAGGCCCATCTGAAGGCACTTATCTCATCACATCATCGAGGACCAATCATCCACGTGTCCTGGATTTCACATCAGCCTCAGCCATTAGTGGCAGTGCAGACGCAGACAGCAGTACTAGCAAGCTTGGGGCGCGCCTCAACACCGCCGTGAATGCCAGTCGTGAATTCTCGCAGGTAGTAAAGCAGACCAGCCCCACCTTCGACATGCTTAAGAGGAAGCAAGGCACCAGTCGGAGGCCTGGCAGTCCTACAGACAGTCGCAAGGATAGTCCTAGAGACAGTCGCAAGAATAGTCCTACAGACAGTCGCAGGGATAGTCCTACAGACAGTCGCAGGGATAGTCCTACAGACAGTCGCAGGGACAGTCCGACAACCAGTCGCAAGGAGACCGCCAGTCCGACAAAGAGTCGCAAGGACAATCCTAGTCCGACAAAGAGTAGCAAGGACACCCCCAGTCCGACAAACATTTGCAAGTCCAGTGGCCATGGCTCGCCATCGCGTATGCAAAGAGACACAAAGCTCCTGGGCCCAAAGTCTCGCACCGTGGACTTTGCCAGAGAATTGCAGCAAGGCAGCAGTCCAAGGGTTGGCAGTCCTGCCACCAGTCGCAGGGACATGCTCAGTGAGGTTCACAGCAGCAAGCTCACGTCGTCGGCCGCGGTCCGCGTGTCACCATCCAGTCCGGGGGGCAACTTCAAAGTGCCACTTGGCATGTTCAAGTTCGGCAAGACGGAGTCCGGCAACCCTCGCCCGCGGAACGGCAACGCTACAGCCAACCAGGACAGCCAACGCCCGGCGGTGTCCAGTGCCGACGCCGACGGATCCGCCTGCAGTAGCGGGCCCACCTCAGAGGCTGAAAGGGCCCACGACGGGACGTCCGAGATTGAAGCAGAGCCTGATGTGAGTGAGGAGCAGCCCCCGGTGTGTTTGAGGGGTGAAGAGTCGGTTGGACAGCCTTCAAGGTTCCTGCTGAGCTGTCACAACTCAATCTCACTCAGTGCAGTACACTGTCCAGCCAACACCCAGCCATCACTGCAAGCCTATGGCTCAAATGCATGCCGTCCACTGCAATTTCACAGTCTTCCCTGCACCCCCCACGTGCTGCCAGCTTAGGCTCGTTCTCAACCATTCCATCAGCTAAGGTATGGTTTGGCCCCTCAGCGATGCCCCACCCCCTGTGTGCAAACAAAGGCAGCACTCCAGAATCATCAACCATGTACAAGTGAGAGTGTCATGGGGAGGCAGAACTGTCACAGCACAGTTGTGATCTGGACTGTCCCCTCTCCTGACGGTGGTCTCCCCCCCCCCCCGAGGCTTTGTGCCACCCCCCCCCCCCCCAAAAGGGTTGTAACTGGTTCTGCTGTGGCAAGAATAAGATTAACTGCTTAACTTTCGTTTGAGGTGCAAGGACGACACATGCATGTGCGAGGGCTGAGGATGAGCCTGTGGATTGCAATTCCATTGGGGTCCTGGGGTCCTCCCAAATCGGTTGAATGTCGTTCTCAAAGATGCAAGTTACCGACCACAAAAAACCGTGGTCCTTGAACAATGTGATTTCTTGTGTTGCATCTCAGTGCCCCCCTTTGCCGTATCCTTGAGCTTGGGCTTACCTTATCCTTGAGCTCAATCCGCCTGAAGTGTGAACGAACCGGTTGTGTGAAGGAGTCAGCAACCGAACTGGACAGCACTACTCTCGCACAATGACAGAGCGATGACCGCTTGGCCTGTGTCACAGGGGCCTTTCGGTGGCTGAGTATCCATTGCTGCCTGGCCCGCTGCGGTGCAGCAAGGCAAAGCAATCCGCTGAGAGAGTTGTGGCGATGACCATATGTCTGTGACAGGGTAGTCCCTGCCCATGGCTCTCTTCCCGCCCTCGGCAGCGTTCACACATGGAAGATGCCGGGTGTCCCTTGTGCAATGTGGAGTCCTTCGTCCTTGTGTGCGAGCCCTGTATCCGTTGCTTCAGGGCCCCCGCCGCCACCACCTTTGCAAGAACACCGCTTGTCGGAACAATAGTCGGTGTTGTTTCCGCAACTTTTGGAGCCATGTTCTACTTGCTTCTTTATCAATCCCCCCCCCCCCCCCCTCCACCAGGGATGCATTAGAAGAGAAGGGACCTCAGAGGCGGTCTCAGAAGCGGTTAGGCAGGCGGTTGGAGGAGGCCGAAGCGGTTGAGGGCGGTTACAAATGCCATTGAGGCTGGCATTTGGCGTCATGGGGACAGTGGCTGGGCATAGGCTGGGCGCCCTGGAGGGGGGGGGGGGTACCTCCCCCCCTTCCAATGCATCCCCCCCCCCCATGTCAGAACAACACGAGGTGTTGTTGCCGTCAAATTTTGGCGCTTTGGTGTCGTTCTTGGGGGGGCTGCGACACAAATGTTTCCAAACCTGTGAACCGCAGCCTGGCTGCATGTTTGGGGGCATGCAGGGCATGTGGGGGTGGGGTCATTTTCGCCCGCCCGCAAGTTTATGGAGTACGGCAGGCGCCTGCTGAGTTGCATCGGCTCATAGGCCCCGAAGCCCTCGACGGTCCGGCCAAACGGAACCGTCTGCATCGAACCGATGGTGCGCCGCTACGTCGCCGTCCGCCGGCGGCGCAAACGGAGAGCAGCGCTCGTGCGGAAGCAGGAGCCGCACATGGAGCGCCCGACGGCGCAGCAGCTGCGCAACTGCGGGTGGATGTTCATCCTGACCTCCGGCGATGTGCATGCCATCAGCGCCGCCAAACAAGGGTATGCCTCCGCCCCCCTCCCCAACGGGAGGCAACTCTGCGCCTTACCCTCAACCAAACCACGCAGATCTGGCCGACTGAGTGCCAGCCCTGAGCAAGGATCCGTATGATAAGGATGAGGTCCCCATGTATGTAGTATTGAAGCCAGAGGTTGTGGCTGCCAAAACACGGCCAATCAATGTACAATGAGCCTGAATGAGAGCTGTGCTGGGCATAGCTGTGAGAACACACATTGCTGCATATGCATACCAGGACGTGCATGTGTGGAGCGCTCTTTGACCTGCGTGCGGCCTCCCCAACGGGAGGCATGGCCTTTTCCGTTCGCATGTTGACAACGTCGACTGTGGCCCCTGCGGGAGTCGTGGGCCAGTGGTCCCTCTCTGGACGACGGTGGGCGAGGGAGGGGCTCCGAGGGGCGCGCTTCGGCAGACCTCCGAATCCCAGTGTCATCGCGACTCGGCATTGCTGCACCTGCTTTGGGAGGTGTTTCGCCTGTTCCCCCCCCTCCGGGACAAGAGGGAAAGAATCGTTGTGGTTGTCCCCAGCGTGCACAGGTCAGTGCTGGAGTCGGCAAACCCGGCATGGACTCGGAGGGTGCATCTGGATGCGCCTGGGCAACGGCACGAGCAACAGCCCCGTCTCCGGGACAGCCAACCCCCGGAGTAGTCAAACAGGACAAGTCATCCGGGGGCTCTGTTGGCACAACCAAAACACGTTCGGACCCACAGAGGGTCAGAATGAGCAGTGGCGAGAGGCCAATAGTCACCGCCAAAGGCAAACAATCAGATACCGAGGCCTTGTGCCAACCCCCCCCCCCCCCCTCCCGCCCCTAACTTTGAATGTCTCCTGTCCCCACGAGGGCTGTAGGCCCAAGGACCAAACACAAGCAGGGGGAGGGCATGGCCGAAGGGGGGCCAGCAGCAGCAAGCGCCCTCCCGCTGATGACCCCTGACCTGCACGTAGGCTCCTCACCCACTAACGGTACGCCGATCCCCCAGGCACATGGGCCTGGCCGAATGTCTGCACTCCCGCAGCCCGACAGGCGACAGCTGATCTGGTACAGTGCAGAAGGGAGGAAGGGACCTTGTCTGTGACCCCGGCCATTGAACACTCGGACAAGCGGACTCCGAATGCATGAACTGGCACACTGAACTCGGAGCAATGAACACCGTGGGGGCAGGCGTTGGGGCTGATTGCGGTGAAGCAAACCTGACCCATTGTGGCCCCTCCGCCCCGAAGATGCCACTTGCCTGTGTGCTGGTGTGGCCTGCGATGGGGTGGCCTCGTGCCGCCTGCCAGTGCCAGTGTTTGCTCCGGGTCGTCGGGACACTGTGTCGCCCCCGCCAACAGTCGCACACCAGAATGTCTACCCACGGGCCTCCGTCAAAACAAACCGCAAGGAGGAGCAATGCAGCCCATGCCGTGCTGCTCAGCATCCACTGCCCACAATTTGGAGGAAAACTCAAAGAAGTGTGTATTACCAGAAGCATTAGTGGCTGATGGCCCGCCCCCCTTGCCAATAAAGATTTTTTGCGAAAAAGGGCCTGTCAGCACAACGTGACGCCGAGGGCGCCAAAAAGTTGTTTTGGGGGTCAGAAAGGGGCCCATCTGCGATGCATCATACGACGCCGCAACCTCCACTTTTGGACAGGGGCACATGCAGCACGACATGTCGTATCGGACTGCAGTCTGTGCTTGTGCGGCTGTGGGGCATACACAACGCATGCACCCACCCCCCACTGCACCACACTGCACCGCACAACAGCGCTCCTCATGCCTTTTCCAACATACGGCACACTGTCCTTCTTCCCTGTGTGGGCACGACCTTTGTGGGGCGTTAGTCTATGAACACGCTTGCATGGCGAAGGTGTGGGCAGTGTGGCCCGCAGAGCGAAGACGCATCGATTGCACGCACAAGGCGTTTGCAAGACAACAAGATGTACTGCCTCTAAGGAGCGGCCTAGCCTCAGCGACCAGTGCGGCCATGAGGCTTGGTGGGGGCCTCTTGCAGAGGCATACCACCCGGATACACCCAGGTGTAGTAGTAGAGTTGGCCAAACCGCAGTGGGCTACACACCTCAACATTGCGGCGCTGCGGTAAGAGTGGATGCCCCAAGCGAGGTTCAAAGTTCATGTAGGGATGCGGTAAATGCACTAAATTGGGCCAACATCATCGTACACAACAGTAATAGTAAAGTATGGTCAGTGGCACTACATGCACCCTGAGTGCACTGTGCGAGTGGTGGAACCCAAAACCCATGCTCGGCCAAGCCATTGCTAGCCTGGTCCCTGCAGATGGATGCAGACAACCTAGACATGTACGCTACGCTAGGAATGTGGGTAGCCATATGCGACAGCATTGCCGCTGCATAACCTACAAACACCTCTCACGGTAGCACACCAAGACAGGAAGAGAAAGCACAAAAGCTCGTCACCCAAATCAAAAATGCAGAGAGAATCCCATTGCCTCTGAGGGCTTGTATGTTAGGGTTGAGGGTATGGGCGGACCACCAGGGGGACAAAAAGAGATGTGCTTGGTCCTGGTGCTTGTTATGTGCTTGGTCCTGGTCGTATTGCATACCGTGACCCCTTGTGGCTGGGACAATGCCCAGAAATTTTGGGCCCAAGTTTGGCAAGGGATGTGCCTTGAAAATGATTGTGGCATAAATCCACATCACCGGGGGCTGAGCTATAAAGGTCAAGCAAAATAGAGTGGTGAAAACATCTAATGTCACACATTTCTTCAATTTTTGCGGAGAGAAGAACCCTCAACAAGACCCTGAGCAGTGCAGTGTATGGGCTGCTCGATGCACACCCGGGATGCGGTTCATGCCTCTGCTGAGTCTTTTCCTGCGTCCGACAGGAGCTTGTAGGCAGACATTCTGGTGGCCACTGTTGCATTGTGCCGTTGGTGGTTTCAGATGGGGATATTTGTGTGTCACAGGAAGCGGGGAATCTGCCAGTCTCACTCCTTGTGATTGATATGCCTGTGGCCCCACCTGCACACTGCCAACGTCATGGATGGACGGGGGTGGTGGGCAGGGGGTACAGGTCCAGGGACAGAAAGCATTTGTTTGGCACTGTACGCCACCGTTCATCATGCCAAACCCGCTTTCTCTCCGCACCGTGTGCCCCATTGAAGCTCTGGAGTGCAAAAGGGAGCAACGGGGGACTGGCAATCATCCCCATGGCCGCAGCTCCCAAGGCATTGCTCAAGTTGCGCCCCAGGTCAGAGCGGAGGAGCCGTGGATCCCCCCACCCTCGGGCATCGTCAGGCGTGGGGTCCGCATGCATGGCCAGCAGTGTGCAAAGTCATCAGGGGCCCCAGTGAGCCCCCCCTCCCGGAGCAGCCTGAAGCCCCCCTCCCCCCCCGGAGCAGCCTGAAGCCCCCCCCCCCCCTGAGCAGCCTGAAGCCCCCCTCCCCCCCCGGAGCAGCCTGACCCCCCCCCCCCCCCCCGGAGCAGCCTGAAGCCCCCCCCCCCCCCCCCCCGGAGCAGCCTGAAGCCCCCCCCCCCCCAAGCCATAACCCACACCTCTGAAAGCCACCAACGTAAGGCCTTTCTAAACCTACCCCCACACACTCCCTTATGGAACACACATGGGCCATCACCTGTCATGGAACTTTGGCTAACCACACTGCAGCAGCTCCTCAAACTCTGAGTTGCTGCTGCAGTGACCTCAGTCTGGGGCCCAAGAGGAGCCTGGGTACCATCACTGTTATCCTCCTCGAAAACACACACACACACACACACACACACACACAGCCATTCCTTTCACGCCTCTCCTCCCTCTCACAGGTACAACCAAAGGCAAAGGATTAAAGTCGGGGTGCCATATTGCAACATTGAGTCCGGTGACGTGCATCGGCTATTATGAAGTGGTCGGGAATGAGCCCCACCCAGTCACCTTGTGCTCCACCAAGATGGTGCACATGTGGGTCTGCAAAAGCCAGGAAATGCTGTCCCCACTGCAAAAGCACTGCCAGCTCAGGTATGACGTGGTCCCTGCAAGGCACCCAGGAAACCGTGATGAGGATAGAAAATGATGCTCATAATCAAGAATCGTTATCCGCATCAAAATGGGTGCTCCAGTTATTCTATGTCTACCATTATTGTATACTTATCCAAAAGTTGTTACCGTGGGTCATATTGTTGAAAACATGAATATCATTTTGATTGTTGTTGTTGCTGCTGCTGCGGTTGTTATCACTAGAGAGTACACACAAGACCTTTTAAATTCCTCCTCATCCTCCTCCTTCCCCCTCATTCTTTCCTCCTCCTCGTTTGCCCACTTGCATTCCTTTATCGCTCAATCATTGTGGAAAATAGTGGCTCTGCTTGCAAGCACTGAGTTGGCACGCAAGTGATTGTCCTGATTTTGCAGGACGATTGTTCTGAAATCCAGGGTCGAAATGGCTGTTGGACCACTGGACCACTGGACCACCGACAATGGCCGCGGCGTGAGGCCTCAGCTTGGAACCAGCCGCCGAGTTGCATTCCTTCTATTGGCCAATTGCCGCGAAAAAGGGAACGCCTTCATTTGGAAGCACTGGCTTGGTACACCAGCGATCATCCTGAACTGACGGGGCGAAAACGCCAAAAACAGGCTGCAAACGGCCATGTTTGATCCCATTTTCGGCCACCAAGGTCCACCAACGGCACCCTGTGGGAAACCAACTGGGGAAAGCTGACCGTTGACTTGGAAAAGCTACCGTTCGATTTTGAAACACCACGGATGCTGGATTTTGCCCCGGGCTTGCTGCTTGCTTGCGCGTGAATTGTGATTGTGTCAGGAGGACTGTAATAACTACAGTCGACAAAGCTCTTCTGCTCCTGCTCCTCCGTGTTTGCCCATTGGCACTTGTTTCACGACTCACTCATTGTGGAAAAGGGATGGTTCCATTTTGCATCCAGCTTGGTGCACTTGGTTCTTCATGACAATCCCCCCGCTATCCATGCTACAAAATGGCGGTGGTGCGCCACAAGAAGGGCAACTGCGTGGCATTATCGCAGGAAATTGCTGTGTGAGTGCTTACTTGCGCTTCGTTTCCCAAGGCAATTGGTTCAAGGGGGCAAAATGGTACCATCAGTCAGACCAGAAATCATCTGAACGAAAATCCTAAAAATCCTGGAAATTCTCCCGGAAGCTGGTGCAGCAGAGGTATAATGCCCCCCCCCCCCCCCCAAGCCCCAAACATGTCGAACGTGCCCTCACTTTTGGGGGGCTCAGAAAGGGCAGATCGTCCACACATTTGGTGGTGCCACAAGATGAACCTCAAGACAATCGGCGCATTCCTCATGGGGTACCCCCCTCCCCCCAACACCCCACATGACCCCCTGCCCCAGTATTGGAGGCCCAGCCGCCCTTGGTGCCCTTTTTTCAAGGGGGAGGGGGCAGCCCCGTAGTGCTGTGGGTCCTGACGGTGTGTGTCGCTGTCAGTCCTGGGCCCAGGCACCTCGGGGCAGCTCCACCCGGGCGGGTGGTACACGCACAGACCGGGAGGCCCTGGAGATGGGGCGGGTGTTCAGGCCCACGGAGGAGGAGGGCCTGTCTCACACCTGCGCCCCAACGCAAACGACGGGGGGTATCTCAAGAGCCATGGGTGACCGTCAGGGCCCTGGGCAAACACACAGCAGATGCTTGGTTTGTGAAGGGGGGGGGGGGTGGCACGATGCCATGGTGTTGGTTTGCTTGCCTTTGGCGGCGCCTATTAACCTCTCACCATTGTACATTCCGACCCTCTGTAGGCATTAGGAACACTTTCCCTGCGGCGCCTGCGGTGTGCCCTGTGGCACACAGTTTGGGTAATTCCTACCAGAATACAGGTGGAATAGTGCCGCATACGTACATACATTTGTTACATACTGTTTACCCCCCCACACCACTTTTTTCTCCTATTTGATTGCTACATTCCCCTTTTTGGGCCTCTATCTTTCACAAATGGTGCATTTGATTCCGTACCCAATGCGGTTTGGGCGTGCAGGGAAGCGTTCCCCTTGCTGGGGCTGGACTTTCTTGTGGTCCCCTTTTAGGGAGCATCGCGTGTCGAGTCGAGGAAACCTGAGGGTAATGTCCATCTCTTTAAGCATTTGATTAAGTAAAGAATGGCGGCGCGGGGGGGGGGGGGGGGGCATCCGTGCAACTGGATTGCGTGCCCACTGTGAACTTCCCTGAGGATCTTGATCACCAAACTCTTCTCCCATTCCCCGGCCCCACCCCACGGCGGTGATCACGATGGTTGAGCGTGATGGCCCACATCGATGTCATCATCACGCTTGGTCACGGGTGATTATGAGAACGAACATGATGGGCGCCTTTGATGGTGACATGGGCCGCAGCAGCCAGGGCCAATGGAATGTCGGCAGCAGCAGAGGGCTGTGCAAACGGACAGCTGCAAGGGGGCTTGGCGTGATGGCCATAGTGATGGTCCCTGACCTGATGGCCCATACGAACAGTGTCCCCTCTCATGGAAGACTTGCTGGGTCGTGTGACCCCCCCCCCCCCCCCTCCGAACCAGCACCCTCGCGGCCTGGGGTCTTCATGATGACCGCATACCGGGCACTGATCAGGCCGTCAGGGAAGGACGCCATGGGCAGAAGTTGCATTCTGGATTCCCCCCCAGGCAGGGGGATGCCTGCTTGTCATAGCAGAAGGTTCAAGGGGCGAGAGGCCAACAGGCGCCGCCACAGGCTAACAGAGGCAACCACCAAGGCCTTGTGCCCCCCCCCCCCCCGATCCTGTCCCAACAGGAAGCGCCGTGCGCGCACCGGGCGTACTTTCCTGTACCCTCCATGCGCCAGTGCTGTGGCTTGCTGAGTCAGACCCTGGCATGGTGCAAATCAGCGATGCCATGTGATGGTGCCGCGAATCTCACTACTCCATATCTCCAGATCATTGAAGACATCAACTCCAGACTTATGATGTCGATGGAAGTGGTCTACAAACCGACGGGGCGCCAATTGGCCGACACCGCCCTGTTCCAGGACTGGGATGTGGAGGTCCTGAGCACTATCGTGTCCAAACTGCAGCCGACGCTGTTTTCATCAGCCGGGCACCAAGATCTTCAAAAAGGACCAGGCCGATGCAATGCCCAGTGTCCTGTATCTAATTTCAAAGGTTGTGCTTGTGTGGAACTGGGGTTGCGGTCGAAGGGGAACCAAGTGACAGTGCCATCAATCAGTCATTCAGCAGTTTGGAAGCAAAGGCTGCCATTTTTTGAGGGGTTTGTCACTCAACAGTACATCAGACCTGAATGCACTTCACAACTTCATCCCAGCAAGCATTTTCATTGCAATGGCACAAACAATAGATGAGTACCCGTGCCGCGCAGTACTTTTGTGGCCAGTTTACCGGGAACATCCTGTTCTTCACCCCCTGCCCACATGGCCCCTGAAGAGAGCTATAAACACCCCTCCTTCCCACAAAACATATCTGTCATTGGGCTATTGCAAGTTATTCTGCTTTTTCCTGCTCCAACCGAAGAAGGCAGACACATTACTTGGTTCCATGTCCGGCCACTATCTGCGGTGCATTGGGGCTGGCTTTACTGCCAAATAGGCCAGGTGCTCCCCTGGCTACTTTTGGAGGGTTGTAGTAATCCACTTCAGTGGGCAGGGGATCGATAGAGCCCCCTTGTTTGTACTACCCCTCAACAAAGCTCAATTGGCGCGATCCCTTGGGACGGCCTGATGGTGATCCAAGAAACAAAATAAAAAAAGGGGGGGGGGCACACTTCTGGCATCAGCACAATGACACGTTGTATTCAGTGAAAGTGCCTTGCGACCATAGTTGACCCGCACACCCACCCAATAGTCATGTCCTCTCAGTGGAGTTTCCTGCATTTCAAGAAAACAACAACGTGTTCTGAAAGGGGGGGGGGGCTCGGAAATTGTCTGTCGCTGAATACCGAGAAAATGATCATCTGCTGACATGAATGATGACACGTTCAGATGCACGCAAACCCTGCCAAGCCAAGCCAAGCCATACCATGCCAGCCATAAGTTGGCATGGCAAGGCAAGTGCACCTGCTTGTGATAAAGTGCAGGAAACTCACCACACGCTTTTTCAATGTCATGCCACATGCCACCCCCTGCCATACGTCATGGGTGGCAATTGTGTAGGCAGGGCCTGTGACCCTGTCCACTAGCATAGTCAAGCCTGGAATGTTGCCTTTCATGCGGCGCTGGGATTCCACATTTGGGGGGGGTGGCTTTTTCCCCGAACCTGCACCCGATGGACAGGACATCATTGTTAAAACTTCAAACTGGTCCTGGGATGGGGGAGGGGGGGGGGTGAATGGAAGGAGATGGTGCTGGAGGGCCCCCAGGGGGGAGTGGGACCCCTCGTTGCACTGATTCGGAAACCCCATTTCCACTTTTTCGGAGTTTGGGGGTGCAAGCGACCCCAAGTCCCCAACAGTGACACCCTCCATTTCACGCCCCTACCCTCCGGCAGCTCCAGCCTCCATTTACACGACTTGTTGGATGGATGTGTGGGCCATGTTGGAGCCAGGCAATGGTGTGTTATATCTGAGGCTCAGGGGCTGCAGGCACAGCAACACAGGTGGGCCCAGATCCTCCCCCGGGGGGGGGGGGTGCACCAGCCACAGCCATAGGGGGGGGCGGCGATCCCCTTCTCTCCCCCACAGCGGCAGGTGCAGCGGGCAGGGGGAAAGAGAGGGAGGCGCCCCATGCAAACCTTGTGCGACGAGCACAGGGCCCCAGCATGCAAGTCATACAAGGGGCACAGGGGGGTGCCTGCAAGGCACTGCAAACGAGCATATGTCCACCACCGTTGTGGGCCCATCATCCACACAGGATTGTGTGGCAATCCCATATGACTGGCCTGGCCATTCTCAAATTTACCCGAATTGCTCACTGGACCGCCTCGCGTTCCCCATCTCATGTGCTGAGTCTTCCTTGGGCCATGAGAGCCCTGGCCCCTTTTCTATCACAGGCATACGGCCTCCCTGGCAGGGGGTGTGGGCAGCTGCAACCATCAACACCCGAGGGATGAGGCCTTTGGAGTGGAGGAGATTGTTGTTGCATGCCAGCCCCCTTGGGCCACCACGTCCCTGCCTGCCTTCAAGAGTGTATGTCTTGCACTAAAACGGTACTTCCGCTGACATGTGCGGTGCAATTTAGGCACCCTCTCAGGTCTGTGGTAAAGCTGGGGAAAACAATTTTTTCCCCAAAGATGTTTTTTTTACTCCATTTTGCCACATCCTTGGCTTTTTCAGTCAGTCCCAAAACTGGGTAAAAAACCCTTTTTGTACTCAGTGTCAAAACTGACTACAAAAGTTTCCCCCTCATTTTATGAAATACAATTTGGGTTTTCAAAATGAAAAACAACATGTGTTTACTCATTTCTGTACTGAGCAGCAATATTCTTTCATTACACCCCCCTACTCTGGGGACCCTGAGAGAACACGGGTACCCCCCCCCCCCCTTGTCCTTCCCCACCCCTTGTCCTTCCCCAGGGGGGGCTGGGGGACCGTCACTTGCTCAAGCCAAAAATTTTCGTTGCAGCTCACTGTGTTGTTGTGGCAAAACCACCACCCAAGAGTGCTGCCCAAAGCATTCCAGTGGAAAGTGTGAGCATGTGCAAGAGTTCAAGGTCAAGTGGAGCAGGACCAAGAAAATTTACACCGAGTTGGTCAAGGAGTAGGTCTCCGTACATTGGCAGCCCTTTGAACGTATCTTATGCTGAATTCTTTCATTTTATGCTGCAAATTCTGTGCCTGCAAATGTGCGTGTACGGTGGTAGTGCGGTTCCCCAGGGGTGGGTGGGGGACCGTCACTTGGTGACCATCCCCCAGGGGGTGGTGGGGGACCGTCTTCCCTGGGGTGGGGAAGGACAAGGGGGGGAGGGGGTACTGCAGCCACTTTGATTCCTCCCCGCTCTAGGGACTGTGAGACCTCATGGGTGATGCCGCCTTTTGCATTCCTCACCACCCTGAGGACCCTGAGACGGCAGGGGTTATCCCTGGACATTTGATATAAAAAGCGTATGTGTGTAGGATGGCTTGGCGTGGGATGGGAGCTTCAGATGCCGGGGCTGATGTTGTTTTCCGGAAGATGAGGGTTGGCGAGGGCCTCTCCGGTGGGGGTCTGTCGATCGATTCCACCGCCGAGGGGACTGAGTCCAGCCCACGGGGCTCTATTGACCCCCCCTCCCCCCACAAACAATCGGATACCGAGGCCTTGTGCCACCCCCCCCCCCCCCCCGGAGGGTGCCGGTCCGACTTCCCCGAGGCACATGTGCCACTGATCCGGGCCCCTGCGTGCACCACCTCCGGGCGACCGCCCCGCACATTCGGTGCTCCTTCATTCGGTGCCCCCCCCCTTCAGGGCCGGTGCAAATTACTTGACCGAGAGGACGAGTCCCAGTGGACCACTGCATCGGTCGGCGACATGATCGGGGCCCGGACGTGCGTGTTCTTCGAGCCCCAGTGCAACGCGGTGACGACGATGAACGTGGTCTTCGCTTGGGTATGGGCCCTGTTGCCTGTCTTTTCTTCCCCTCACCCCCACTCCCCCCCCCCCCCCCCCACCCCCAAAGGGTGAACAGCAAGCAAGCGTGACGCACCGCTCGTGGAGAGCGGCGGGGCGCTCCGCCGTGGCAGCGTGCCCCCCCTCCGCACTGAAGACCACTGCCGCGTGGGTCCTTCAAAGGTGTTGGTGCCAAGACCCGCCACCGACGGAGACACAGAAACGGTGGGCCGGCACAGCGGCTTTGGTGGATCTTTGAGTCCAGGAGGGCCTCGGCGAAGGAAGGCCTGGTCGGAGATGGTCGTGCACGGCGAGAAGGCGATTGACGCCGCCGGCTGCCAGAAGAGCCGCAAGATTGCATGGCTTTGTGCCAACCCCCCCCCCCCCCCGGAGGCGTGGACTGACAGCTACTGACTGTGATTGTCTGACTAATGTAGTCAGACATGATGTTCTGTGTTCTCTTTCAGACACAAGTGTGTGTCGTGAGGTTTAACCGGGTTTGGCATAGAGAATAAAGATGCACTTATGCCTGACTGTGGAGTGCATTACCTCTGGTCTGCATTTTGTCTGTTTTTTTATTAGGTCTCCCCCCCCCCCCCCGAGGCGTGGAGGAGTGCCCAGTCAGATGTGTCTGACATCGTGTGGGTCAGTGCCTCGCAGGGCAAAGGGTAGCGTCCCACAGGGGGGGGGGGGGGGGCGGTGGAGGGCCGACGGCCTTGCACTGCGCTGTCCATCAGAGGGACCAAGGCACCGCCCGTGCACAGAGTGCAACCCCATCGCAAGGCCTGCGGTGTGCCTCGGAGATGCCCTGCCCCCAGGTCCCATGGACCTCCCATTGGTCTCGGGATTCATATCCAACGCGTTGTTGGGGATCAAGGTCCTGCGGATGATGGGGCCTCAGGTCCCGTGCCAGTGGAGGTCCCGTTGGGCTGAGGGCTCAATGTTGCGGCTCGTGGCCCCGTTTAGTGCCGCGGTGGCCCAGTCGCACGCGTTGACGATTCCGTGTGCACCATTTCCCCCACACAAAACCGGGCTGAAGGTGCTGAAGTGTACCCCATCTCAGAGCGCATGGCAGAGGGCCCGTGGCAGATCCGCACTTCTGTGAGTAGAAGCCCCTCTTCATCTCTCTCAACACACTCTCTTGGCTCTTGGGGGTCTTGGCCCCCCCCCCCCTCCCCCATGCGCAGGCACGGGCTTGTCCAGGCACTGCGTGGGCGTTGCACCGCTGTTTTTTTTTTTTTGGATTTTTGGGGACCGCTGTCTTTTTTGTCGCCCTGAATGCGGGATTGGGCGTTTGTGACGCGCTTGTAGAGGGAACGGGGGGCTCCTTCATGTCTGTGATTGTGCATCCCGTTCATCACAACATCGTACCGCACATTGCCCCCCCACGCGGTCTGTTTTGAGGTGGTTTGCGGCCATTGGAACATTGCTATTCCCGGTCTGGCTGTCATGTACATCCGGAGCACTGGGGGCCATGCACCTGCCACTATTATCAGTCCCTCTTCATGGGGATGGCTACCCGGCAGCCACATCTGACTCGGTGGCCTTGGGCACGGCGAGGGGGACCGCCAGTGGGACTGCGCACCCCACCACAGAGTGGTTTGAGTGGGTGCTGTGATGACTGCCCCCCCCCCCCCCTTCCACCCCCCACCCCCCACCCCCGGGGCTTCTGTGGCTCATTGCCCTGTCTTGGGGCCGGCTGTGGCCTCGCTGACCGCCGTGGCCAGTGTCCGTGCACAAGGTCCCTTAAGCCATGGGCCTGCAAAGGCAGAAACGCCCAACGGGTCCCTCGGTGGTTAGGGGTCACCCAAGACGGTGGTTGCCAAAGTGGGTCTATGAACGCAAGTCCGGCCACAGTCTGGCCACTTTCGTTGAGGCAGTCCAGGGGGGGCTATTGTTGAGCCCCCTAAAGATCTCCAAGGCCCTTGAAAGGCAGGGAAGTTGACAAACTTGACGGGCGTGACCGGCAGTTTCCTCCGAAGCATTGCATTTTTGCGGAGTCTCGCCAGGGCCACTGCCGTTGCTGTTCAAGGCATCGTGAGGCGATGTGGGGCCATTCTGCGTCCTATTCGGCCCACGTACGTGCTACTCCTGCATTCATGGGGGAATGCCCAAGGACCCCGGCGGGTGCCCACCCCTCATCTCCCCCACAGGCCGCCAGACATCCCCCCATCAGCACGTCGCATGTTATCACATTCCAAAGTTCTAATGTGCTTTGCGCAGTGCACATCGAAGATGTCAACTTTCTTTGTTCCCCCTCCCGCTCACTACAAATCAGACCTCCTGCCTAAATCACCTGGACAAGAGTAGATCATGCGCAGGCCTGAGCGCCATTTCCCCCCTGGCTTTTGGGGAGGTAATGTGTACGGCATGCCCCAATGTATGAAATTGGACGTTTCACCGTATCGAAAATCATCATTTTGGGAGACAATTTGATACCCCAAATTAGTTTTCTGTTTTTAACCCCTCAGCTCTCCACCCCAACAAGATGGGTGCCGCTTTTTGGTGTGTGTGGGGGGGGTTGAACCCAAAATCACGTGTTTTGAAAATTTTTGATTTTGAGCCGGAAATTTTTTTTTGGGGCGAAAAATCACGTCAGATGTCACTCGGTGGAACAAGGCTCCACCGGCATGCCGAAGATCGGTCGGACTGATAGTGTTTGCTGACCTCCAGGGTTGAACCCCCGACCTTTGGTTTGAGGACCCAGGTGTTTGTCTGCTGGACTGCGCTCTGCCGGAAATGTCAAAGCTCGACAAAATTCGGTCCCCAGCCCCGATTTTCGACAGCTGACCCATGCTTCTGCATAAGTGAAGGTCGCGCTTTGGAGGGGAAGGCTGTGGCGCTCCCCCCCCCCCCTCCCACGGGGGATGTGCCCCCGGGAGCGTTCAGAGACCCCCGCGTGACACCCATGGCCGATCGGTCACCAGACCGTACTGCCCCGCCCTCCCCGTCGCTCTGTGCGAGCCCCACCCCCCGTCCTCTGCCTCTACCCCTGGCCCTCCCCGTTCCCACAGAAATTGACGCGGGCGGAGCTCATGGAGGCGATGCTGCGCAACCCCCGCGGCCTCCACAAGGCCAAGGCCCGGCTGAACGACCAATTCGCGGCCTCAATGGTCAAGCCGCCCCTCCGGACCTTCTACCGCACCCACCCGCTCCTGAAGGACTGCTCCGAGGACATCGTCCAGCAGTTCTACGACTGCCTGCGCCCCCGCGTCGTCGAGCCCAACGCCCCCATCGTGACGGCTGGGGACAAGGTGCGCCCCTGGGGCCCAGCGGAGGAGTGGGGGGGGGGATTGGCACGAGGCTATGGTTTTGGTTGGTTTGCCTTTGGCGGCGCCTGTTGGCCTCTCGCCACTGGGGGTGTCCTGTCAATTGATCTCCCCCCCCCCCCAGTTTTGGGGGCTCCATTGACCCCTCCCCCCCCCCCCCCCCGCTGGCCCCCCATTAATCAGTGATTATGAAGTCTGGCGCCGACAATTTTTTTGACCCTTGAAAACCATCAATTCTTTCCCCGGCCAAATACATGGCAAATGATGACCTTTCTGAACCCCCTCGACGCGCTGATTCCAAAAATCCCATTTTCAGTTTTTGCCGAATTTCGGGTCCGGGCCACCCCCGTTGCCCTGTGGTCAGCCTTGGTAGGATTTGGGGGGGCCATCAATTGAGCCCGGGTCTAGCCAGAGGGGCTCTATTGACCCCCCCCCCCCCCCTCCAGTTGAAAGCCCACACCGCTCATCCCGACCCTCTGTGGGCCCGAACGTGTTTTGGTTGTGTCAACGGAGCCCCCGGATGACTTGTCCTGTTTGACTACTCAGGGCCGTCCCGGAGACGGGGCTGTTGCCTGTGCCATTGACCAGGGGCATCCAGATGTACACCCCGAGTCCGTGCGGGGGTTTGCTGACGGAAGGGGGGGGGGCACCCCACCAACAAGGCGGTGGGGATGTAGCGCCTGCGCCTGCGCATGATCCATCAGCCGTCGTTGAGGTGAGTGTGGCATGGCCTTGACCTGCGTTGAGGGCGCCCGAGAAACTTGTATGGCTGGGCCAAAGAGGGCGAAGAAGGATCGTTTTGGGGGTGGGGGTTGTAGAGGGGCGTTCACGCAGCACCCCAACGCTGTGTGATGTGGGATGGGGGAACCCCTGGAAAGATCGGTGTTTTGGGGGACACAATGATCCCCCAATGAAGTTTCTGATTTTCGCCCTCAGCCCCCCCCCCCCCCCCGACTGGGTGCCACTTTTCAGGGGTTGGGGGGACTGGGTGTGTTGGGGGGTGGGTCAAAACAAATTAGAATCTTGACCCCCCCCCCCCCATTTTTTGGCCCTGTAATCACAATCACGTCGCAGACGTTGTGACATCAAAACCACGCAGGCCCGCACGTATGTATGCATACCCCCCTTTGTGTGCCTATTCACGCACCCCACCCCAAGGCGTTGAGTTGGTGGTTTGCCCCCTTGTAGATCATTATGTTGTCTAACAAAAGTATCCCCCGATGATGTTTTTGATCGGGATCCCCCCCCCCCCCCGCCCCCCGCCAAGACCACCTGAAACCCATTTTTTAGGGGTGTGTGGGGTAAGGGGAGGGGGGTCAAAGAATGTTGAACACCCGCTTCCATTGATCGAAAATCACGAATCTGTTGGGGTGGTTGCGGCAGCCAGCCTGGGGCCCGGCACAGCCTTACCCCCCCACCCCCTCTATCTCCATGACCCAAAACCCACTTCTCCCGTCGTACGTCGTGTCTGAAGCGGCGCCAACCCCAGACCCAGGCTCCTGTTAACATCTCAGCACCACTTGGGGCTGGGGGGGGGGGGGGGGGGGGGGCACGAGGCCATGGTGTGGGTTGGTTTGCCTTTGGCGGCGCCTAGTGGCCTCTCGCCACTGCCCATTCCGACCCTCTGTGGGTCCCAACGTGGTTTGGTTGTGTCAACGGAGCCCCTGCCGGGGGGGGGGGGGGCACGGGCACACGACCCCCCCCCAAAAAAAGATTACGCGAAATTTTCTTCCTCGCCTTCGGCCAATCAAAAGTTTCCTCCGGGGCCTTCGGCGCCAATTCGTTTAAGCCCCTCCCCCCCTCGACAGCAACAGCAACAGTAACAGACCCCTAGACCCCCGCCTCAAAAGGAGCCCTGGCCCAGACCTGCACTGCCGCACGGAGCCCCCCCCCCCCCCTCCCCCTTCGACGCCCGCAGCCCCCGTTCCCCCCCCCTCCCCTGCGGCGCAGGTCATGGGCCTCCAGTTCGTCACCGCCGGCACCGTCCCCGGCCTCAGCGGCGGGTGCGTGGGCCTGGACTGCGTGATCGCCGGCGTACCCGTGCACCCGCGCACCGTCCCCTCGGCCTCGGACCGCGTGCTGCTCTGGACCCTCGCCATCGCGGACATTGGGCGGATCCTGCCCGCCAACTCCGAAGAGAGGGGGAGGCCCACCTTCGGCATGTACCACAAGCTGCTGCCCCCGGAGCTGGAGGCCTGCTAGTCCCCCCCCCCCACCCCCCGGGGCCTTCGGCAGCGCCCTCATGTCCCCCGGGGCTGTCTTGAAGAACCCACATCTTTTGTTTATTTTGCTAAGGACCGCCCTTGAAGACTGCCCCAAGGGACCGCCAACCGCCAACCGCCAACCGCCGCCAACCGCCAACCGCCAACCGCCAATTTTTTTGAAGTAGAGACGGTCCCATGACCATGAAGCGCAGAGCGTCCCTGTGAACGTTCCTTTCTGTTGGCGTTACGAAGCCTTTCCTCCCTTTCCCCCTCAAGGCCAGCGGAAATCGGGGCGGCTTCGAAAATTCGTGACAGAAACAGCGCGTCATGAGGATCGCGTTGAGGTACATGCGCCCTGGACACCCCCCCCCCTCCCAGCGGACCCGCTCTGCAGCCCCTTGTTGGGCCCGGGTATTTTTGGTGCACGCAAGTGACACGTAAACGTAAAGTGAAGGTGAATCGTCAACCGAAGTGGGGGGGGGCTTCCCTTCGTATCCGCGGACAACTAATATAAATGCGAATTTCTATAAATGTGGATCATGGACCGATGACGCCACACACCCGGATCTCCACGAATCCACGAATCGTCACCTGCACCGCGCCATCAGTGACCCAACGGGGCGCCCAGTGATGTATCAGAAGGGCCGTACACCGCAGGAGGAGGGGGGGGGGACCCCCCCTCCCCCCCCTGGACCCCCCCCCCTCCTCCCCTTCCAATGTTTGAGGCTTACGGCCCCAATTTTGCTTCGGCGCCTTCGATGCCAAGAGGATTTAAGCTTCAAAATTTTGTGCCCGCCTTCTGCGGGGGCCATAGGGGGACCCTGGGGAGGGGGGGGGGGGGTCCCAGCCAAAACCCCCTCCCCCCTTGCAGATCCCCCCCCCTTCCCCCCGTGTCAGGCGTAAGTCGCTTATGCTTTTTTCCGCAATCGAGCTACGCTTTCCTCCCACCCCCCCTTCTAAACCCCCCCCAAAATAATTTAGTACCCCCCCCCCCCCTGAATTTAGTACCCCCCTGGCCCTATTAAGCAATCTGCCAAAATAAGTACCCCCTTGAGCCCCAAGCAAACGGAACATGGGCCTCCGTGTGTCAGTGAATGTACAGTGCGTGTGCGGGTGATCCGGGCAGTGACGCCCATTCCACAGCGATTGCACAGGCGACCCACCAGGTCCCGTTGCGATGCTGACCTCCCAGGGCCCATGCGTCGCAGGCAGGCCATTGCTTAGGGAGACCCCCCCCCCCCTCCCGGGGGGTGGGATGGGTGGGTCAGACGCCAAAAAAAAAACAGTTTTGAATTTGGCCTCAAAGTTCCGGCCCCTTTGATAAATTTCATTTTTTGCGGGAGGAAAATTTTTCTAATGTGAGTGGGGGGGGGGGGGGTCCCAAGGCCCCAAACAGCCCCCCCCCCCCCCCGGGTCCTTAAGCAATGGCCTGGTCGCAGGACGTGTTGGCCGCGCCGTTGTGACTACGGCGTCTCTCACAGTTTTCCATTCGATTCCGTGGTGCGCCTCTGCATCGCTGGCCCTTCTCAGTGCGCCGCTGTGGTGTGTCTGCGGGCGGCTTCCCCGAATGTGGCCAAACGCCCGTCGTGAGGCCCCCCAGAAGAGCGTCAAGAGCAAACCGCTGCTGCATTTCAATGGAGAACAATCGTCGCGAATGCGTCCTGGAGCAGGCGCCAGCCCCTATACACGGCCTACCCCCATCCGCGCCGGGCGGGGGGGGGGGCGGGGGGCGTGCCGGACCCACACGCATCGGGAATTCCAAAAAGCCCAGGCAGCCCCCCTCCCCCCCCGTCCCCCCCTCCCGTTGGGTAGGCCCACCCTTTTGAAACCCGAGCCCAGTCTGCGATGTGATGGCCCGCTCAGCACCACCGCGGCCCTTGTACTGCCTGTGCCCCCCCCCCCCCCCGCGACAGGCGATGGGGGTGCGGACGGGGGTTGCTCCGCGGCGCCATCCGGCGCCTGACCCCCGACATTTCCGATGTTTCTGAGGTGGAGACGCGTGCCTTTGTTCTGGGCCTTTATTTCATCTCATTTATTGTGTGTTTATATCGCATCGTGATTCAGTCACCACGTGTCAGATCCGCTACCACAGCCACTGTGGGATCATTGTAGCACTGGACAGCTCTGAACCGTGATTCCGAGACGTTACCTCGAGTACTGTAAAGTGAGCGGGCTACACCAGCTCATCTTGGGCTGACCCCCCCCAAAAATATATCGCATTGTGATTCAGTCATGACAGTGCTCTGTTTGGTCCCCCCCCCCCCGCGGGATGGGGCCGGGGATGGGGCCGGAACGGGGCGGCCGCCTCCGTTTGAAGCGGTTGCCCGTTGGACGTGGCGCTGTTGCGGGGGAAGAGGCGGGGGCGGAGGTATATACATTTCTCTCACGAAATGATGATCAAGGCCCCATGACGCGTTTGGTACCCGCCCCCCCCCCCCCCCCCCCCTCCTCCGTCAGTGTCAGCGGGTGGTCTCTTCAGAAGGGGTGACCCCCTCTTCTCTCCCCCCCCCCCCGTCCCAAAGGGGGAAGGGTGGGATCGAGTCCACGGCTCCGGGCGTGGGGACGTGGTCGCCCCAAGGGCCTGTAGCCCGAGGGTGCCACATGTACGCCTGGTGCCCCCCCCCCCCTTCACTGTTTTGTGTTCGGTGCAGGACTTTCACTCCCTCTTTGGCGGGTTTCTGAGATTTTCTTTGCAGTAGGTCAGGGGATAGTAACGCAAAGTGGGCAGGCTACGCCAGCTCATCTTGGTTGGAGCCAAAAAAACACAGAAAGTACCCCCCCCCCCCTTTGTATAAGCTACGCCCTTGTCCAAGCTACAGTAGGCGTAGGGACCGTATTTCTTTGGGACCTAATTTGATTCGGTACAAATGCAGTGCGGCCACGTAAGACATGTGTTTGGTGACAAATTTGCCAGTCGCCCAGGGTCATGGACACATCTGTTGTGAGTGTTTGCCCACTTAAACCCACATAGCTCTGATTTTGGGGATGTTTGTGCATTATATTCCCCTTTCTTGCACCAGCTCACCATGCAAACTTCTCTTTTTGAACCCGGGCGTCTACGGCCTTGTCCAAGCTACAGTAGGCGTAGGGACCGTATTAATTTGGGACTTTTGCGTAGCTTATACAAAGGGGGGGGGTAGGTCAGGGTGTAGTAGCAAGCACGAGGATTGGCCGAAGGGGGTGCCGCCCGCGCGGTGCACACAGTGCACCGGAGCATGTTCCGTGGGCGGCATCTGCGAGCCCTGAGGCGCATGCGGCGCTGCAAAGTCACCACGTCACTCCGCTTCAAGTCCTGGGGCTATGTTCTGCAGCGTATGTTCGCGTGAAGCCCAGGATTACGTGATTGACGCGGTGCGCGCGGTGCGCGGGCGGCACCCTCGAAGGAGCGCCGCTTTCGCGCCCCACGTAGACAAACTCGGTAAGGTATACGCATATGGCCGCTTCCACACGTGTACCATGCGCCCAGAACTGTAGCATAGCACCGGAAGGGGTGCTCTCCCGTTGGGGTGTGACGTACCGCGTTCGGTTTTGTGCCGGTCGCAAGTGCGCCGTTTGGGTTTGGATTGGACTGCTGCCAGCCGGCCCGGCGTGCGAGTGGGGCATGGCTCTGCATGTTGTTTCCGGGCACTTCAGCGCACGATGGACTGGATTGCCCTCCCTCAAAGGGGGAAGCGGTAGTCTCGTAAGAGTGCTCTTCGACGCCCCCGACAGACCACACGCACATGGGCCGCATCGGTGCCGGGCCGTTGGTATCGGGTGCGGTCCGCCTTCCTCGGCACCGGCCTTCCTTGACCCGGTGGATGGGCCCAAGGCCGGACAGCGACGGCGTGTGTCCCTCTGGAGGGCGGCTGAGGATTATAATCGCGACACGTGATCTGATGTCTGCGAGTTATAAGTCAATGTGGAACGCCACGTGCCCCGGCTCAGGCCCGGTGCAGGCTGTTGGTTAAGGAGGAACCCCCCCCCCCCGTGGGGGGATCAGAGGCCAGAAAAAAGTTTGTGTACCTAAAATCGGCCTCCAAATTTCCGGCCCCTTTGATAAAGTTCATTTTTTTTTGCCAGAGGAAAAGTTTTCTAATGTGGGGGGGGGGGGGGCGGGGGGGGGAGGGCCCCAAACAACGCCCCCCCCCCCGCGGGGGGTCCTAAAGCAATGGCCTGCGCAGGTGTCCCAAGACGGGCTGGCGGCACAGTAACCCCCCGCCCCCTCTCCCCACCCCCCCTTTGCGCAAGCCCGCGCTTGTCTACGCACGGCGACCCCCTGTCCAACCGTCGGTTTTCTGATTTTTGGTTCACGGCGATTTTTGTTGTCAGAAATGTCAACATCGTCGTGTTCCGGCGGCGGAGGGACAGAGGGGCCCGGGGATGCCGGCGGCGGTGCCTCCTGGTCACCACAACATTCTGCGGGGCACTGCACCCCCGATGCGGTTTGTTTGGAGGTGATCTTCAGCCCTGACCCGTGTGGCCATCGCCGGCATGGGCGCTTCCGCTGCAGCCTGGTCTACGCACGGGGGCCCAGTCTGACCGTCGTTTTCGGTGTACCCCCCCCCCCCCCCCCACCTCTCAATCATCGGACTCAGCCTGTGCCATCCATCCACCTCCACGGTGGACCCCCATCCCCAGAGTACGTGTGTTTGTTCTTCTGATTCTGAGGGGCCATGCGCCGCCTTTTTTGACGTTGCACGTTGTGGTAAAGGGTTTTGTGGGATGCTTTGGCGTGGCAAGCTGCACCCACGCACCAGCGTATTCCGCGAGCCGAGCCCTATGCACCCCCTTTGCGGGCACATGAATAATTATGTGGCTGTACTGTGGCCTGCGGCCACCGGAGTCCGGGCTCACTGCCTGAGAGCCTACACGCTGTCCAGCGCAGGGCCGGTGTCTTACAAACGTGAATAAATAAATGATAATGGCCCGAAAGCAAAGCTGAGGCCTAATGACGATGAGTTGAATCGGTTCGACTCGAAACTGATGCGTTTGGCCACTGTTGGCGGCTTCGGCACATCACCGGATGTGTAGTGGGAGGCTGCTTTGGTCTTGGATAAGAGAAGCAGGGCCGGGACGTATCAGAGCAGCCAACAACCGTAGGAGGAAGGCTCCCCCCCCCCCCCCTCCTCCTCGAGCCCATCCCACCCTCCCCCCTGAACCCCCTCCCCCCATCCTCCTCTTGGGATGCAGGACAGGTCAGAAATGTGGTGGGCATTGATCTTTTTTCTCGCGGCCTGTGGCTGCGGGAAACATGCATGACAGTGTTCGTTGCCCCCATCCTGTTCCCCTCATGCCGCAGGCCACACTCTGCATCACTTTGTTGTGTCGAAAACGTCACTTGTCGCCGAGGATCTCGTCAATTGTGTGATGTATTTTCGATGCACAGAATTTGCGAAGGGGTCAGGCAAATCCACGGCCTTCAACGAGGCACCGAAGGCTGTGTCTTCCCAGCACAAAACTGCACCATTTCGCGCTGTTTTGGGGGTGTCCAGTGCGCACACCCCAGTGGATGAGATCCAATACTTATTGGCCCATTCTCTGCTTAATCAAATACTTAAGAGATGGGCATTACTTCCAGGTTTCCTCGAGACACTATGCTCGGTAAAAGAGAATGACAAAAAATTCCAGCCTTGGGAAGGCCCCCATAAGTGAGCCTATGGCCCTTGCCACGGCTGGACTTTTTTGTCTTCCTCTTTTACCGAGCATAGTGTGTCGCTGAAACCTGGGAGTAATGCCCATCTCCTAAGTATTTTATTAAGCAGAGAATGGGCCAATACTTACTGGATCTCATCAACCAGGGGCTGCGCACTAGACGCCCCCCAAAACGCACAAAACCCCCATAAATGAGCCCATAAGCCTTGCTTCCTGAGCAACCCCGCGCACATTGCAAACACCTGCTTCCAGCAGCAGCAAAGTTGCCACCTCTGCCACCACTGCCCCCACTGCCACTAGTGCCAACAGCAGCACGCCAACAGAGCCGTCCCAAGAGCGCCGATGTGTGGAGTTTCAACGCCCAACTGCGTGCGTTGTGAGTGTTGTGGAGTTGAGTCTCTGGTGCTGCCATCGTACACACTGCAACCTGCTGATTGATCTTGGCCTTCATTCTTCTACGTGCTCCAGCAGCACCGTGGGACGCCTACGGGCGTGGCAGGCCCCGCTGTATCCTCTGGTTTCAGATTGAGCTCGCCCTACCTCCGTGTCATGTCCGCTACCACACGGAGCTGTGGGACAAGCATAGCACTGGACTGCTCTGATTCCTGATTCCGAGAGCTCAGCCGAGTACCGCTTGGTAAGACGGCTTTGCCAGCTTGCCCGGGTCTGAAGCAAAATAAAAATTGCTAGTGCTGCAGCCGGTGGTGTTGGCGGCGCGCCAGTGACTATTGTTTACACCAGCCCATGGCAGGGTGGCCCTCGTGTGGCTTTCTCCCCTTTCCTGTTTTTTCCCCCACCAGTGTGGCATGCCACTCCCCAGCGCGCCCAGCAGTTTTGATTCCCCCCGTCCTCTTCTGTGCGTCACCGACCACTCCTCCTGAATACGGACAGCAGCATTCTCTGCCCCTAAGCGAATAGCGACCAACTGTGCCTGAATGTCATCCCCCTCCCCCCGTCCCTCTCTGGTGCTGATAGTGTATGCAATGCAACCCGCTGTTTCATCTCGGCCTTCAATCTTCACACCGCTGTCTTTTCCAGCCTACAGTCATTGTGCCTCATGCACACTGGGAAGCCTATGGGCGTGCCAGTCTCCCACTGCAGAACCTGGTTTCAGACTCAGCTACTCCTCACTACGTGTCAGATCCGCTACCACGCCAATGTGGGATCACCGTAGCACTGGACAGCTCTGAAACTTGATTCGGAGACGTCATCTTGAGTACTGTAAAGTGAGCAGGCTACGCCAACTCAGCTTGGTCCGAGCCAAAAAAAATAATTGTTGGTGTTGCAGAGTTGCAAGAGTACACCCCACAGTCGCAGCACAATGGCTGACAGGATATTGCTTCTGATTGGAACGACCAGGCCAAGAGGAGGGGGGGGTCAGGCCCGAACCCCCTCCCCCCACCAAAACCCCTCCAAATCCTCCGACTCAAATTTCTCACGGAGGACAAGGGTCACGCTCTTGCTCCTGCAGCTGCCCACAACAACCCTCGGGTGTTTGAGACTTGTGCCCCCGATCACGTCCCTGTCGCACCTATGACTCCCCCTCCCCAACCACGCCCAGTGAATCACAGCCAATGTGAGGTCCCCAGGTTTCCTCCAGTTTGAAGACAGCCCAGCAGTCAACCTGCTCTCCTCTCTTGTTGTGTAGTCACTGCCCTCCCCTGCGGGTGAATTCCCCCTTAACGTTGTAGGCACCCCACCAGAGGGGGCGCACCGTGTGCTGTGCGCCCGCTGTGCGAAAAGTCGGCTGTTTTCCACCACCGGTAGCCACGGATCCCAAGGTCCTCAATTCTGCACCCTACACCCCCCCTGCAGGTACACCAGGGATTTTTTTTTGGTAGTCTGATGCTTGCCACAAGTACTGAATTCTGCACCCCCGATGCTGTTTTGAATGGGTCATGCAGGTGGGTGGTTTGCAGGGGTGTTCCTGGGGTAAACAGCGTAATACTTGGCGCTGTGCGCGCGCTGTGCGAAAACGCCCCCAGAGTCGGAGTCGGATACGATTGCTTCGACACTGATTCCAACCAAAGTACTATTTCTGATGGGGACTCTTCTATCGCTTCTGCGAGCACCGATGCATTGATTCCAAGGAAAAGCCTCACCACAACACTATCACTGCGCAAGCACACAAAAACTCATCAGTGGATATCCATAGCTGTGAGACAAGAGAGTACGTGTGTTTACTTCGTCGCCCCGCATTACCTCGGTCATAAAAGATATACCCACTGAGGTATGAAACTAGTGATTTTTTGAAGGTCCTGAGATGTCCTGGGTGGCCCTAGGTATGGTACCGTGCATGCGCAAAATGCGTATTTATGGGGAGGAATCGCAAAAAAAGAATTGTTATTTTCACTTTTGGGGAGCTAAAGCAAGTATTTTGCTGAATAGTATTTGATTTCTAGAACCGCAAAAGTTCGCATTCTACAAACTCCTCGGTTTTGAAAGGAAAAGGAGTGGGAGAGGGAGAAGGGGAGGCAGTGGGTATGGGAGTGGGAGTTGGACAAGGAGTTGGTTGCGTTCAACTGAATGTGGGGCTGCGAGTGGGGGTGGGTGTGCCGGTGGGAGTGCCAGTGGAGTGGCAGTGGGAGGTTGGGATCCGGTCGTAGTCCGAATATCAGCGAGAGTGACTCAGAGTGGGAGTGGCAGTGGGAGTGGGAGCGAGCTTATGCCCCGTTTTACGATGGTTTGCACCGGTATGGACCCCCGCATGTGTGTCCAGGAGGAAGCTGCAGGGGATTGAGTGGGGCTCTTCAAGGATCCAAGGGTGAGCCGCGAGTCGGCTTAGCGGTAGGGGTGAGTGTATGATTCTGTTGCGCATTGGTTGTCCGTGTATGAACAACTGGCAGCATCGGTGATCAGCATCAGTGTTTGCCAATCGCAGTGGCTCCCTGTTGCTGTGTGGCAGGGACCAGCTCCTCGATCTCAGCACCCCGCACCAACTATCAGCATCTCGCTGCGGTCCTGTGAGATAATCCATGGCACTACGGCCCAGCAAGCATGTCCTGTTGTCGTGGTTGCTTTGGGTACTTCAACCTTCCAGGTCTGGAGATTGCAGTGCATGGGGAATGCCGGTGGTAGGGTCTGCTAGGGTCTGAGGGGTCCTTTCCATCATTTTGCGGTTTGCGTGCAGGGGCAACTGTTTACCACCCCACGCAGTCGTGCAGTGCAGAACAAACGCACGAAATCGCCTTTGAAATGGTTTCTTGCTTCCTGCTTTGGGGCTTTTCACCCTTTCCACATCGACGAAGGGGCAAATTTTCAAAGATTCTCTCACTCCTCCCTCTTCCTTTACTCCAAAGCTCTTCATCTTTTGCATCTTTGTGACAATTTTACATATGTGTACCCCGGCAGAATTCTTCGCTGCCAAGGTTTTCTCTTGACAGATCAGTCCGCTTGGGTCTTTCACCAGAACTGAGGGCATTTCTACTGAATCTGAATCCGTTGTTCCTAGTCCTTACACCGTGACATAACAGGCTCGTGCACTCAAACACGGCGAAGTTTGTGGTCACACGGCGATGATATTTGCAGTTTCTGCTCGTGCCGACTGGTGTTACAATTGTGCTGACGTTCTGATGCCTTTCTCTCTATTCCATTCTTCCCGACCTTCCTTTGATTGCTGCAGAGTGGGGCCCTGGAGAACGGGGTGTGCTTGCAAATGCCCATCACCATTGAGTTGCCCGCAGTCGAACCAGAAAAGCATCCACTTTGCATCACGGTGTGGCAATATGGAACGAAGGTTTGCCATTGTGATACTCGTTGTAGAACTCGGATCATGTGAGGTATCCTTTGCAGTCCCGGATAGAGGCCCATCCTGCCTACTAAACACCAGAGCACCGTAACCCCCATCCATCCATCCTATCTCGGGCCGGTGACACGAAATAGAGGGGTATCACCCCTAGTGCCTGCATATCTGAAAGGCACAAATGTTCCTTGTTGTGTGCTGCAATCGCTACGAAGGTATTATCTTTACCACAAGTACATGTAAAGCAAGAGAGGCAATCTGCGACATTTCATCCATGTGCCCATCCAGGACAGGGGCGTCCCCCGGAGGTGGTGGGGGGGGGGGGTTGGCACAAGGCCTCGGTATCTGATTGGTTGCCTTTGGCGGCGCCTATTGGCCTCTCGCCACTGCTCATTCTGGTGGTTGGCAGAGTGGGGGTCGTTCTCACACACCTCTGCCTTTCCGCGGGTGGTGGCCTGCACAATTCCCGGGGGGAATCCAGCAGTGGACCTGCGGCCGAGGGCACCAGCTGCAGATGGTCTGGAGGACGCCGCGACAGAGACGGGGGGCCGCACAAAGTGGGGGAGAGGGCGGCATTGTTCGGGTACCAGGGGCATACCCACGAGGGCAGTCCTGCCACATGGGGGCGCGCGACGCCAGTCTTCAAAATCACCAACATACATATCCCCCCCCCCCACCCCAATAAACCAAGGCGACATGCCCCCCCCCCCGCCCCCCCAATGCAGTCCTGGTGATCGCATGCATCCCAAAAACCCCAGTCGATGTGTCGAACTGCATCCCCAACTTTCAAACTTTCAAAAAAGTGTGTCACATCTGCTTCACACCTCAGCCTTATGCACCCCTCAGCACCTCTCGCTTTGCACCCCGTCCCCTCTTCCATGTGCCCCCTGACATGCTGGGTGTCCTGGATGTGCTCGCGCAATCAGCCTTCATCCCAACACGGACATCCGCGTAGGCGCAAAAAGGGTAGCAGGGGGGGGGGGGGTGATCGAGATCACGCCGGCCGTCGAACCATGTTCCTCCAACGTGTGTGTGTGTGTGTGTGTGTGTGTGTGTGTGTGTGTGTGTGTGTGTGTGTGTGTGTGTGTGTGCGTGCGTGTGCGTGTGCGTGTGCGTGTGTGTGTGTGTGTGTGTGTGCGTGTGCGTGTGCGTGTGCGTGTGCGTGTGCGTGTGCGTGTGCGTGTGTGTGTGTGTGTGTGTGTGTGTGTGTGTGTGTGTCTGGAAGCTGCCTGATAGCCACATACTTAAATCCTCTTCTATTTGATGTTCGGGTTGGCCTGACCAGATCTACTCTACGACCTGTGCCTGTCTGTGCTTGCTGAGGCAGTGGCCGTCTGGGATTCATCAATCGTGTGTGAGTGTCTGGCATCCCCTTTTGGCTTCGCTGCCTCCATCTTTCAGGAGTTGCTGGGTTCTCACATGCTGACCATCGCATGTCTTCCACGAGACCGTGTCCATCATGTTACATGTCCTCTGCTGAGGGAAGCCTCCAGAACTGGGTTTTTGGAGCTGGACATAAGAGCACGTGGCTTTGGTACAGATCCTGTCAAGCAGCCAGTGAAGGGCACACCGGGCAATCTGCAGGTGTGTGGCTGTTTTGCTGATGGACGCTGCTGTAGGCCTTCGATGTTGCCATTGCCAATGTCATACCAAGTTGTGTGCCGTTGCGTCTGTTGCTGCTGCTGCTTCGCTTGCGTGTTGGCCGTTGATTTGGGTGCAGGTGCGTTTGGGGGTCTACGCCATTGGGGTGCCCATTTGCTGATTGTCTCGCCCTGACTCGAGACGCCCCAGTTCAGAGCCTAAGAGGATACCATTTGGCGTTCTTCCACACACACACACACACACACATGTGCAGATGTGGTGGGAAGTAGGAATGTTAAACCTCGCAGTTTGAGCAAGATTCGAATTGTTACCTTGGCACACACATGTTCAGACTGTCCCAGTAGTGGCCCTCCTGGTATCTGTCCGAGATTAAGCGATAGTTCCTAAGCCATTCCAAACAATGTTGTGACCCGACATCCTGCATAACAGGCCCATTGTACATACAATGCACGCCCCTTGGACATGCAGATCTGACACTTGACTTGTGCCTCTCTCACCGCTAGATCCCATCGCTCATGCAATGCAGACCCTGCGGATCTCTGAGTAAGGACGTGCTCCCCTCTGTGACGCTCCCTCGATCACTGTGGACTTCGCCACAGGGGTCTGACTCGGCTGTGCTCTGGCTGTGCGCGTCGCTCCATGCATCCATGTGACCATGTTTCTAGACTGGGATGTCCTCCCCTGTGCCACATACCTCTCACTGTCTGTTTCGGCTCCTAGTTCGCCCTCTGTTTGGCCTGTTTCTGGTTTTTGTTGCCCCCCCCCCCCCCCCTTCTCTGTTTTCCTCATAGTGTTCGTCTTGCTGTTGCGTGGTGTGCCTTTGTTTTCTATGCGTGTACTTCGCCCGCTTGTGGCCCGTTCTTGGTCGCTGTACGTGTCTCTGTCCTGTACGCTGGAGCTGTCAAAAAGGCTGGGCATGCACAGTCCTGCATACGCTGGGCATGTATTGCGCCCCAAGAGTTGGGTATGTGTTTATATGCACTCGAGGTGGTCATACTGCCCCACGCTCGCCGCAGGTCAGGCAGAGTAGCACCATGCTCTGAACCACTGCATGTGCTTGGGAACTGGTGATCCGACTGTTTGGGTCTCCACCTTCGCGTGGTGCTGGCCGTAAGCCTGCTCTGAATCCGCCATCTGCTGTTGCGTGTGTTTCCCATGTTCCCTGCCACCTTTTGGTGTGCTTACCTAATCTGTTGCGGAAAAGGGGTGGTTGTGTTTTGCCGCTGCGCCCCCGCCGGACTGGGTCCCTAGTACCCCAGCCATCCCCCACTATATGGGGAATCCCCAGTGACTTTAGAAATTGCCGAGCGGGGTCCTTTTTTTGGGGGAGGGGGGACGGGCAGGGGGGGCTGCTGGAGGATAGTTTTGCCCGGATGGGGTCGAAAAACGGGGATTTGCGCCTTAAAACCGCTGGATTTGCTCAGGAAAGAGAATTGGTCCATTCCGAACCTGCGGGAGAAACTTCTTTGCGCTGGAGCGTAGTCGTAGTCCCGGAACTGGCGCATCATTCCTGTTGCCGAACAACGTCACCCATTATCAGTGCCACGCCAGGGAAACGACACGGCACAACTGGTTCAGCTCGGAGCGGTGACAGGCGGGCCACTGGTAGCAGTGGGATATGCAGCACCGCCTGCTCCCAATTGTTCAGCGATGGTAGTTTGTGAAGGTCCTCCTCTTTCATATAGAGGCGGTGCATCTGTGTCCCCTCTCAACGCCCTCGGACCATGAAATGCAGAAGGGTTCACTTCTTGTGCCATTGGCACCCCAGTTTGCATTCATGCCCGTCTTCAGGTTATGTTGGTTGAAGCAAGGTGCCTCGCCAGGGAATGTGATTTGTTGGACCCATACGTGCAGCTGCAGCCTGCCGGTGCCTTGCACCAAATCAGCAGTGCAAGTCAGGTGGTCACAGAGGTCGGCTCTGTGGTCACCTACAGCTGCAGGTGGAATGAGATATTCAGTTTTAATATGAAATCGCAACATCAAGTGCTCCAGTTGGCCATGTACGATCGCCGTCCCGAGCCCCCTGATGTGTTGTTGGGCGAGGGCTCCTTGGAACTACAAGCTTTAACTCAGGCTCGGCCTGTGGAGGTACAATGTTTTACGTTGCGGCGTGGCATTGGATGGGGTGACAGGGTCAGGTCCGCATTGTTGCATCCAAGGGAATGGCGGGCGCACGGTTGGGTGAAGGGGGGGCACAACTTGGTGCTGAAGGCACGGGGGCTCTAGCGTAGCCCTGAGGGTGCGTGGTGATGCCCACTTTGCCCATATTCTTGTTGCAACACGTCTGCCAAGCTTGCGCCACTGTAGTTTCCCAGGAGGCACAGTTGAGTCCGTGCCCTTGCCATCTGACCACGTCTGGTGCATGAGAAAGGACTTGGCGACAACCGTGCCTGAGTGGGCCCGTTATGGCGCGCGATGAGGGCAAAAGCCTTGGTGCAGGGCCAGGAAGCCAGCCGAAGGGTGTCACGGTGGAGGGCGCTGGGGTGAGTCCTGTGGAGTAGAAGGCCCGACAGAAGCCCAAGGTCCCAGGGTACCATTGTATGAGGTGGCTGACATCGTTTAATGGTGATGGGTACGGGGGCGAGGGATGCATTGGAAGCGGCAGAGGTACCCCTCCCCCTCCAGGGCGCCCAGCCTATGCCCAGCCACTGTCCCCCTGACGGCAGGTGCCAGCTTCAATGGCATTTGTAACCGACAGTAACCGCCCCCAACCGCTTTGGCAGCCTCCTCCAACCGCCTCTCTCACCTCCTCCAACCGCCTTCGAGGTCCCTTCCTTTTTAATGCATCCCTGGGAGCGGGGGTGCGGGTACCGAGGCGGGGCTGGCTGGCACTTGCTGCCGTTGATGCTGCTGTGAGACCACAGGCGTTGCGGGTGCTCCTGGCGGTTGCAATTCGGCAGGCGCGGGCCATGCAATGTGCCATTTGGCACCCAGTGACCCCCCCCCCCCCACCCACTAAAAACACCCCCCTTTAATCCGGACAAATCAACAAATTTCCTCCAGTATTTTGCAACAACAAACAAATCTCCCCTGCCATTGGCCAGGGAACAGTCGCTTCCCTGTAGAAAAGTATCAACATTTTCCCTGGCGCCCTTTTGGGCGCCCATCTCGATGGTGTACTGCCCCACACACACACTTCTAACTCAGCCCCGGCCTCACTGGAGCCCACCGTTGACCCCTCTTCTGCGCGCCGAGGCAGCACATTGGAGTGCTGGAAGAGGCTACGGATGTGTCCATGTCTCGTGCTGTTGGGTTAAACTCCCATGCCTGGTGGTGTGCTGAGTGCCCTTTATCCAGCCTGTATACACCTACACACGGCTGTCAAGGCACACTTGATACTTGCCATCTGTCTACATCAACTCCACGTACATGCGCATGCGCAGTGCCGAGGCAAATGTGATGCACATGTTGTAGAAACATGGCCGATATACAGACCCCAAAGCTGTTGCTACGACATGTATGGGTTAGGGTCACCCGACACCCTGAGGCCAGGTTCGAAGCGTCGATGGCAAAAAGGCGGATAGGCAAAACCAGAAAGGCGACGCGGCCCGATTGGGTGCCGTATGTTACAATATTCGTTGGAGTATCCGTATGGAGATACGCAATACTCGATGAGACTGTTGTTTTTGTACATTGGATCTGGGGAAAACCCTGGTTTGAAGCCCGTGATAAGGTAGTGATTCTGAGTTTCAGGTGACATGTACACCACCTGTATAATATCCAATGTCTTGTATGCACTCATGGTTTTCAGTATTTCCCCGCTCGTTGGCAGTAGTCGTTTCGCCTTGGATATTCGCTCCTCCTCGGATGCCCCCGGGTGCAGATGAAAATTCTTGCTTTTCCATACCCATTGCTCTACCAATTGTAGAGACGTGGTTTTTTGGTCGCATTTTGGTCGCACATTGCCGTGAAGTATTGTATTTGCAAGATGTCATTTTTAGTTGGTTTTGTGGTTTCTGATATTGGGGTAGTGAGAAGCTTGTCATCGGGTTTCTTCAACCCATTGCCAACCACATTTCGGTTTTCGTTGGTACGGGCTGGGTGACTCGAGAGGGTCATTGATCCAATGCAACCTCAACACAGACTTAGATACAGGGGGGGGGGGATTTCGCAGCGGGAATTTTTCGCACGAGAAAATTTCGTGACGGGTTCATTTCGCACAGTGGCCTGAAAATTGAGCGGGGAATTTTGCACCTTCCAGGATTGTTCACTGTACAGGCCACTGTACCGGGCGGACCATCTTTGGTAAAAAAACCCAATACCAGGGCTTTGCATAGTGACCCCTAATCCAAAGTATGTTCGTTTTTTTGGAAGGCTATCCGGAGTCTATATTCGATCCACATCCTATAGGAGAAAACCAAATGCTTAAATGACAAACAGGCGACACGAGGCACCAAAGATAAAAGGGTTCATCTGTGCTGGGTCCTTTTTCTGTGTCCTCATCTTCTTGTGAGACACCAGTGCACAAAAACCAAAAATAAGGAGCAGCCTCAGAGCAGATCCCTGGCACTGCCACTGGCTTGTTTTTGGCTGAGCACAGTGTTTGTCTTTCATCATCCACAGAATGCAAATGGCATGGAAATTTTACCGCTCGCTTTGCAGTGGTCTCTGTAAATCTGAATCAACGATGATTTGACGGCGGGGATCATACAGCCATTGCTCAGGATATCGTTTAAATCTTTTTGCATTTATTGGTCCCCCATATTGTATCAAGTCGTCGGCCCACCCCTACCACAGATCCCGCCCCCACTACAGACCTGACTCCCACCCCTACCACAGACCTGACTCGTATACTGGTGGTTGCTCAGGCACAATGGTGATTGCTCAGGCACACTGGTGGTTGCTCGGGTGCACTGGTGGTTGCTCAGGCACAATGGTGATTGGCAGCTAGGGAGGGGGGAGGAGGAGGAGGAGGTCTTTTCCGGTCGGTGTAACCCGCAAAGCAAACTGATTGGCTTGACTGACTGACTGTAGTAGTAAGGTTGGCATGGCACAGACGGACGGTGCAGACACGGGATCCGACTACCTGATCGTTCACCATTTTGATCGATTGAGGAACCACCACCCCGCCGCTTGTTGCCAGATGCGGGGGCGGCGGGCGCTTGGGCGTAAGGAATCAATGATATGATGCTGGAGTTTCTGATTCGTGTGAAATTTTGGTGGATGATACCCTCCATCCCATGGGGTGGGTATGAAAGGGGGGTGAAGTAGGTACGTACAATATTATTGCACAAAGTTTGAACGGTGACGTTCCGTAAAGGTCCCAAATACCACTCTTCATACCCTTTCCGGTCGTTTGTCTGGGGGGGGGGGGGGCAGGACGACCACAAGGTAATTTTTGACAGAACAACCAAAATGAAAAATTCAAAACGAAAAATGAAAAAAAAACAGGCTGTGGCGGTGTTTAGGTTATGACTACTCTAGGTGAAACCGCACGCTTTGGGTTGCGGAGTCTCCCCTTTGTGGCCATTCCAACGATTGCCCTTTACATGGCATTACATGGCAGGAGTCCTGGTACCCACGAGACAGGAGATAGAGGAAGAAGGCAGATCCCTTGGAGTGCGAGTGTTCATGCTTTTTGGTCTCTCGTTCGTGCTTGTGAACGCGACCATGTTCCTGGTACAGAAATACAGAGGTGGAACCCCATCCACTGCGTTGCTGTAATAACATGGTTAACACAACAAGAATAAGACAGTCAATTGGTCAATTTGGACCCATTCAAGACTAGACAAGATTAGAACCGAGCTGGTGAGGGGGGGGGATCAGCAATGAATAGTGAGGGACACCAAGAATGATTCACACATTGAAGGCTGTCGAGAGACTGGAACGAGCTTGTGGGTGGAATAGGTACGTGTGTGATGTGTGATACACACCACACGGCGGAGGGCAGCAGCCACACCACCGCTGCGCTGTAATTGGCGTCCGCTTTCCCTTCGTGTGTTTGTGTGTGTGTGTAACCACACCACACCGCATCCAACGAAAACGCGTGGACCAGGGTTAGGGTTTGGATTCTGGCGCGCACACGCACGCCACCGACCGAAGGACATAAAAAACTAAAAAAATAAACACTCACCAGGCACCCGCACAGGGTGGGGCATAAAACGCCAAAACGGCAGATTGTTGCCATTGTATTGATCACCTGGGTCAAAAGCACAGGTGGAATAATACGATTCTGAATGGTTTGCGAGCACTTATCAAACGCTGTCTAACCCTAACCCCAACCCTAACCACCTACCTGCTCTCTCCCCCCTCCCTCTCTCTCTCTCTGTCTCAGAAATAACATGACAATAGCAAACACAGAGAAAGATTGGCAGTTTACTGGTAGTAAACGCTATGTATCCCCATTGTGCACATATGGAGATATCAAGCGTGCCATACAAACGTTGAATGAAGCCGGCAACGAGACATTTGCACCACTGTCCCGATGTGAGGGAGGTTTCATGTGTGTATCAGGGCCATCCTCTGAGTCTAGTGAGCGCCCCGTTGAGTGCACCACCAGCATCACACACCCAGATCCATACATCACCAAAAACATTCGTTTTAGACGCATTCACACAGGACTTGGTGGTGGTATAACTTGGCCTCCCAATTTGTGTGAACTGCCGGATGATGACACATGCATTATTCAAGTTGATACGGTTGTGGAACTGAAATTCAAAGGAACACATTGCTGTTGGTGGACCACAAAACAGCGCAGGGTATACGAGGATATGATCGCGTCTGTGTTGGGTTGGACACCCGTCATTCGTGGCAAAGAGGAAAGCTATCCGAGGAGAAAATATTTACCGCTCCGAAAGAGATTGAGAGCTAACTGGCAGTTCTGTGGTGGAATGGAGAGATGTTATGTATCCCCGTTGTGTACATACGGGGACATCAAGCGTGCCATACATATGCTCAATGAATATGGGAACGAGTCGTTCACCACACTGTCCCAATGTCGCAAAGGTGTCAAGTACATTTCGGAAGGGACCAACACAAGCAAGCTAATCCGTTTTGTGTGCGTACACGGTGATGATGTCTGTATAATCTGGCCGCCATCGTCATTACGAAATGGTGACACTGTCATCCCAGAAAATGCCCTTGTTGGCCTCGAATTCGAAGTCAAAGGAGAAGTCAAAGGAAAAAGAAGGAAAGGGTGGCCAGAACACGGGGTATACGAGGACATTATTGTGTCTGCATTGGGATGGAAACTGACTGGCGGTCCGAATTCGTGACCCCCTCTCTCGAATCTCATCAACCATTGAAGAGGAGGATAAGCAGGAAGAGAACGAATTCATACATATACTGTACAACATTATGTACACACATTACCAGTTGCAACAGCCAGTTGAATTTTACCTCATCATAGTTTGCCGAAGCCGGGTCGGGATTAGGCGGGCTTTTGCAGGTACCTTAGACAGACCCAACTACCCGGGTATTCAGTCGGATGAGGACACAGGTTCATATGCATTGCGCACACACGTGTTGCCTGCAATGCGCAAACTGTTCACCGATGATCATGATGACCACGGGGATTGGACGTATGGCCGACGAACATTCAGGATGAAAGATGATGGCGACAAAGTATCCTGTGTGGTTAACTGGAATCATCCGTTGCCCAATGCAGGGGCAGCGGCCTTTGCGTTGGGTAAGGGGAGGGGTGTTCCCGACGACTCGATACAATATGCTCTTGAATATGGGGGACGAATAAATGCAAAAAGATTTAAACGAGATCCTGAGCAATGGGTGTGGACGCGCTTGACGATGCCGTCGCCCATGGTTTCGTTCTACAAGTTGGTCGACGCCAGTATCAGAGTGCACGCACCTGTACCTTGGCGCAGTAGGATGCATGTGCGTCGCCGCGCGCAGGTGCTGCATCCACCCCCACTTACAGTGTGTTGTTAACCAAGCATGTACATAGCCCAGCTACGAGAGTTGGCTATGTGTATTCAGCGAGATGTACAAGAGCGAGAACGAGCCTTGTCTCTGGAATGCAACAATGTAGACGTAGATGCGCTCCTATATCTTCACAACAAGTACATCGACGACAAATTCCAAACCCTGTTTTATGAAGTTTTATGCAAGACAGAAGCAATAGTTGCGGAGGATTGGCCACGGTACCCTACAGCATGGAAGCGTGCATTACTGGACCACGTCTGCGAGGTCTTTGCCCGGGCTGATGTACTGTGCAGCCGTGATGCCGGACCTCACATAGCGCGTTTTGCAAATCAGTATGAACGGAAATATCAAATGGCACGGGAACGCTACCGAACCATGTCTTGCAGACAAGTATGACAAGAGATATCAAATCGCACGGAAAGATGCAAACAGCCAGAGTGCATCACTACAGCAACCCAAAGATGAGTATGACCCCGGCTGCGAGCTTGCACGCCAGAACGAACTCCAGTATGGCAGAGATTGCATAAAACCAAGCCTCTGCATACACTTCAACCCTCGTAGCAAGAATGAGGAGCGCCTGATGCCCTGCAGGCGGTAAGGGACCGTGTCGATGCTCCACTGCATTACCCATTATGATCATCTGCCATCTCTTCTATAACTCCTCAGGCGAACAGCATATTCCCTTCCTCAACAATCTGGCAGGGTGTACACTGGTTCTGGGTACACATTTTTTGACTCGTAAGTTCGAAATAATCGCCAAGGTAAATTTTGTTTTGGGCTATTTAGTGGCAAAAACAAAATTTTGCTACATATTTGCCCAGTAGTGTGAATTGCAGGCCCTAACCTGTCCCGTATTTTTTGTCTGTGTATATCAACGGGATAAGATCCAACAGAATGTCAACATGACACGCGAACATGTCTACATACGAGGAACTGTTGGTGGAGCTTGGGGACTGTTACCTTTGGTGACGCTTTGATGATGTTAGTTTTCCGTATGAGGGTACGACGAGCGAGAGGGTGAGAGGAGCGAGAGACGACACCCAATAACCAAATCAGGCAGGTGTTTTGTGTTTGTATTGATGTATGCACGGAACAGAGTATTTCGAAGTTCCTGTTTCAGACTGAGTGACTGTATTGATTGGATGCGATTTCGATTTCGCTGTGTGCCCGTGTCTTTGGATTTGGGTTACCGTGTGTGTGTGTGTGGCAGGAGGGGGTTATGTAAGTGTGTGTGTGTGTTGTTGTTGTGGTAGGTGGCCCTCTTCCTCGAGATTCTGTTCAAGTTTGTTCGCGTCGGTGCGTCGGGACTCCCGCAGCGTTCCTGAGGTGGCTCCGCATATACGGGCGGGGCTCGGCCGAGTTGGAGGCCGCGGTGGTGTCCGATATCCGCGAGGAGGGGGAGGAGAAGGGCGGCGGCCTGACCACCACCATCGTGGGGTTGGTGGAGTGCCAGAAGCGGAACGCCGATGGGAACAAGCTTCCGAGGACCGAAAAGGGGTTCGAGGTCAGCCTCGCCGACGACGCAGAGGAGTGTGCGTTCTACGTCAAGGAGGGGTACCATCGCATGTTCTGTGTCACGCCCATGCGACTGTTCCTGGAGGACCGTAAGCTTTTGGGTATGGCGGCATCGTTGTGATAATAAGTAATCGGTGTGTGTTACCGACCGTCAGGATTGTCTGGAGTGGAACACGAACCCCATCGCGAAGGATCAATTTAAACAGCATATGTTCTACTAAGCCTCAGTGCACGCACCTTAATTCCGCCGCAGAATTTGTTAACGGGCTGCCTGTTGTTCGGTGTAACCGAAATTTGTGCCATTTGGTCGGTGGGTTTGACGTCCCCGGGTGGGGGTTGGAACTGACTTTCGGTGAGTCTTTGAACAAAATTGTGGGCCCTCCTTCGTGACACCAATCGGTATTCTCTGCGTATTTTTCTGGCGTCTCGCTCCCACTGCTCGTATGTCATTGCCCGCATCAAGTCTGACGGTGTGTGTGCGCAGAGGAATTACGCATCGATATACTCTGCACATCTGCCAGATGTCCAAGAGAAAACCTACAAACCTATAAAAACCTTCCCGCTTACACAGAACGGGTTGTCGATACAAGACGCGGACCACATCATTTTTAATGCATCAAGAAATTTGAAGAACGGATGCATATCAGCGTACAGTGTACAACCAGGCAGAGGGGGTTGGGTCATAATATACACAACAGCGAGAGGGCCTTGACGCTATATATACAAACAAACAAACAGACAAAGGGGAAGCACACACCGGAGGAGGCTGGTCGCCAAGGCGCGCGACCGATGGATTCCGATTCTCCACTCCGACCCATGTGGCTTTCTGTGCGAGGAGGCTGGTGGCGCCGTGCAGTACACGATTCACTTCGATAGATAAACGTCGCATCGTTCATCTGATTCTGGGTTTTGTTGTTGTTGTTGTTGTTTGTCTCCTGTCTGGTTTGCAATCCCATCGCATCCAACTTGGTCACCCTTCCCTTTTTGTACAGCAAGCAGACCGGATGACAGACGTGCCCGCTATCACACTGTAGGTACCATCGAAAGACAGTGTAATGTACCGTGAATGGTGTCCCTTCGATGGGGTCATTCCTCAAAATTCGCCAGCGTGCGGCGAAAGCCTTTGGCCCAAATTTGGGGGTAGTGGGGTTTGAACCCAGGACTCCCTCCCTAGAGCACACATGCTCACCCACTAGGGTACAGTCGAACGCTCTAATGCGGACGGTTATCGCAGTGTAAACAGCGTTTTGGTAAACGTCCTGAGCAAGGGCCAGGGCGGAGCAATACTCCCAATGCAGGGCACAAATCTCCAGGAGCTGAAAAAAAATAGAAAATGGAACCAACAGGAAGTGAATCCTGTGGTCTAGCGAAAGGGGTAGCGATTTAAGAAGTCAAATCACTAAAACTTGACGAAACGACGTTAGGAATCGTCATTTTTAGACTAAAACCTAAAGTCGCAGACAGACCAGCCGTTTCGTTCTCGTCGGTGGCCATGTCACCATCGCATTTGTGTGTGCATGTAGATTTGGGGTGGGTTCAACCGAAAACAACAACAAAACGGAACAAAAAAAAGAGAAGCGCGCGCGACGCGGACGGACCACCACACCACCGCGCGCGCGACGCCACGCGGCGGACGGGCCACCGTCGCGCGCGCGCGCCAGCGGGACCGCGACGGAAGCCGGCGGCACATACGTGACGTATACACATACAGTCCGAAAAAAACACACACAGATGAAAATAATTACGCACGATTCACACAGATGGATTGACAGATAAACGTCGTTGCATTGTTTTTTTGGATTTTCCATCTGTATTCTGGAATTTATTTTTATCGTTCTTTGCAATTTTCCCACGGCGCAGTGTTCCCCTTGCGTTTAGACAGCAAATAACACAATCAAATCAATGGCAGAAATCGGCGAAGGTGGTGTGCCCATGGCGGTCGAGGACATCAACGATATCATAGAAGGAAGGGTACACGCGTTCAGCGTGGTCGCCGCATTGGTGGACCACTACTACCCGGGTGAGGTGAACACATTGTGGAAAGAGGGTCGGAAATGGACGAGTCGGTCGAGAAACCTTCGTGCTTCGATCCAGAGGTGTGGATACCGTACGTTCGTTCACCCACGTATCTCGCCTTCCGTCTTTTTTCTGTACACAGCACACTCGCGATCGCTGCAACACATAGGTTAACCGAAATCGTTCTCGCCGGTGGCGATGAAGACGAGAACGCGGACGAGTTTGACCTACCGGACGAGGATACCGTGACATGCAAGATCGAGTTCGGTTGGTACCTACGAACCGGTACCACCAGGCGGGTTTTGGTTAGGGTTAGGGTTAGTGTTGACTTAGATGAGGAAGTCATGAACACCCCGTGGCATAATTTTTATTGTACGAGGTAGCATTGTCATTGTGTCACAGTATCTGCAGGGCACCAGGCTGCCCCTCCATGTGTCACCAACACACAAGTGCGTGATATTTCGCCATCGTTGGCACCATTTGCAGGATATGTACACGGCAACATTGAGCGCACCCCAGTTGACACGGTTCATTGTCTCATGCCTCTCTGAGTGCTTTATCAAAAACGCGCCATCTACCATTGTGTGCTCTCTGCCACCAGCATACTGATCACCATGGGACATCAAATCAAGCTTCACGGCTCCTGTAGTTGCGCCGCGTGTTACTGAGTAGGTATAATCGCAATCATGGTCACCACACAGATACTGTAGACAAAAGAAAATGGTGATCACCGACAGCAGAAGAGGTCCACGAGCAGGGGAGGAGTACTGCAGGTGGTCCATTCGAATGTCAAACGCGCGCCCAGTCATGGTGATCAATGATGCATCAGTTTCCGATGGCGGGTAGCGCTTGAGAGGTAACCACAACGGCACCACAACCACGGTGTACCCCCGAGTGGTGGAGACCAACCCATCACACTTCGCCTCCGTGTGCTGCTGTCTGTGGAGACACACGGTTACCACCAGGATCTGGTCACCTTGTAGAGCATTCTGCCTTATTATCTGCATTGTTGCCTTAAGAGGATTCATGAATTTTAGCCGCTGAAACCGATTCAGTGTCAAAAAGAATGCCTCTATCTGCACGCATTTGCAATTTGCAAACATAACACGCGAAATGTCACGCATCACCATTGGCACAAAGCCCGTCATTGCTGCCCACGTAAAAGTGTATGTTTGATTGCAGTCATCATCTTCTTCGGAAACACTTGTACCTTCGGCCAATTGATCGCGCTCCTGGTCAGTGCCCAAGCAATAAAGATCGCGTAGGTGGTGTCCGACTACCCGCAGCAATCCACGAGTTAGTTGGAGCACGGTCATATACTCACATTGGTTGGATATATGCCGTTTGGAGTGAAGTTCCATCAAAGAAAGCGCCTGAATGAAAACATATCAGGTAGCATGAGAAGCAATGTATGCGATTGAACGCGCTGCCAGCCGTTTGCACCACCAGCAACCAGGATGACACAGACACCCATTGTATGGGCAGACGATCTGTGAAAATTTCGGTATCGTTAAACGTCATTGTATTTGCGACGCCGTGGTATTGTGAATTGTTGGACCATCGACCTAGGCTTTTGTCAAACGTCAAAACCTTTTAAGGGGATATGCCATAGTCTGTTTGTAGGTTTGCCATGGTGGTTGCGAATTCCGTGTCGTCCAATCTCTTGTTGTACACCAACAGCGCAGCAATGCTACCACGCATGGCGGTGTAGGTACCACCGATCCATACATCGGTGTCAAATCCTGTGGTGGAGAAAGTTGTGCTGTACACTGGGGTGGTGTTGTTGATGTACACCTCGGTGGTGCCCTCTGTAGGGCCTCCGCGGATGGCATATATGACCCATTCGCCTATGGGCATAGTGACACCCACCAACTGCCGACGGTGTTCCATGCCAATCCATTCCCACACCGCCCCGTTGCTGTTAACCTGATTGTCCATACCACCAAATCGTCCACCAACAGGCATGCCCCATGCGGTACCGGCGGTGGCCTTCCATACAGCAATCATGGTGACAGCCGTGAAGCCCTTGAACACCGGATCTACACCCACAACGGGCATACTGGCACCATTGACACCATTGGCATTCCCATCGAACTCCAGGGCTGCCTTACCATTCGCAATGGTCATCCGAAGCACCGGTTTGTTTAGATTTGGGTTGTTGATGTATGAACCAACCACCTGTCCAGATTTCCATACATGTACCTCCTGGTTTTCACTGGAAGCGTTCGTGGTTTCTGCCGTATCAGTGTACATAGTACCGCTATCACTGGCTGACAAGTAACCCGTGATACCATCGGCCGTGACCGCTGTGGCATCGCCACCCCCATAACCGCCAGTGCCATCTGTCAGGGTGCCACCACCACCGCCGCCACCACCGCCACCGCCACCACCACCACCACCACTGCCACCGAAGATACCCAGTTTACCATCACCGAATAGTAAACCAAACCCATCCCCGATGACATTGAACGTACCTACAACAGACATCTTTCGTTTTTAAATGACATCTGTATTTTTTTTTTTTGTGTGGTGTCGTCAATTTCATGCGATGGCCCCGGATCTTCGAGCTCTTGCTGTTTCCGATTTGGTCGCCTTTATTGGGGGTCAACCACATTCCATGGCTGTAGGCGAGAGTCGTCACAAATCAGGTACACCGCATCGGAGGGGAAAGGGGGTGCCCATTCGTTCCAAAACTCAATGCCATATAATCCGTTGCCTGGTCTGCCGCGATGCGTTAATACGTACACGTCTACCAATCCACTGGTGATGAGGTTTTCGCATGAGAAGCCCGGCACGCCGTTCCACCCCGGTTGCGCACCGGCCGCCCACGCTGACGGGTGGCGGTGGTGACGTGACGGGGGGTGCGTGTGTGCCTTGCGCGGTTGTGCGCTAGCCGCCCACGCTGACGGGTGGTGATGGTGACGTCCAGGGTGGCTATCTCCTTCGTAATCTTGTAGCATTGACTTTCAACCTTCTTCTTGGTGCTCCTGGACTCGCCTCTGGTGGCGACCGACAGTTTCTTAAGTTTGTAATCCAAGTCGGTCATTCGGGCATTCGTCGAGGCGATGTTCTCTTGTATCTCGGCGCACAATGGCGCCTTCCCCGCACAGAACGATTCGACATCCCAGACGAACTGCACCCGGCGGGCGGCTTTGTCGATTAGTTTTGACATGCCGATGGCCTCGGCTGCGAGGATATGCCGGCGACAGATGGTTTCCTTGTCCACTTGTCGAAGTCTCTGCTCGAACTGTGCCTCCGTGATGATGCTGCCGTCGTGACGATGGATGGCGGTCATGGTGAAAAGCAAATCTACCAGAAAGAAAAACAACCGTGTAGTAAGGGGATACCAACCGAGAGTTAGGGTCTTATACCTACCCCGACACCGACCATTTTCGGTGCGACCGTGACCACCGCGAGTTACGGGAATACTTTTTTTTTGGGTGGACCAAAAGCGTGTACCAAACCGCCACCGCCACTGGCGACGATAGGCACACAAACCGGATTCAACGCAGATATCGGTCATGACCCCGCCAACGGCAACAACAGCGCAGGAGTGACGAGGCACGCTTTTTCAAAAATTCAGGTGAAAGCGATATACCCTATGAGCACCTCAAATCATACAGCCCGATGTCCTGTGGTGACCTCTTCCTTGAACTTATATACCACTTACTTTTGTTTCGGTCCTCCTCTCCAGGTCAGTTCATCGAACCCCGTCCTTTTGACTAGTTCTGCGTACTAACCTTTCACACATTCGGATGCATCCTGAATCAGGTCCTTGGGAATACCGTGCCCATCCAACACGAGAACTGCTGTCGCTGAGCTGGGTGACGGAGGATTCCACTCAATGGCACAGACACACACTGTCGCGGAAACTGACGTTCACAAAAGGTTGATGACAGGATATGATCTCAGTCATACTCGCCAAAGAAGACAAGTGGTTGGGATCACCGTCATCGCGGTATACCACAAGCATGATGTGCCAACCGGGATATACAAGCACGGCCTGTTCCACCGCCTGGCGCACATGAGCCATGCAATCGACGACGATAACGAGCACATTGTCCGACGCCGACGAGAGTAATGGCGTCCCACATAAGCCTCTCACCATCCCGTGTATACCTTCCCAGTGCATCATCCACTGGGGGCTCATACAGAAGTTGATGTGCTGTACCCGGCCGGTACACAGCAGCCTCCGTAGCAGCTCAACCGCGTGTGTCAACAGATTTAAATCAAAATACCCGATGATGCCCTGCAGACATGCGTACGCAACATCTTCCATGTGTAAATGCGACCGGCACAGCCGCCTAACAGCGAGACGAGCACAACAGGCTCCGGTGTATGCTCGCCACGCGATGCGACGTCACACAAGATACAGCTCGTTGCGCGAGAATACGCCGTGTATCGCTCGGTGTGCTCTTTACGCAGTGTATCGCCTGTTACGCGAGGTATCGCTTGTTACCCGTGGTATCACCCGTGGCGAGGTCGTTACGAGGTTGATTGCTGGCTCTACGCAAGGTATTGCTTGTTAAAAAAACAACAACAGAAAAATAAATAAATTAAATAAATCAGCACTTGGGTAATCTGTGTATTGTTTTGTTGTTGCATTATTCTGTTCTTGATTTTCTTGCTTTATCATTGCGTCATTTGCGTCACTGGGTGCGATCCTAATCAGTAAATTCCGGCATCGCGGCTGGGATTTGCGCGTGTCGCGCGCGCACGCGTGCGCTTCCCCTGTCGTAATTTTTATTCGGTTGTTAGAGTTAGGGTTATATACATATACATATACAACACTTACACAAATGCGTACGAAAAATCGAATGTTACGTTGTCATCATCCTACCGCTACCTACCAAAGGAGGACGCAAAGGAGGCAGCGCATCGATGCTTGCCCACCATGGCAACGACATACGAAGCGACGCCAAACCCGGGCGTCCTGACCCAGAGGGTGAAGAGAAATGAACGGATACAGTATGGGCGGGCGATCATTAAATAAAAGCATGGCACACCCCCTTCAGGAGATGTACGACACGCACCTGCGCATGTGGCACGGACTGTGCACCATCGGAAACGGCGTATCCGTAAAGGGCTCGTCCGTACACCCCACCGCCGGGCTGGGACTGTTTGCCCACTAACCAAAACCCGCCTGCTCCCAATTGTTCAGCGATGGTAGTTTGTGAAGGTCCTCCTCCTTCATATAGAGGCGGTGCATCTGTGTCCCCTCTCAACGCCCTCGGACCATGAAATGCAGAAGGGTTCACTTCTTGTGCCATTGGCACCCCAGTTTGCATTCATGCCCGTCTTCAGGTTATGTTGGTTGAAGCAAGGTGCCTCGCCAGGGAATGTGATTTGGTGGACCCATACGTGCAGCTGCAGCCTGCCGGTGCCTTGCACCAAACCAGCAGTGCAAGTCAGGTGGTCACAGAGGTCGGCTCTGTGGTCACCTACAGCTGCAGGTGGAATGAGATATTCAGTTTTAATATGAAATCGCAACATCAAGTGCTCCAGTTGGCCATGTACGATCGCCGTCCCGAGCCCCCTGATGTGTTGTTGGGCGAGGGCTCCTTGGAACTACAAGCTTTAACTCAGGCTCGGCCTGTGGAGGTACAATGTTTTACGTTGCGGCGTGGCATTGGATGGGGTGACAGGGTCAGGTCCGCATTGTTGCATCCAAGGGAATGGCGGGCGCACGGTTGGGTGAAGGGGGGGCACAACTTGGTGCTGAAGGCACGGGGGCTCTAGCGTAGCCCTGAGGGTGCGTGGTGATGCCCACTTTGCCCATATTCTTGTTGCAACACGTCTGCCAAGCTTGCGCCACTGTAGTTTCCCAGGAGGCACAGTTGAGTCCGTGCCCTTGCCATCTGACCACGTCTGGTGCATGAGAAAGGACTTGGCGACAACCGTGCCTGAGTGGGCCCGTTATGGCGCGCGATGAGGGCAAAAGCCTTGGTGCAGGGCCAGGAAGCCAGCCGAAGGGTGTCACGGTGGAGGGCGCTGGGGTGAGTCCTGTGGAGTAGAAGGCCCGACAGAAGCCCAAGGTTCCAGGGTACCATTGTATGAGGTGGCTGACATCGTTTAATGGTGATGGGTACGGGGGCGAGGGATGCATTGGAAGCGGCAGAGGTACCCCTCCCCCTCCAGGGCGCCCAGCCTATGCCCAGCCACTGTCCCCCTGACGGCAGGTGCCAGCTTCAATGGCATTTGTAACCGACAGTAACCGCCCCCAACCGCTTTGGCAACCTCCTCCAACCGCCTCTCTCACCTCCTCCAACCGCCTTCGAGGTCCCTTCCTTTTTAATGCATCCCTGGGAGCGGGGGTGCGGGTACCGAGGCGGGGCTGGCTGGCACTTGCTGCCGTTGATGCTGCTGTGAGACCACAGGCGTTGCGGGTGCTCCTGGCGGTTGCAATTCGGCAGGCGCGGGCCATGCAATGTGCCATTTGGCACCCAGTGACCCCCCCCCCCCACCCACTAAAAACACCCCCCTTTAATCCGGACAAATCAACAAATTTCCTCCAGTATTTTGCAACAACAAACAAATCTCCCCTGCCATTGGCCAGGGAACAGTCGCTTCCCTGTAGAAAAGTATCAACATTTTCCCTGGCGCCCTTTTGGGCGCCCATCTCGATGGTGTACTGCCCCACACACACACTTCTAACTCAGCCCCGGCCTCACTGGAGCCCACCGTTGACCCCTCTTCTGCGCGCCGAGGCAGCACATTGGAGTGCTGGAAGAGGCTACGGATGTGTCCATGTCTCGTGCTGTTGGGTTAAACTCCCATGCCTGGTGGTGTGCTGAGTGCCCTTTATCCAGCCTGTATACACCTACACACGGCTGTCAAGGCACACTTGATACTTGCCATCTGTCTACATCAACTCCACGTACATGCGCATGCGCAGTGCCGAGGCAAATGTGATGCACATGTTGTAGAAACATGGCCGATATACAGACCCCAAAGCTGTTGCTACGACACCACCTGGGCCAGGTGATGCCAAAGCAGAGGGGGTCTCCAGTAACATCTGGTAAAGTTTTTTCAAAAGTATTTTTTCGAGGTAAATTTTTTACTGGGTTTTACTAGCACCATGCTGTATATTTTGGTACCCAGTAAAAGAAAACATGTTTTTTTGCGAGGTTTCTGCACCCAGTGAAAAAACAATTCACTAGATTTTCTTGGGGCTCAAATTCTACCCCCTGTTGGGCCCCCCCGTTAAGGCAGGGGTTATATAGCCCCTTTGCATGTCTACCCCGTCTTTGGGGTTGAATCCTGCCCCCTACTGAGCATTAGGGACCCCAATACCGTAGGCGTGGGGGGGTGGGGGTGTTCAGCGGGTGGGTGGGTCTCGAGCTCTGGACCCCCCGCTTCTACAATTCCAAGGGTTTTGGGGTGAGGGGTCCTGCCACACCCTGTTTCTTTGCACCAGCTGCCTGTCGAAGCAAGTGGGGAGAACCACAGGACCATGTTCCAAGTTGTTTTGCGCAGTGATGTGCACACCGCAATTCAAGGGAGGCGTGGCAGCAGTTGCAAAGGGTGCGACATGCGAGCCATGAAATTTCACGTGTGCTGCACGCGTCAGGAATGCTATGAAAAGGACATACGATGGGTTATGGTTATGGGTGCCTCATCATCGCATTACCCCCCCCCCCCCCTTTGTAATAGCTACGCCCTTGTCCAAGCCACAGCGGGCGTAGGGACCGTATTCATTTGGTACCTAATTTAATTCGGTACACATGTAGTGCGGCCACGTAAGACATGAGTTTGGTGACGAATTTGCCAGTCACATAGGGTCATGGACACATTTGTTGTGAGTGTTTGCCCACTTGAACCCACATAGCTCTGATTTTGGGGATATTTGTGCATACTATTCCCCTTTCTGGCACCAGCTCACCGTGCACTCTTCTCTTTTTTAACCTGGGCACCTACGGCTTTGTCCAAGCTAATGTAGGCGTAGGGACCGTATTAATTTGGGATTTTTGCGTAGCTATTACAGGGGGGGGGGGGGGTAGCAGGTAAAAGGGTATGGTCCAAGCCTCCATCCAAAACCTCGGCTTGGCATACAACAGAGCCCTGAGTCCACTGCATCCCGTGTGTGAAGAGTGACTTCAAAGGCAGTACATCGGGTGCAGACCCAGACACACTAGCCAGACCACAGCCATAGAGGGCGCACAGAGACCAAAATGTCCTATGTGAAAAAGCCCGTTTTCCACCAGAAATCTCTGAGACTACTATATAATGGTGTGCCATTGGTTGGCTCTTTGCAAATCGGTACATGGCAACGTGCCATTGGCTAAATCAGCGTGTAGTCAGGAAACAAGTACAACCCCGTCTTCATGTATTTCAGAGAGGCACATTCGCAGAATCCGTAGAGTCGTTAGCCAACACCACCAATGCACCAGCAAAGGCTTAGTTAGTAAGGATTGATTGACGCCAAAAAGCACCTTCCGCAGCCGAGCGAGATCTTGTACCCTTAAGCACTATTTGCAGCATCAATTACACAGCATGCACACACTTGGCCTGCGGCGCACCTGCAGATTACGTTGTTTACTGCCGCCACCCTCCACGTTTTGGCCCCTTGTGCCTTGGGCCATCTTGTTCCCCAGGCAGTGTCGTTCCCTCAGGGTTGTCTTTACCCCAACCCACAACCCTGTCATAACCGTCTTCTTTCAGGTCTTAACGCCGCTGATTACAGGAACCCTTGGCCAGGAGTGCCATGCAGTCAAGTCACTGAGGCTCCGGCTGCTGCTGATTCCACGTGGCCCCCCCTTCCCCTCAACGAAGATGATGGCTGGAACTGAGGTAATTGCCTCAGCCGTTCCATAAAAGGGTTTGCTGTACGGTGCATTTTGTGGATTGAAGTGCGAGGCGAACATGGCCTCATGACAGCATGCAATATCATGTACACGGATATATGCAGACAGACACAACCGCAGGAAGTCAGGTAATGTGGATCCCAAAAGATGCCAAATCGGCCCCGAATTGGCTTTTCCCGGCTGCTTCTCCGACCCCCGGAGTGCGGGGGCGGCGGCGGGGCGCGGGATTCCGCTCAGCTCCCCCATCCCCCCGAGAATTCAGGGAGCAGATTCCGGTGCCTTCGGCGCCCGGGACGTGGAGGCAAGCCGCGCGATCCCGAGACAAAGCGGGGGGATGGGCCGTCAAAGTCGTGGGCGTCGTGGTCTGCCACTCGTCCCCCGCTGAGGGATCAGACAACCCCGCCTACCCACGGCTCTGCGCTCGGGATCCAGCCTCCGCGCCCCCTCGCCCCCTCAGCCCAAGTGCAGACCCGGCCGATGCCACAGGGGGGGCGAGTCCGTGTGTGCACAAAAAGAAACGAGACATTTGGCTGCAGTTCAGCATGCATCACCAGGATCCGTATTGTGCCCTTGAAATTCAATTTGATGCTAAGTAGAACATCTGTGTTGGTAAAGAGTGAGGTATGGCCGCAAAACCGGGAAGCTGCAACGAAGGGCCGAGGTTTAAAAGAGGAAGCCTCACCAGGTCAAGCAGGAGTGAGCCACATGGGGTCCATGGTCAGAGCTGCGCAATCTGCAGAACCCTACTGCGTTCATCACTATTAGTATAGGGTTGATTAGGAGGAGAAGGGGAAGACAAAGAGGTGGTGCCAGGAGCCTATAGAGTGTACGTTCAGCCTCCTTTAGTATGATTCTCCATTTGCCCCAACTCTCCAAACATGTGGTACCCAAGGTCATGACGCTGGTAAGGGCCCATGTTCACAAGATGGATGCCCAACATCGCGCTTCTCAAAGCTGCAGTTGGGCAAGGGAGGTGCAGGGCAACACCTGCTGCCCTGCCCCCGTCGGCAGGGCAGAACGGAAGTGGGGCAGCACATGCGCTCTGAGGTGCCCGTACGCCTTTTGGCTCATCTGGCGCTCTGCACGCACTCAGCCTCAGAGTCGTGGACGCCAAGGGCAGCCATGTGTGCTTTAATAGAAAGTGGCCAACGCCAGTGGAGATGCTGATGGATAAGTATTGTCAAATAAGAGGTGCACCCCATCCACACAAAGTACGGTACCTTGCCCCCCCCCCCCCCCTCAAGGGTTGTTAGAAGCCCCTGTCAGGAACATGATCCTTCAGATGCACACACTGGCGCGCACAAGTGAGTGCTGAAGTCGGCAAACCCCCGCATGGACTCGGGAGTGTGCATCTGGATGCACACGGTCAACGGCACGGGCAACAGCCCCGTCTCTGGGTCGGCCGACCCCCGGAGTAGTCAAACAGGACAAGTCATCCGGGGGCTCCGTTGACACAACCAAAACACGTTCGGGCCCACAGAGGGTCAGAATGAGCAGTGTCGAGAGGCCAATAGGCGCCGCCAAACGCAAACAATCAGATACCCAGGCCTTGTGCCAAACCCCCCTCAAGCGCAGCCCCGCACCGCCCCACGAGCTGTACTGCCCATCTTCAGTTTGACGAGACGTCCAAGATGCTGAACAGCCGCATCGACGTGCAGGAGATGGAGAGCACGCCACAGCAGGGCCTGAGCAAGGGGTTCCCAAGGCGCCAGACCACAGGGCCGCCGCTGGGGGGCTGCACGCCCCGAATGCCCTGATGGGGGGCCTCTCCGTGCAGCTGAGCGCCACCATGATGCCCTCGGCGCGGCGGGCCTCGGAGCGCGGGGACATCAAGATTGACATCCTGTACATCAACACGTCCAAGCTGCACCACATGACCTGAGGCAGTGGGGCCCTGACGATGTCCCGGGGGCAGAAGTGGTCGGTCCACCAGCGAGCCCTGAGCGGGTCCTGCCGGCTCGATGGGCCCCTGAGGCCATCGAGGAGCCCAGCGCACTGGTTGTTGTTGTTGTTGTTGTTGTTGTCGTTGTTGTTGTTGTTGTTGTTGTTGTCATTGTCGTTGTCGTTGTCGTTGTTGTTGTTGTTGTTGTTGTTGTTGTTGTTGTTGTTGTGCTGGTGGTGGTGGTGGTGGTGGTGGTGGTGGTGGTGGTGGTGGTGGTGGTGGTGGTGGTGGTGGTGGTGGTTGTGGTTGTTGTTGTTGCGTGTTGCTTATTCCTTATGCACCATCTGGGATTCGATCCTGGGACCTTGGGTTACTTGTGCCATACGTGGGTTTCGACCCCGGGACCTCTCGGTCCTTGACTTTTTCTAACCCTACATGAAAGCGGGGAGGGGAGGGGAGGCGCGGGGCTCCACCTGCTAACCAGAAGCCACAAAGGGCGGGGGGTGGAGATTGTTGGCTTGTTTTGGAGGGTGACAGAGCGACGACCTTCTTGCCTCCGTCGCAACAGGGGACTGGGGAGGACCACCCCCCCCGCCCCCCCCCCCGACTGCTTCAGCTCTTGTTGGGGAAGAGCAAGGAATGGATCGCTTTCATTTCGATGGTTGGCGTATTCCGGACAAGAGCACCCCAGACGACTCCGAGATGTAGGAGGACGCTGCAGTGATTGATGAGGGAGACCCTGCACTGCGTGACACACTCAGCCTCAGAGTCGTGGACGCCAAGCAAACCAACCTGTGGTCTTCGATGAAGATGTCAACGCCATTTAGGAAGCTGATGGACAACTGTTGTCAACCAAGGGGTCTTGATCGCCCGCACGTTCGCTTTCATTTCGGTAGTAGGCGTTTTGAGGACGAGAAAACCCCAGGGGACTACAAGATGTATGACCTGATGACATTGATGCAATAATTAAGGGGACGGGTTGCTGATTCGTACTCCCAAGTACTTAGGGTCATTGGCACCATGATGGGAAAGAAGATTGACGTAAGATTGGGGTGGCAGCGGCTTGAAAGACGGAATGACGAGGTGACACAATCTCTGTGCTACATTGTAAGAGGGTCTTCACAGCCGGGACAACCTCAGACCGATCGTCATTTGGTCTTTTCGTCATTTCACCATTTCGTCATTTCTTCATTCGGGAGTGGGGGGGAGGGGGGTCGTTACTTCCCGCCCTGATTGGCACTCTCACGTTGTTTTTTCGGGGGGTTCTCAGAGCGTGTTGCTGCGAAACTTGGGTGCATTGGTCGTGCCAGTGGGTGTCGCATTCTACCAGCCAACGCCGTTCCAGTCCGTCCATCCGTCGATCGACAACGTACCAGCCCCCGCACTGCGCACACGCCACGCATTGAGAGGGGGTCGGTATCCCCAATGCACTTAATTGTCCCTGACCTGCAGAGGTTGATGCATGAATATTGCAAACAAATGGGAATAACCGTACCGCATCATGTGGTCCGCAATTGCTTGCAATCTGATGCTTACGAAGGTTACGATGGTTACGAGAAACCCCCGGATCACGAGCTGGAGGATGCCATGCGCACGCGGCCGCTCCCGAGAGCATGCGCCACCGCACGTGCACCACGTTGTCTTGCGAGTCGCTTGGGCTCCCAGTGCTTGAGTACAGCACTGGGTCGCTAGTGTAGGTTTTAGGTCCCAGATCTTAAAGGCCATAGTATGTACCAAGGCCAAGGATCTCCCAGACCAATTTCAAGGTCAACCAGGTCCAGCCGGGCCTGAGGTTTATACGAGGTCAACGAGAGTGCGTGAAGTGTGCATGCAGATGTTTTGGAGCCTTGCCAGCACCCAACAGATGATTGGTTGTATCTGAGGTGCGGCATCTAGTGCTACTTTCCCCTGAGAAGCGAATTGCTTCGATAAATCATCGCACCCTGACCCTCCACCCTTCGTCTGTTTGGCGTCACATTGCCGGTTGCGGCGTTGCATTCATCAAGCACATACCCGCAAATAGGGCCACAGGTATCGTGATTTGTTGCTAGTGTTGCTGCAAGGCTCCCGCTGGTTCTGCAGAATTCTGTCCACTACTGCGTAAAGTCTCATCTATTTCTGTTTCGACGTAACGAGTCAGCTGGGCAGGGTACTACCCCCCCTTTGCACAGGCAATTCTCCGTCCGGACATCCCTCAGTGTTGTTTTCCCATCTCTTGGCACCACTTCATTCGGTGCTTTGGTTTTGTACCCGGAACAGTGAACGTTTTCACTCTGTGACTGGGAATGGAGCGGTTGTGCTTTCCTGCATGTTCAGGCTGTCTACAGGTCTTTGGTATGCTGCTGTTGCACATTTTCTACTTCACCCAGTATGTGATCTGGCAGGCAAACATGGCAATGCATACTGCTTTCTGTGTTCGGAACTCGGACTTGCCCACTTCACAGTGGAGGCGGCAGGATATGTGCTGGGCACAGGGGGGTGCTTTTTGCTCTGGATGCATTCTCAGCGTGATGAGGGGGCGCTTTGGGCATTGGAAAAAGGGCAAACACCGGTGGACATGTGATCCTTTGAGAAGTGGGTCTCGTGAGGATCTCTAATATGTGTCTAAGAAATGATTTCCCCCTGCATCCAGTTTCTAGGAATGTCACCAAATGAGGACTTAGGGAATGCTAATCCTGCGTCGCCTGTGGCGTGCAGTTTGGGTAGTTATCCCAGATTAAAGGTAGAACAGGTGGTGCAGACATACGCACACATTTTACATGTTGTACACTTTTTGCATATTGTACACCCACATAAACCAATTTTTTCTCCTATTTTTTTCACACTCCCTTTTTTGGACCTCTCTCTTACACAAATGGTGCACAAATGGTGTTTTCCATACCCAATACGACATGGGCCCCCGAAACGGAAGTGGTCAGGTAGCCACTTGGGTGTTTTGAAGGCCCCAAAGTTTCAAATTGCCAATATGAAATTGCACAATCCCAATTGCTGCTCTTGAGACCAGATTTGCGAAGGAACCTTTGGGAATCAAAAACTCATGTTGGTGCAATAACACGCTTTGTTCCCAGAAAAGGCCAAAAATTGGTCGTTTTGGCCGAAAAAAACGAAGAACGATTCTGTAACGGCATTTTGAAGGCCCCAAAGTTTGAAATCACAAATGCAAAATTGCACGATGCAAATTACTGCTCTTTAGGCCAGATTTGCGAAGGAATCTTTGGGAATCAATATCTCTGGTCTGTACAATAACACTCTTTGTTCCCAAAAAAGGCCAAAAGTTGGTCATTTTGGCCTAAAATCACGAGGAACGTTTTCAAAACGGCGCTTTGAAGGCCCCAAAGTTTGAATTCGCAAAGACACAAGTGCACAATCCAAATTGCTGCTCTTTAGGCCAGATTTGCGAAGAAATCTTCCGGAAGCAAAACACTCCGGTCTGTGCAATAACACTTTTTGTTCCCCAAAAAGGCCAAAAATCGGTCTTTTTGGCTTAACTACGCCAAGAACGTTTGTGGAAAGGCACTTTGAACACCTCAAAGTCTGCAACTGCCGTACCGTACGGTTGCCATGACCGCACCGTAGAAGGATCCCAGAAGGGTTGCTTTGTTGCGAACAATCTTCCCGACATAGAAATAACAGTTGGCCACCATCATCCTATGGATTTTTGCGTCGAGCAGGTCTCTACTGTGATGGAGAATTGCCAGTCAATTGACAGGAAATCTTTCCCACGGCCCCTGAGGGCGTTTCAAATCAGGTTCGGGGTCGACAAGCAAGTCAAGAAGTTGGATCTGTCATCCGCAATGTATTCTCTGAGGTAGTAAAGTGAATGGTCATCAATTTACTCCTCTTCCAACTTGTTGATCCATTTCTCAAGCTTGGCCTTGGTACTGGCGGGCCGGAGGGCTCGCCGTGCATTCCACTTGGCAATCCACTTTGCCAACGTTTTGCCTGCCACAAGGTCACTACGGAATGCTTCCATGATCAAAGCTAGAGCCCGTTGTGGACAGTTGCTCTGCGGAAGATCCGTGAGCTTCGGGGTTATGTGCAACGGCAAATGAGGAGATTTGCTTTCCAAGTATGACGAATTAGGCACAGAGGCCGATTTGCTTGATGCTCCACCACCCTGCCACCCGGTCATGTCGCACGCACTGCTTGGTGTCACAACCCTCACAAGAACATGCGCACACGGATTGCCCACCAAGAATGGACACAAACCGCCCATCTACCGTACAGGCACCATGACTGGCTAGTTTTGCGAGTCACGAAGTCTTGTCCATGCAAACGTGCAAAATCTGTATTTGGGTCTTCAACGGTAGCCTTGGTGGAACTGTTTTTTGCCGAACCAGGAGTGGAAACGTTGTCTAGAGAACCGGCGGGGGCATGACCATTGGCAGGGTAGGGCGGGGGCGGTAGGGGGACGCATTAGGTCTTCAACACGTACACTAGGAGACGGTCGTAGGGTAGGCAAGGCGCTTTTCAGGATGCTGTGGAAACATGTTGTGCAAATAGTTCGGCACTGTGACACATTGCAACAATGGCACATTGAAGAGCGTCCCCTATTTCGGCCATTAGCACAGTTGCATTTGCCCCACCAACGCACTTGTTAGGCGTGGGTTGTAAACACTTGAGTGAAAGGGGAGCAGCCCGTACAGCAGATCGTCAGTGACGGGTGTGAAAGGCAAGAAAGAAAGGGGCGCAAGGGGGTAGGAATGAGACATTTGCTTCGGCTGCCATCATGTAGTTCCTTTCTTCGTTGTCTGCTTGTACATTTTGACCATTGGGGGGGGGGGGGGATTGGATTGAGCAGTTGGAGGTTTGTCATTCTTAGCTGGTACATTTTGGCCAATGTCCCGGTTGGAAATTTTCTCTTCCGAGCCCATACACTTCAGCCATTTTGGGGAGGCATTTTGTATTCAGGTGCTACATTTTGGCCATTTTGGCGGGGAAATCTACTGGCGGAGGATTTTAATTTTGCGCCAAAACATTTTGGCCATTTCGGGCGAAAATATGGCGGCTAAAGATTTTTAAATCTTAGCCGGTACATTTGTCTATCTGACGCGAAAGTCTACCGACTGGAGGTTTTCTCTTCTCAAGGTTCCGGGGCCACAATTTTAAGCATTAACGGAACCAACAGTAAAGTCCGTACATTTTCGCCCAAAATGGCCAAAATGTACGGGTTGAGCATAGAAAACTCCCAGCCGGTGGATTTTTGCCGAAGATGGGATAAAAGACCCCAAGCCGGTACATTTCCGCCCACAATGGCGAAGAGCAAAAAAGCTCAGAGCCGGTACATACTCACCCAAAATGGCCGAAATGCACGGGCTAGACATCAAAAACACCAAACTAGTACATTATTGCCCAAAGTGGTCAAAATGTAATGGCTGAGAATATAAAACCCGCGGCCGGTACAGTTTCGCCCCAAATGGCCAAAATGTACCGCCTAGGTACAAAAAACTCCCAACTAGTACAAATTTGTCCTAAATTGCCAAAATGCACCACTGGACAAAGAAAAGCCCCCGCTCCTTACATTATCGCCCGAAATGCCAAAAAATATACCAGCTGGGAAGAAAACAATCCCACCCGGTAGATTTTCCCTCAAAATTGCCAAAACGTACCGGCTGAGAATTAAAAAGCCGCAGCCGGTATATGTCCGTCCAAGATTGTCCCAATGTACTGGGGGAAGAAAACAATTTCGGACGGTACATTTTGGCCTGAAATGGTCAAAATGTGCCCGTTGGGAATTAAAAACCTCAAGCCGATAAATTTTTGCCCCAAAATGGCCAAAATGTATCAGCTGAGAATAAAGAACTCCCAGCTCGTCCTTTTTCGGCCGAAATGGAGAAAATGTAATGCTTGAGACTAAAAATCCCAGGGCCGGTACATTTTCGCCCCGAAAAGCCAAAATGTAGCGGCTGAGAAAAATAAACACAAGGTGGTACATTTTCCCACAAAATACCCAAAATGCACCAGGTGAGAATAAAAAAGCCCCAGAAGGTACATTTTCGTTAGAAATGGGAAATGTACCGATGCAGAATGAAAAACCCTGAGCCGGTACATTTTTGGCTAAAACAGCCAAAATATGCCCAAACAGAATAAAACACCCACAGCTGCTACATTTTCGTCGCAATAGCCAAATTTTACTGCCTGGGAATAAAAAATCTCCCGCCGGCACATTTTCCCCCGAAATACCCAAATTGTACCGGCTAAGAGGAAAAAACACTTAGCTACTACATTTGCCCAAGACGGCGAAGATGTACTAGCTGAGAAAAAATAAACCCGCAACCGCTACATTTTTGCCCAAAATGGCGAGAATGTAACAGGTGAAAAGAAAAAACCCCAGCTAGTACATCTTTGCCCAAAATAACCAAAATGTATCGGCTGAGCATGAAAATTTCCTAGCCACTACATTTTTGCCCAACATGGCCAAACTGTACTAGTTGACAATGAAACCTACCCCACGCGCGAAAAATAGCCCAAATGTACCAGGTAGAAATAGAGAAGTCCCAAGCCGGTACATTTTTGGCAAAATTGGCCAATATATACCGCGTCGAAAAGAGGCTCAGGGGGTACATTATTGCTTCAAATATCCATTGTATACCGGCTAAGAAGAAAAAATTTTCAGTCGGTACATTTTTGCCGAAAAATGGCCAAAATGTACCGGCTGAGAATAAAAAATCTGCAGCCGTTACATTTTGTCCCAAAAGGGCCAAAATCTACTTGCTAGGCAGAAATAAATAATAGCTGGTACATTTTCGCACAAAATGGCCAAAAACGTAGTAGCCGAGAATCAAAGGCTCCCACACGGCACATTTTCGTCCAAAAACGCCGAAATGCACCAGCTCAGAATACAAAACCTCTAGCCGATACAATTTTGCCCCATGTGGCCAAAGTGTATCGGTTGAGAAACAAAAGCCCCGTCGGGCACATTATTGCCTACGGCCAAAACGTACGGCCAAGTTTTGAAGAAAACAAAATGAATAGATTGTGTGCAGTGGTAGGGTTGTGGAGTGTCATTTCAGCTATGGAATTGTACTTCAAATGGCAAAAGTAGTCCATTGAATGTGTGTTAGGGTGGCAGCAATGCAAGATAATAAGGTTTCAAACATTTTTGAAAGAAAAAAATTTGTCCATAAAAACACGGCATAAATACGGCCGAAAACATGCTTTACATAGCTTGGATGGTCATTTTGAGCGATCTGTAACGGCAGCAGTGACAGCACTCAATTATACACTGATGTGATCAGAATTTCAATGATTCTCAGATGTACATTAGTGCAGTAAATTTTCCGCTTGTTTTCATGTTTTCCGTTCGCCGCCAGATGTCGCCTGTGAGCGCGCGTCGAGTCGCATTTGTCTTTCGTGATTTCCCAATCGGATTTATTTAAATTATTTCGAATGATTTCACGAGTAAGAAAAAGTCACTGCCATGTCTTTCTTGGAGGGCTTGATCCAGGCTAAGCCCCCCTTAAAACCCTTTGTTGATGCTGAGACAAACTTAAGTGTTTTTATCTCTCTTTTGTGGCCTAAAGTACACTTTCTCAAGGTAACTAGGGTTGTGACCCTAGCCCCCCCCATGAAGTTCACCCCTACCACTCAACTGAGCGGAGGTACCTTCCTTCATGGAGGTCATACCAAAATAAATCAGGCATTCCATGCTTGTGGGCCTTGGAGGTTAAGCCTAAGTGGTCTCCCACCCCAAGACCCCTATACTCAATTGATTCTACCACTTATTGTGGTCCTACTTTGTAACTGTTTCTGAATTCAGTTGCTTGGCCAAGTCATTTTCTGTGTGGTCCTGACATCTATGCCCCTCAGTCCTAACCAGCACCATTTCACCCAAAAGAGTGCACATGAAGTGCCTATTGCAACCTCTGAGGCTAGAGTCTGACCAATTTTCATATAAAACCTTTTGCTTTATTCATTTGTGATTGAATCTATGTACATATACCTGCTTTGTCTATCTGCAGCCCTTCTGTGTTACACTGGATTCCAAAACCAATCATTGATTTCATTGATTCGATCCACATTCAGTCCTTGCTCTACTTGCTGCTTTGGTTTGGGGTTTTCCACTACAAAACCAACTTGCAGGAATACATCAAAAGACCTAGGGCATAATTCAAGGACATCTTTCTGGTAGCAGAGACAGTCCCTTGAGACCTTTTGAACCGACCCTGAGAAGTGCAGAACAAAAGCTCAACAACAAGTCCATAATGTGCACACCAAGTGTAAGGACCTGGCCTATCCGAACTGTCCAAGTACAAATGGGCAGTGTGGTCCACCCAATGAGTGAACCACCACACCGAGCACCACATCACCTCAGTGGCGCATCTGGGTCCCAAGGAGATCCAGAACGCAGAAGGGCGGAGAAGAATAAAGGCCTTACCACCGAGGCCTTAGCAGCACACGGTGGAGACAGCTTCAGTCACCTCCACAGACGTGTGGCTGCTTCAGTATCACGATCCAATTGCCCAGCTTCATCCTCAACTGCCATTGAAGGACCTGAGGAATATGAGAAGCTGAAGATGAAGATGGATGAGTACATCATGCACGATGAGTACTACAAATCCATCCGTGGGGAAGATGGAGAGGAACCACTGGCTGTACATGGGTCCAGACCACGTACCGATCTAGGGTCCTACTCACACTCAGGCCCTCCGTCTACTGCATCCCTGCCGAGACGACTACGACCTGAGTACCCAACCCCAAGGGCTCCCGAAGTGGGCCCAACACGAGTCGAAGAACATCATCCAAGGCCAACCTACGGTGCCCTGGATCAAACGGCCGAGCTGCTGGCCAAATTCCTGTCTGGATCAGAAGATCCAGATGTGACGGCCTTATCAGAGGCCATTAAGGCTAAACTGGGTATTGCAGAACCCTTACCCAAGCCTGAGTTCCTCTCTCTCTCTCCAGGGCTGAGTACCCTAGCCGAAGATCTCAAGAGATCGAGGGTCTCAAGGCTGTTGCCTAAGGTTACCTGCCCCAGCCCCTTTCACCCCCGTGCCAGGACTGTGCCTATGGCGGACCTACAGGACGTGCCTGTCACAGAGAGTGAGAGAAGAGGGCTGTCAGCCCTGGCCCCACTTGCCGGCGTGTCGCCTTCAGGCCTAACTCCAGGGGGTGGGAAGATGGGCAGACCAATTGCCCAGGCGAACATCCAGCTGGAACTGCCGGAGTTCGACCCTAAAAACCTGCCTGAATGGGCAGAAGAATTTGCGGAGTTCCTTTTGTTGACTGGCCAATCCCATGTGGATGTGGCCACCAAATGTTCACTGCTAAAACGCTCATGCAAAAAGAAATTTTTGCAAAAACAGGTCAAACAGATTGTGAAAACCTGTTCTACTTGGGCGGAGGTACTCCTGAGGTTAGAGAAAACATTCCCAGTCTATGAGACTGACCTCAGCGTACGCACACAAATCGAGGAGCTACCTATGCTCCCGGAGTTTCCATCCGCTGCGCGAATTTCTGAGTATGTGTGCGACATGGAGTACTTATTTTCGAGGATGAATGTGGGCTCCTACGGAGCCACTGAGCCCCACCTGTGGCTCATGAGTAAGATCCCCCAGCGTACGTGGGATGATTGCCGCTCAACCTCTGAGAGGAAGAGCAGGACCCACTCGTATGATACACTGGTGGATCTCTTGATTGAGCTAGCTCTTGAGAGGGAGAACGACTCCCACATGGAGAAGTTCCTCAAGAAGCATTTGGGACGAGGTGGTACCCCTACCCCTGAACGTGGCGAAGGGAAGGGGCATAAAAATCCCACTAACACCAACCAGGGAGGCGGTAAAGGGAGGGGCAACCTACGTGCCATGAACGAGGTTCCAACTGATGCAGGCACCCCCCCCCTGTTTTACTGCCGACCTGTCAATGACAAGGGGGGACCTTGTCATGCCTCTGACTGCGATCTCCGCAGTGGCTGTATGCTGCAGATGAAACGTCAGCAGCATACTAAAGATGGGAAAACTGTGACCCATCAGGACCACTTCAGGTGTACCATCACCTGTGGTTACTGTGGCAAGCGTCGTCACTATGAGGACGAATGCCACATCAAGAAACGCGAGAGTGACAAACTCAAGCGTCAGGAGGCGGAGCGCCAGAAGAACCCGACGCCCGCCAGAAATCCCCCGAATGGGGATAAAGGTAAAGGAGGTGGCAAGGGGGGTGGTAAGACTGGACCCCCTAACCCCCAGAGGCGCTCATCAGCGCCCGTTGCTACGCCTACTCCTGCTGCTACACCCGCTCCTGCCGCAGGTGTCCCCCAGAAGCGCCCCCAAGGGGATAACGCTACCCCTGAGGGGAATAATTCTAAGAAGAGGCGCTTGGCCTGGATGGCCAAGGCCCTCATGGCTGCAGGAGTGGATGTGAAATTCCCTGATGAGGAATAGGGGGGCGGCTCCGAAGAGGAGGACTTGGTTTTCTGGATCCTTGTGAAAATCGGGGATCAGGTTTTTCGAGCAGTGCTTGATACCGGTGCAACACTTTCCATAGTGGCCCGGCGCCTGCTTAAAACTTTCAGGAAGACCAAGACTGTGGCCATAAGAGTAGGGGATGGGCGTACCATCCATTCCTTGGGGGGGGTCGATGTGACCATATGTCTGGGCGACGAAACCGTGACCCAACACTGCAGAGTGTTGGACACTGACGCCTTTGACATTGTCATTGGCACCGACTTTCTAAGAAGAAACCCCCAGGTTAAAATGCTGTCCCTACAGCGTCCTTACTCTTTGCACTGCGACTTTGGCAGTGGGCTATTCTCCGTTCCTTTGGAGCTGTCAGGACGAAAAGAGTCTGGGCTGCGCTACGCAACCAAGACGAACTATCGTACTGAAAACTACCAACTGGCCCGTCATGTTCTCGAAAATGGACTGGCGGCCCTTCAGGTAAACCTGGATGAGATCCAGGTGGAATTGTTTGCGAGCCAACAACAGCACATCATGCAGTTGTACTGCTCGAAACAAATGAACAATGCTTTCCGATTCTTCTGGAAAGCAATGGGCCTAGCGTATGCTAACCCACCCTTCTCCCTGCTCGCGAAGGTTCTAACCAAGATCGCTTATGAGGGAGGAAGGGTTGTTATGTGCACCCCTGACTGGGGTTGCTCTGGTGAACATGCTTACTGGCGCCGTATGCTTGACCGAATGACCGTGGGAAGAGTGCAACTCCCCGACGGCCCCATCTATGTGCCTGAGGACTCAGACACAGCTATGCAGGCCCCTGAGTGGGCCAGTTTCCTGTCCATCATCGATGGATCTCTCAATCCTGTACCCCTGTGTGACCTGGACCAGGTGCTACTAAAAGAGGTCATGGCCGAAAATCGTGGCCTGACCCTTTATGATCTCAAAAATCAATCTCCTGAGCACCTATCTGCCACACTTACAGGGTGTGAGTCTCCTGATGACTATCTGGAACCTGCAGCTGTAAAAGAGGATGCTGACGACCAACTGTCTGAGATCGCCAGCACTATTCCTTCTGTTGATCCCAGCTGTGTTGACCTAAAACATAGTGCTTTCCTGGCCCAGCTGTTGCTAGAGGAGGTAGATCTAGAGTCAACCTCTGAACCCGCTTCCTCTGTTGGGAAACCAGTGCTACACATGCAGCCTGTGCACACAGGTGAACCCGTGGCCCGGAGTACTGATGCTCTGGCACGGCCTGCTGCTAATAACATGCCCTTGTCTGAGCATGACACGCAAGAACTCCGAAGGCTGCTGTACCTGAAGGCCGAAGGTATTGAGCGCCAAGAGCGGCTGCAATACCTCAGACAGACCTGGAAATACTCCATCTGGTCTGAGGAGGACGATGAGTCCTATACGCTGCCTGATCCTGAGATACCTCTAGTGTACTCTCTACACTATGGGCAGCAATGTCCCCCTGAGTGGGACGATGGTACTGTACCTGCCGAAACTGCTGATCAGCATAAAAAGAAAGAACATGGAAAAAGCAACCTCCATGCTGAGGAGGACTTCCTTCAGAAAGTCGAGAGTCTTAACCTTGACCCCCGCCTGAAGAAACTACTTATAACCTATGAGGAGGTGTTCGGCGCCTTGCCGCCTCCTCTATCTTGCAAAAAACTGGTCCAGATGGACCTGAAATTGAAACCAGAATTTGAAAAGACGCGAGTGAGGCGTCGTCCCTATCCCGCTCCACAGGAACAGGTTGAAGAAATCGAGCGCCAGATCCAAGAATGCATTGATGCTGGCCTCGTTGAAGAGTACAAACATGGGGACTATCCCCATCACTGCAGCCCCTGTTTCCTTGTTGCTAAACCAGGGTCGACTGCTCTACGTCTTGTTGTAGACTATGGTGAGGTCAACAAGAAAACCCAGAACCACTCAGGGAGTATTCCTAACATGGAAAACACCCTGGAGCGTATTGCCAAATGCAGATATAAGACCAAAATGGACAAACGCTCTGGTTTCTGGCAGGTTGACCTAACCGCCGCAGCTCAGGAGCTGCTTGCCTTTATAACCCCTAAGGGTCGTGTCTTCAAGTGGAAGGTTATGCCTTTCGGGGTGGCTAACGCCCCAGCGCTCTTCCAGGAGCTTATGAACAAAATTTTGTACATACTGAGGCGCAGGCCTCTAGTACAAGAGTTGATTTCTCGGGGTGCAGAAATGGAGGCTCACATCGACGACGTGAGTTTGGGTACTAATACCAAAGAGGACCATGTCCTTCTCCTCCGTGAATTCTTCACTGTCTGTCAAGAAAACCATCTCCGAATCAAACTCGAAAAATGCGAGTTTATGAAAGAGGAGATGGAGTATTTGGGTTTCGACGTGGGGTATGGCTGGTGGAAACCAGCCGCGTCTAAGATGCAGCCCCTACAGGACATGCAGATTCGCGATGACCCTAAGAAGGGTCTACACGATGTGAGGAGTTTTGTGGGCGCCTGTAATTTCTATCGGCGTCACATCCACAATTTTACTTACTCCTCTGCACCCCTCACTGACCTAATCAAGAAAACTACTCCCTGGAGGTGGGCCTCCAGAGAGGAAGAGTGTTTCCAGGAGTTGAAGAAGAAGATTGCCTCCTCCAACTGCCTGGGAGTTCCCCGCCCTGAGGGCGAGATAGTCCTGATCACTGATGCCAGTGATGTAGGGGGGGGGGGTACGATCTACCAATGGCAGGAGCTTAACCCCGCTGAGCTAACCCACTGCCATTATGGTACTACTGGACTGAACCGTGATGGTTCGTTGAAACATGACTATCCTACCAGTGAGTGGCGACTGTTGCCACTGGGACACTGGAATTGGAAGTGGAACCAAGCGCGTTCCAACTACAGCACCTATGACCAGGAACTCCTAGCCGGTATGTTGGTGCTATCTTCACAATCCCGACTCCTGGGGTCTAACCCTATTGTCTGGCTGTGTGACCAGGAGCCTGTGAAGTCTTTTCAGAAGGGCCCACCACCAGAAAAAGCGAAGCTAAAACGGTGGTGGACTTACCTGAGCCAGTTCAGGCTGACAGTGCATCATATCCCCGGGATTAAGAATGAACTGTCTGACTATATATCGCGCAACAACTTCGATGCGCTTATTGGTGAGAGCTCTGAGGCACTCGCCAAAGAGGCTTTCCAGCGTATGGATGTCCAGCTTGACCTGTCCATGCGCACTGCTGGAATCCTGGAGGGTTGGAGTCTAACCGACTATCAGTCAGAGTATGAAGAAATTCTCCAAACCCTCAACACTGGTCTCGAACCCCGTGTCATTGACGGGCACCAGTGGTATAAAAACAATCAGTACCTCTTCTACGAGGACCGAATTGTGGTGCCTGAGGCACGACTGGATGGGTGCCTACAGTGGTCCCATCTCAGTTCTGGTCACACTGGCGCTAATCGCTCAGTGGACTTCTTCCGTGAGTGTTTCTACTCTAGTCTAACCCTGACTGAACTGAGGTCGCGTATGCAGACCATTGTGGATGCTTGTGGCTGTCATGCCAGCAAGCAAAGTGACAGTAGGGATAGGGGTCTGATCTCCAGCTTACCCATACCCTATTGTGCTAACTCTCTTCTCTACGTGGATTACATCCACGGCTTACCACGCTTTGGCGGCTATGATAGTTGCCTCGTGGTCACCTGTGGTCTATCTCGCTTCACCCGTGTGTTCCCTTGCAATAAGAAAATCACAGGTGAGCAGACTGTAAAAATGTTGGTCGAACAATGGTTCGAACCCTATGGAGCACCTAAACAGGTGCACTCTGATGAAGATGTACGCATCCGCAGTGACACTGGGTGGTACAAACGAGTGCTAAATGCCCTCAACGTGGAGGTAACCACAGGTGTGCCCTACACTCACACGTCTAACCCTCTCTGTGAGAGACAGAACCGTGTGGTGGAGCAAAACTTAAGAATCCTGATGAAACAGGAGCGCACCAAGGACTGGGTACGCCTAGTGCCCTGGGCAGTTCTGTCCATGAACTCACAGCGGAGCTCTTCTACGGGTTTCACCCCCCACGAACTGTTCCATGGAGGACGACCTGCTTGGTTCTTCAAAACCCCCTTTCCTGAGGACTTCAAGAGCCCTGTGGGAGATTGGCTAGAACACAAGCAGTCTCTGGCTAACCAGGCTGGTACTAACCTGAGGCACATTCGTGACCGTGAACAGAGCCGACGGAACCGCCTACGGCGACCTGCCAGCTTCAAGGTTGGTGACCTTGTTTTGGTACACCATTCACGCCCACCCTCCTGGCCACGTAACTGCCTACTGGACCCTTACTTTGGACCCTATCGTATCATCAGGATAGATGGATCCAGGATCCATGTCAGGTGCAGTCCACGTCTAGGTGGTGAACTGCTATGTGCTCCTAAGCAGCTGAGGCACTATCACTCCCCTGACGACTTGTCTTGGGATGAGTGGCGCCTCAGCGACAGTGAGATTGAACGTATAGACCTAGAGAACGCTGCCAGTCCAGAGGAGGCAGACGAACTCGAAGAGATGACTGCCGATGAGATGGCAGTCGATGGTTACTACGTGGTTGCAGGTATTGCTCGCCACGAGTATAAACAGGGCTGGAAATTCCTTACCCTGTGGGATGGCTATGGGTTGTCCGAGGCGACCTGGGAACCTATGTCAGCCTTCATACAACCAGATGGGAGTATCAACCCCATCTTCCGCACTTACCTCGTTGAGAACAACGAGGGGCAGCTCCTAACCCGTGCTGAGACTATGTCCCAGCGTAAGAAGCGAAACTAATTACCCTGTGTCAGTCTACTGACCCTGTCTGTGCCCTGCAGACCCATGCCTATGGTTTCCAGCGTGAGCCAGGTGGCCGCTTATCAAGATTGCAGCCACCCAGCGAGTGTTTGCCTTGTTGACCATGTGTTGCATGGGTACTGCCCTAATGTAATGACCTTGGTGAGCCAACGAAGAACGGTGGCTTTCTACACCAGGGGGGAATGACAAGCAAGGTGTTATGAGGCAAGGTGTGTCTTCCCTCCTTGGGGACAAGCGAGCCCACAGTTAGGACCCCTGACTGGTCCAGACCCATGGGGTTCTACCCTTCCTTACAGGGTTTACCTTACCCATACCTGCCATAACGTATGTGTGAGTGTGCTAGTCCTAAGGTCCTGAGAGCAAGCCGCAGAAGTGGTGTCCTAATTATACCCACGTCTGCGCCCTTGCTAAACCTGGAGGGTTGGCTTATTGATGCCACGGGGTACGCCCCGGGTCTCCCCTCCCCTATGCGCCCAATTTCTGTGCTGGCGCAAAACCTTGGGGGAATACCCAGAGTGTTAGTCCAGGTATTGTTTTCCCTACCTACCTGACTACTACAGGGAGGGGTGGCCAAAAGCTATGAAGGCATGCAAAACGCCTGTTTGCTATGTGGCCAAAAACACTAACCTAACCACTGTCACAGCCCACCAGCCCAGCTAAAATTGCAGGAAAAGGGTGGGACAGTGACACGCCCCCTACAGGTCCTACACACCCTACAGTGGCACCATCCTGGTGGGCGAGCACTGGGCAACTGGCTCTAGCCCCCACTCAGGACTACCACTCCTACACGCACACTCTACTTGGCGTTGCGGAGGTGAAGTTCTCATGGGTCCTAACGACCCTCCTGTGAAAAGGACAAGAGAACACAGCGCTCCTAAGCAGCTGTGGCCTAACAGGGGACGCCACAACGCGTTTCCCCTGCTAGGGCTTGGAGGGAAGGGGTGCTCTCGTTGCGTGCACAGCGCAGATGTCGTTGAAGTCGGACTGTCCTCGCCACTCCTGGCTGAGGCACAGTGATTTGATTTGTGATCAGCGCCCCTGTTTTGCTGGGGCAGAAAAATGGTAGCCGCCGAAGGCAGCTGCTGCGTGCACCAATCACCCTAACCTCTCCCACCTGTACAAAAGAGGCAGAGGAAGGGGCGTTTGCGACTGTGGAACCAAGCCACACTCCAGGTATTATACCCTTCTCAGTGTGACCTATAATACGCTGTTCGCAAACACGCTGCAGATGCAGCTACCCCTGTCAAGCAAGCAAGCTTTAAGAAACTCCTCGGGTTCTCTTAAAGAACGTACCGAGGAGCCTCTGGGTAACCTAAACAAGGTTTACCGTGCGCAATTCGCGTGGCCTACCCTTAAATGCATCATGTGCATGCAGGGAAGGGAGGCTTAACCACAGACTCAACCAGGAGGTGAGCTCCTCCTGGGCTAACCTACCATACTCACCATGCATCGTGTGAATGCCGCATTGAAACGAACACAAAACAAACCTAAGCGTTTTAAGCAACTCAACTTGAACGCTACGGCCGCACACGTACAAACGCTTACCTGTTAAGAAAGAAACAAGGGTGGATTAGGGATACAGGTGAAGCGATACAGCGTGTGGATGCCTAGATTAGGCACATGCATCGCGAGCACAGCGCATATTCTAACCCTACATGCGCGCTGCGCGCTCCATTCGCATCACATACCTTTCACTCCTGCTTTCACCTGTGCAGAGCACGAGAGATGAACACCCGACCCCCCAACGAGCACAGCGTTAACAACCCTAACGTTTTGACGGAGCAACCAACACGAACGCAATGCGTGAGTGTGAAGTGACACAGACATACCTGAGAGACGGGTTGTTGAACTGCTCTGTGGTGCGGGCTGATTTTGAATACTTTACTCTGAAGTTTATAAAATTTTTGATGCAACTGTGCAAAAATTTTCTTTAAAACTTTAAAAACTACGGCTCATACCCTCTTTTCCAAAAGCCGTTTTCGCTTGCGCAACCCTTTTCTTGGCGTCCGCTTCGTTTGCGCTTGTCTGCGACTTTAAGTTATGTGTAAAAATGACGATTTCCCGCGTGATTTCGTCGATTTTCAACGATTTCACTTGCTAAATCGCAGCCCCTTCCGCAAAACCGCAGGAATCACTCCCTGCTGGTTCCATTTTCTATTTTTTTCAGCTCCTGGGGGTTTGTGTCCTCCATTGGGAGTATTGCTCCGCCCTGGCCCATGGTCAGGACGTTTACTAAAGCGCTGTTTATACGGCGATAACCGTCCGCATTAGAGCGTTCGACTGTACCCTAGTGGACAGACACATGTGCTCTAGACAGGGAGTCCTGGGTTCAATTCCCACTGCCTCCACACTCTTTCCAAAGGTTTTCGCCTCACGCCGACGACTTTTGAGGAATGCCCCTTCGAAGGGACATCATTCACGGTACATTACACTGTTTTTCAAGGGTCCATACAGTATGACAGGCTTCTATGAAGTGATGAGAATGTTTTTGGTAAGTTTAATGCATTTTTTTGAGGTAATTTTGGGAATATTTGAGCCTTTTTCCTTGGTCCTACTAGCTTGATCAACTAGTACTCCAGGGGGGAGTAAGAAAAAGTCACTGCCATGTCTTTCTTGGAGGGCTTGATCCAGGCTAAGCCCCCCTTAAAACCCTTTGTTGATGCTGAGACAAACTTAAGTGTTTTTATCTCTCTTTTGTGGCCTAAAGTACACTTTCTCAAGGTAACTAGGGTTGTGACCCTAGCCCCCCCCATGAAGTTCACCCCTACCACTCAACTGAGCGGAGGTACCTTCCTTCATGGAGGTCATACCAAAATAAATCAGGCATTCCATGCTTGTGGGCCTTGGAGGTTAAGCCTAAGTGGTCTCCCACCCCAAGACCCCTATACTCAATTGATTCTACCACTTATTGTGGTCCTACTTTGTAACTGTTTCTGAATTCAGTTGCTTGGCCAAGTCATTTTCTGTGTGGTCCTGACATCTATGCCCCTCAGTCCTAACCAGCACCATTTCACCCAAAAGAGTGCACATGAAGTGCCTATTGCAACCTCTGAGGCTAGAGTCTGACCAATTTTCATATAAAACCTTTTGCTTTATTCATTTGTGATTGAATCTATGTACATATACCTGCTTTGTCTATCTGCAGCCCTTCTGTGTTACACTGGATTCCAAAACCAATCATTGATTTCATTGATTCGATCCATATTCAGTCCTTGCTCTACTTGCTGCTTTGGTTTGGGGTTTTCCACTACAAAACCAACTTGCAGGAATACATCAAAAGACCTAGGGCATAATTCAAGGACATCTTTCTTCACGTTGTGACATTATGTGCGATGAATGCGCATTGAGATTCTATGTCTGCTCCATTTTTGTAGACCGGGTTTTCGTACTCTTCATATTCCACCATGGAGTTCAAAGGACTTACAAGTGCTTCGCATATGTCGCTCCCAGAGGCTGGATATGGGTCTGAAGAGGGTTATGTGGGGTCGGAGATATCAGGGGCAGTGTCGGGCGTTACGACCCCTGGGGCATCAAGGCTACAGGCTTCGCAGTTGCAACAAAGATCAACCACTCTGCAGCGGTTACATGGTAGCAGAGCTGTCCGTGGGGGCGGCCAACGGTTGTGGGGAGTTGTCCGTGGGCGGGGCCACGGGCTGCAAGGACTCATCCACAGCTTCTTTGAGATCTGGCTCCGAGTGCCCCTGATGCATTGCGCCTCTGGGACCTTTACCATCGGGACCGTCAAGGAGCACACCGGGTGGAGGTGCCTTACCGAGTAGCTGCCCAGCTCGGGCTGGAATATGGTATGGAGTGATAGGGCCTGCCAGACATTTGATATGAGTATGTGGGCTGGCCTTGAAATGGGTACGACTGGAGGGGCGAGCTTGGGATAGGGTAGGCTTGCATGTGCGAGCCCGCGGCTGGGTAGGAGTGAAAGGACGAGCCGTGCAATGGAAAGCAGGAGGAAGATGGACGGGGTGTACCAGGCATAGCATAAGGCGTGGGCCGGGGTGTGCCAGGCAGTGCATAAGGCACGGCGGCTGGCGAAGCTCCTAATAACGGACTGGCCGGGCCATAAGTGCCCGGCGAGAAATGCAATGTGGAGGTCATCGAAGGCTTTGGAATATGCACTTGAATTGGTGCGCCCGCGAAACCGCCGGGCCGTCGCCACATCCGATGTCCAATTGATGTCTGCAGTCGCCCAGTGTCCGCGGTTGTCCTTGGGGCGTCCGGCTGTGGGATATTGTCCACTGGAAAACCATCGAAGTTGAGGTACTGACTGACCACAAGTCACTGGAGAGCTGGAGGACAGAACATGTGGATACCCCTGGTGGACCAGCTGGGAGAAGAGGCCGTTGGCATGAAACTCTCAGCAGATTTGACCTCCATGTGACTTACATTCCGGGTCGCTACAATACAGTGGCGGACGCCCTGAGTCGCTGGGCCTACCCAGCCTCAGAGGCTTACTCTGAAGTGAGTTTTCATGGGACAGCGACGGATAAAGCTGAAGTGATCGAGTTCGGCAAGGAGGAACAAGCACTGATCAAGAAACATTGTCTCCAATGTTCGATTAAAAATCGGATGAAGGTGGATTTGGTCAGATGCACGGAGATTACCAAGGCAGATCAGACTGCAGGAGTTAACTCTGACTCTGATTCGTCGCTGCCACTCCTGAATGTGTTTCCTACGACGAGATCCAAAGCGAAATCCACGCTCCCTCCACAACAAAAGGACAAGGAAACTTCCTTCCTCTATGTGAATTGGACGAAGATGTACAAGGAGGACAGGTTCTTTGGGTCTGTATACCACAAGTTGAAAGGGGACAAGCCTTAGGACTCTGAAGAGACGTCTGATTTCAAAATCCAAGGCGACAAGTTATTTTGGCAAGGACGGATTTGTGTTCCTGATTGTCTGATTGACCAATATGTCAAACATTGGCATCGGAATGAGACAGCCCACACACATTCTCGTGTGCTGGAGCAGGAGCTACGACACAGAGTGTACACAAGGGACCTCAAGAGTGCCTGTGAACGAGTTGCCAAAGGATGCAAGCAATGTCAGGCGACCATCCCCAAGAATCAAAAGGCAGAAGGACTACTGAAGGGATTACCAATTCCTGAGAGGCTGTTCGACAAGGTGACGGCGGATGTCTTCGAGTTGGGACAAATCCAAGAGGAATGTCTCTACACGAGGAAGCCTATCGATGGGGTTTTGTTAATTCAAGACCGCCACAGTGGCTACATCCAAGTCCTCCCTTGCAACACGAAGCATCTCACCTCTGAAATGGCTGCCAAGTGGACTGCAAGTCAGTGGATGAGTAACTGGGATGTACCCAGTGAAATTCTGACGGACAGTGGGAAGGAGTTCATTGGGACTTGGTGGGAGAACATGTGTGCTCTATTGGGAGTTCATCATCTTCGTGCCCGAGTCTACGACCATCGAGCTCTCCCTGCTGAACGCGCTGGAAGGACTGTTATCAGCATTCTGAGAAAATTCCTGGCGACTGAAAAGGACTACAATTGGTTGGAGACAATTTACTGTGTCTTGAGAAGATACCATCGCACCAAGAATTACACTGGATTAAGTCCGAATGAGCTGGTTCTTGGTCGTGAGAAGATGGGTCCAGGACCAGTGATGTATCATCCAAGGCAGTGCTACGACGCCTCACAATGGTTGGAGAGGATCAAGGATTTAGAAGCCAAGTGGATCCAAGCCAAAGTGGAAAGTCAAGCAGATTGGTTGAATTTCAAAAATAAGTCAAGAACGCAAGGAAAACCCTTCGAGAAAGGCCAGCAAGTTTGGCTTCGTAAGTCAGACGAGACCCTGAAGGACGACAACAAATTGTTACCTTTGTGGGATGGCCCATTCCAAGTCAAAAGTCAACTAGGTGAGACTACATTCAACATTGAAATTGAGCCAGGCAGGCATCAAGAAGTACATCGAGACCGTTTGAAGGCCGAAGTACCCTGCCCCAAAGGAAGGTTCAAGCCTCTCTATTGGACTTCGAAGTACCTGAGCTACAGGAAGATGGTCACAAGCAGTTTTGAGTTGGAGAAGATTCTTGATTACAAGAAGAATGCTCGAAACAAGTGGTACTTTCTGTGCAGATGGAGAGGATTCGGTCCAGAAGAAGACAAATGGGAGCCAGCTTCAAGCTTTATCCATGGGTATACGGATACTTTCATCAAGTTCCTGAAGAAACACCCTGAGATTGACAAAGAGCTGTCGCTGATCAAGGATTGTGTCACCAAGGAACACTTACAAGCACAAGAAGAAGCTCCAATTGTGGCAGAATCTATTCGAGACAAGATCTGATCAGAATTTGAATCGCCGGAACTTTCGAGCAGGTTTACGGTCGACATATACCCTTGGCATGGGGACAATACAGTCCTGACGCATCGTCTATGTGGTTCGACGAACAGATGATGGGACATTCTGGGGTCATCCTGGTCATTCCATCCATCATTCCCATCATGGTCATCATGTGAATCATGTGCTTCATCTCAGATGATTCCAATCCGAAGATCCGAAAGGCCATTATCCTCAACCACGACGACACTCTCGTGTTTAGCTGTCGACTGGACCCCTCTACTCGCCTTGAGGAGGACTCGTTCGAGTTCGTGCTCATTACAGAGATTCTGGCACATGACTGAGTCTGATTCATTTCATGTGTTTGACGGATCTGCTGAAAATGTGATTTCCATCAGCTCTTACATTGAGACAGTTGGTTTGTTTTCCAATCGACCACTGTCAAAGGGCTTATATAGACCAAGTGACGACGATGGTGTTCTTACTTGTGTCGACTCGCTGTTCATCTGTGGATTGTGTTGGAATCCCCCTCAGAATCAGCTCAATTTTGGCAAATTCCCAGTACCAAGCATTGGATGCTTATACATTCTGGGACTATAACGAGTCAATTACCCCTTCTGGCTCATACTGGATTAAACATGAAGCCCTGGGAACAATACTGGCAGTGTGGGGATACCCCACTGGGTTTTCTTGGCTATCATTACTTTAAATGATTGGATTTCCATCATGGGATTCATCATCATCATGAGGATTTGACCTGGATTGGCTATGAATGAGAACTGGATTTCCGTTCAACACTACACACAGTGTCTATCGACATTGAATTGGACCTATTTTGGCTTGCTGTGAACTTCGTCACCCTCCATCTGTGGGCGATTCACTGATTTTGGTCCCAATTCAGGCACATTTTGTACCATAATCTGGCATCTGGTCTCATGACTGCAAATGACACCAGCCAGTTTCACATATCTTGGACTCCATGAAGGGATACCCTATTTTTTTGACGCTCGACGACATGGCGATGCTCGTTTTCTGTTTTCTGGCAGTGGAATGTCAGATCCTGGTTTCATTGTGAATCATGGATCATGGATCATCATGTACATTCTTCACTCAGACTTTCAATTTTCGAATTTTCGGGCTTGAACGAAGCTTTTTCTGTGTGCCCTGAGGTACCTATGCGTTTCATTCAAGTCGATGGCCATCGCGAAGCACAGATCTCAGCACAATTTTGCTCAATTCAGCTCATTTTCACACATTTTGTCATATATTAGTCGGTTTTTGGTCACTTTCGCCGTTTCGTTCACTTCACTTGACCCAGCCTGACATACTGGCGTATGTTTTCAGAGGGGGAGTGTAACGGCAGCAGTGACAGCACTCAATTATACACTGATGTGATCAGAATTTCAATGATTCTCAGATGTACATTAGTGCAGTAAATTTTCCGCTTGTTTTCATGTTTTCCGTTCGCCGCCGGATGTCGCCTGTGAGCGCGCGTCGAGTCGCATTTGTCTTTCGTGATTTCCCAATCGGATTTATTTAAATTATTTCGAATGATTTCACGTTGTGTCATTATGTGCGATGAATGCGCATTGAGATTCTATGTCTGCTCCATTTTTGTAGACCGGGTTTTCGTACTCTTCACATTCCACCATGGTGTTCAAAGGACTTACAAGTGCTTCGCATATGTCGCTCCCAGAGGCTGGATATGGGTCTGAAGAGGGTTATGAGGGTTCGGAGATATCAGGGGCAGTGTCGGGCGTTACGACCCCTGGGGCATCAAGGCTACAGGCTTCGCAGTTACAACAAAGATCAACCACTATGCAGCGGTTACACGATCATGGTATCGGAAAAATAGGTTTCAAAAACTTCGATTTTTGAGCTGCCCAGGGTTAAAAAATGCATAAGCATGTTGTGTACCCATCCCTTGGGAGCCCCCCCCCCCCCCCTCGCAGGTAATACCCAAACAGGATGAAACACAAGTAAATACGGCCTGAAAAATGCTTTACATAGCTTGTATGGTCATTTTAGGTGGTCAAAAGATCAAAAAAACAAGTTTCCAAAACTTCGATTTTTGAGCTTTTACCTCTACACTGTGTCATCTGCATGCATGCACATACACACACTTACACATTGACTTCACACAACATTCTGGTCAAATAGACGGAAATCTACACTCGATGTGCAATATTTTGCTGAGTAGGCAATTGGATACCAATCTGGGGCAAGTAGGTTGGGCCAAATACAAAAGATATCGTTTGGGCAAGCGACTGATTTCATAAGCAGTGACAAAGTAGAACCACAATAAGTAAGCAGGAGTTCAGAGTATCCAGGCGCTGGGGTTGGAGACCACCAAGCTTATCCTTTGATGGAAAAGGCATGTAGTGCTTGCTTCAATTTGGTACCTACGTTCTATGAAGGATGAGACCACCGCTCCTTGGAGGGGTAGGAGTGAACCAGTTGTGATTGTATGGGCGACAAAAAGATTTGAAATAAATTTCAAATTTTTTTCAAAAACATTTTATGGACAAACTTTTTTCTTTGAAAAATGTTTGAAACCTTATAATTTTGCATTGCTGCCAACCTAACACACATTCAATGGACTACTTTTGCCATTTGAAGTACAATTCCATAGCTGAAATGACACTCCACAACCCTACCACTGCACACAATCTATTCATTTTGTTTTCTTCAAAACTTGGCCGTACGTTTTGGCCGTAGGCAATAATGTGCCCACCGGGGCTTTTGTTTCTCAACCGATACACTTTGGCCACATGGGGCAAAATTGTACCGGCTAGAGGTTTTGTATTTTGAGCTGGTGCATTTCGGCGTTTTTGAACGAAAATGTGCCGTGTGGGAGCCTTTGATTCTGGGCTACTACGTTTTTGGCCATTTTGCGCGAAAATGTACCAGCTATTATTTATTTCTGCCTAGCAAGTAGATTTTGGCCCTTTTGGGACAAAATGTAACGGCTGCAGATTTTTTATTCTCAGCCGGTACATTTGGGCCATTTCGGGCGAAAAAGAGCCGGTTGGGAAATTTTTCTTCTCCGCCGGTCAATTTTGGCCATTTTTTGGCAAAAATGTACCGACTGAGAATTTTTTCTTCTTAGCCGGTATACAATGGATATTTGAAGCAATAATGTACCCCCTGAGCCTCTTTCCGACGCGGTATATATTGGCCAATTTTGCCAAAAATGTACCGGCTTGGGACTTCTCTATTTCTACCTGGTACATTTGGGCTATTTTTCGCGCGTGGGGTAGGTTTCATTGTCAACTAGTACAGTTTGGCCATGTTGGGCAAAAATGTAGTGGATAGGACGTTTTCATGCTCAGCCGATACATTTTGGTTATTTTGGGCAAAAATGTACTAGCTGGGGTTTTTTCTTTTCACCCGTTACATTCTCGCCATTTTGGGCAAAAATGTAGCGGTTGCGGGTTTATTTTTTCTCAGCTAGTACATCTTCGCCGTCTTGGGCAAATGTAGTAGCTAAGTGTTTTTTCCTCTTAGCCGGTACAATTTGGGTATTTCGGGGGAAAATGTGCCGGCGGGAGATTTTTTATTCCCAGGCAGTAAAATTTGGCTATTGCGACGAAAATGTAGCAGCTGTGGGTGTTTTATTCTGTTTGGGCATATTTTGGCTGCTTTAGCCAAAGATGTACCGGCTCAGGGTTTTTCATTCTGCATCGGTACAGTTCCCATTTCTAACGAAAATGTACCTTCTGGGGCTTTTTTATTCTCACCTGGTGCATTTTGGGTATTTTGTGGGAAAATGTACCACCTTGTGTTTATTTTTCTCAGCCGCTACATTTTGGCTTTTCGGGGCGAAAATGTACCGGCCCTGGGATTTTTAGTCTCAAGCATTACATTTTCTCCATTTCGGCCGAAAAAGGACGAGCTGGGAGTTCTTTATTCTCAGCTGATACATTTTGGCCATTTTGGGGCAAAAATTTATCGGCTTGAGGTTTTTAATTCCCAACGGGCACATTTTGACCATTTCAGGCCAAAATGTACCGTCCGAAATTGTTTTCTTCCCCCAGTACATTGGGACAATTTTGGACGGACATATACCGGCTGCGGCTTTTTAATTCTCAGCCGGTACGTTTTGGCAATTTTGAGGGAAAATCTACCGGGTGGGATTGTTTTCTTCCCAGCTGGTATATTTTTTGGCATTTCGGGCGATAATGTAAGGAGCGGGGGCTTTTCTTTGTCCAGTGGTGCATTTTGGCAATTTAGGACAAATTTGTACTAGTTGGGAGTTTTTTGTACCTAGGCGGTACATTTTGGCCATTTGGGGCGAAACTGTACCGGCCGCGGGTTTTATATTCTCAGCCATTACATTTTGACCACTTTGGGCAATAATGTACTAGTTTGGTGTTTTTGATGTCTAGCCCGTGCATTTCGGCCATTTTGGGTGAGTATGTACCGGCTCTGAGCTTTTTTGCTCTTCGCCATTGTGGGCGGAAATGTACCGGCTTGGGGTCTTTTATCCCATCTTCGGCAAAAATCCACCGGCTGGGAGTTTTCTATGCTCAACCCGTACATTTTGGCCATTTTGGGCGAAAATGTACGAACTTTACTGTTGGTTCCGTTAATGCTTAAAATTGTGGCCCCGGAACCTTGAGAAGAGAAAACCTCCAGTCGGTAGACTTTCGCGTCAGATAGACAAATGTACCGGCTAAGATTTAAAAATCTTTAGCCGCCATATTTTCGCCCGAAATGGCCAAAATGTTTTGGCGCAAAATTAAAATCCTCCGCCAGTAGATTTCCCCGCCAAAATGGCCAAAATGTAGCACCTGAATACAAAATGCCTCCCCAAAATGGCTGAAGTGTATGGGCTCGGAAGAGAAAATTTCCAACCGGGACATTGGCCAAAATGTACCAGCTAAGAATGACAAACCTCCAACTGCTCAATCCAATCCCCCCCCCTCCCCAATGGTCAAAATGTACAAGCAGACAATGAAGAAAGGAACTACATGATGGCAGCCGAAGCAAATGTCTCATTCCTACCCCCTTGCGCCCCTTTCTTTCTTGCCTTTCACACCCGTCACTGACGATCTGCTGTACGGGCTGCTCCCCTTTCACTCAAGTGTTTACAACCCACGCCTAACAAGTGCGTTTGTGGGGCAAATGCAACTGTGCTAATGGCCGAAATAGGGGACGCTCTTCAATGTGCCATTGTTGCAATGTGTCACGGTGCCGAACTATTTGCACAACATGTTTCCACAGCATCCTGAAAAGCGCCTTGCCTACCCTACGACCGTCTCCTAGTGTACGTGTTGAAGACCTAATGCGTCCCCCTACCGCCCCCGCCCTACCCTGCCAATGGTCATGCCCCCGCCGGTTCTCTAGACAACGTTTCCACTCCTGGTTCGGCAAATAACAGTTCCACCAAGGCTACCGTTGAAGACCCAAATACAGATTTTGCACGTTTGCATGGACAAGACTTCGTGACTCGCAAAACTAGCCAGTCATGGTGCCTGTACGGTAGATGGGCGGTTTGTGTCCATTCTTGGTGGGCAATCCGTGTGCGCATGTTCTTGTGAGGGTTGTGACACCAAGCAGTGTGTGCGACATGACCGGGTGGCAGGGTGGTGGAGCATCAAGCAAATCGGCCTCTGTGCCTAATTCGTCATACTTGGAAAGCAAATCTCCCCATTTGCCGTTGCACATAACCCCGAAGCTCACGGATCTTCCGCAGAGCAAGTGTCCACAACGGGCTCTAGCTTTGATCATGGAAGCATTCCGTAGTGACCTTGTGGCAGGCAAAACGTTGGCAAAGTGGATTGCCAAGTGGAATGCACGGCGAGCCCTCCGGCCCGCCAGTACCAAGGCCAAGCTTGAGAAATGGATCAACAAGTTGGAAGAGGAGTAAATTGATGACCATTCACTTTACTACCTCAGAGAATACATTGCGGATGACAGATCCAACTTCTTGACTTGCTTGTCGACCCCGAACCTGATTTGAAACGCCCTCAGGGGCCGTGGGAAAGATTTCCTGTCAATTGACTGGCAATTCTCCATCACAGTAGAGACCTGCTCGACGCAAAGTTCCAAAGGATGATGGTGGCCAACTGTTATTTCTATGTCGGGAAGATTGTTCGCAACAAAGCAACCCTTCTGGGATCCTTCTACGGTGCGGTCATGGCAACCGTATGGTACGGCAGTTGCAGACTTTGAGGTGTTCAAAGTGCCTTTCCACAAACGCTCTTGGCGTAGTTAAGCCAAAAAGACCGATTTTTGGCCTTTTTGGGGAACAAAAAGTGTTATTGCACAGACCGGAGTGTTTTGCTTCCGGAAGATTTCTTCGCAAATCTGGCCTAAAGAGCAGCAATTTGGATTGTGCACTTGTGTCTTTGCGAATTCAAACTTTGGGGCCTTCAAAGCGCCGTTTTGAAAACGTTCCTCGTGATTTTAGGCCAAAATGACCAACTTTTGGCCTTTTTTGGGAACAAATAGTGTTATTGTACAGACCAGAGATATTGATTCCCAAAGATTCCTTCGCAAATCTGGCCTAAAGAGCAGTAATTTGCATCGTGCAATTTTGCATTTGTGATTTCAAACTTTGGGGCCTTCAAAATGCCGTTACAGAATCGTTCTTGGTTTTTTTCGGCCAAAACGACCAATTTTTGGCCTTTTCTGGGAACAAAGCGTGTTATTGCACCAACATGAGTTTTTGATTCCCAAAGGTTCCTTCGCAAATCTGGCCTAAAGAGCAGCAATTGGGATTGTGCAATTTCATATTGGCAATTTGAAACTTTGGGGCCTTCAAAACACCCAAGTGGCTACCTGACCACTTCCGTTTCGGGGGCCCATGTCGTATTGGGTATGGAAAACACCATTTGTGCACCATTTGTGTAAGAGAGAGGTCCAAAAAAGGGAGTGTGAAAAAAATAGGAGAAAAAATGGTTTATGTGGGTGTACAATATGCAAAAAGTGTACAACATGTAAAATGTGTGTGTATGTCTGCACCACCTGTTCTACCTTTAATCTGGGATAACTACCCAAACTGCACGCCACAGGCGACGCAGGATTAGCATTCCCTAAGTCCTCATTTGGTGACATTCCTAGAAACTGGATGCAGGGGGAAATCATTTCTTAGACACATATTAGAGATCCTCACGAGACCCACTTCTCAAAGGATCACATGTCCACCGGTGTTTGCCCTTTTTCCAATGCCCAAAGCGCCCCCTCATCACGCTGAGAATGCATCCAGAGCAAAAAGCACCCCCCTGTGCCCAGCACATATCCTGCCGCCTCCACTGTGAAGTGGGCAAGTCCGAGTTCCGAACACAGAAAGCAGTATGCATTGCCATGTTTGCCTGCCAGATCACATACTGGGTGAAGTAGAAAATGTGCAACAGCAGCATACCAAAGACCTGTAGACAGCCTGAACATGCAGGAAAGCACAACCGCTCCATTCCCAGTCACAGAGTGAAAACGTTCACTGTTCCGGGTACAAAACCAAAGCACCGAATGAAGTGGTGCCAAGAGATGGGAAAACAACACTGAGGGATGTCCGGACGGAGAATTGCCTGTGCAAAGGGGGGGTAGTACCCTGCCCAGCTGACTCGTTACGTCGAAACAGAAATAGATGAGACTTTACGCAGTAGTGGACAGAATTCTGCAGAACCAGCGGGAGCCTTGCAGCAACACTAGCAACAAATCACGATACCTGTGGCCCTATTTGCGGGTATGTGCTTGATGAATGCAACGCCGCAACCGGCAATGTGACGCCAAACAGACGAAGGGTGGAGGGTCAGGGTGCGATGATTTATCGAAGCAATTCGCTTCTCAGGGGAAAGTAGCACTAGATGCCGCACCTCAGATACAACCAATCATCTGTTGGGTGCTGGCAAGGCTCCAAAACATCTGCATGCACACTTCACGCACTCTCGTTGACCTCATATAAACCTCAGGCCCGGCTGGACCTGGTTGACCTTGAAATTGGTCTGGGAGATCCTTGGCCTTGGTACATACTATGGCCTTTAAGATCTGGGACCTAAAACCTACACTAGCGACCCAGTGCTGTACTCAAGCACTGGGAGCCCAAGCGACTCGCAAGACAACGTGGTGCGCGTGCGGTGGCGCATGCTCTCGGGAGCGGCCGCGTGCGCATGGCATCCTCCAGCTCGTGATCCGGGGGTTTCTCGTAACCATCGTAACCTTCGTAAGCATCAGATTGCAAGCAATTGCGGACCACATGATGCGGTACGGTTATTCCCATTTGTTTGCAATATTCATGCATCAACCTCTGCAGGTCAGGGACAATTAAGTGCATTGGGGATACCGACCCCCTCTCAATGCGTGGCGTGTGCGCAGTGCGGGGGCTGGTACGTTGTCGATCGACGGATGGACGGACTGGAACGGCGTTGGCTGGTAGAATGCGACACCCACTGGCACGACCAATGCACCCAAGTTTCGCAGCAACACGCTCTGAGAACCCCCCGAAAAAACAACGTGAGAGTGCCAATCAGGGCGGGAAGTAACGACCCCCCTCCCCCCCACTCCCGAATGAAGAAATGACGAAATGGTGAAATGACGAAAAGACCAAATGACGATCGGTCTGAGGTTGTCCCGGCTGTGAAGACCCTCTTACAATGTAGCACAGAGATTGTGTCACCTCGTCATTCCGTCTTTCAAGCCGCTGCCACCCCAATCTTACGTCAATCTTCTTTCCCATCATGGTGCCAATGACCCTAAGTACTTGGGAGTACGAATCAGCAACCCGTCCCCTTAATTATTGCATCAATGTCATCAGGTCATACATCTTGTAGTCCCCTGGGGTTTTCTCGTCCTCAAAACGCCTACTACCGAAATGAAAGCGAACGTGCGGGCGATCAAGACCCCTTGGTTGACAACAGTTGTCCATCAGCTTCCTAAATGGCGTTGACATCTTCATCGAAGACCACAGGTTGGTTTGCTTGGCGTCCACGACTCTGAGGCTGAGTGTGTCACGCAGTGCAGGGTCTCCCTCATCAATCACTGCAGCGTCCTCCTACATCTCGGAGTCGTCTGGGGTGCTCTTGTCCGGAATACGCCAACCATCGAAATGAAAGCGATCCATTCCTTGCTCTTCCCCAACAAGAGCTGAAGCAGTCGGGGGGGGGGGGCGGGGGGGGTGGTCCTCCCCAGTCCCCTGTTGCGACGGAGGCAAGAAGGTCGTCGCTCTGTCACCCTCCAAAACAAGCCAACAATCTCCACCCCCCGCCCTTTGTGGCTTCTGGTTAGCAGGTGGAGCCCCGCGCCTCCCCTCCCCTCCCCGCTTTCATGTAGGGTTAGAAAAAGTCAAGGACCGAGAGGTCCCGGGGTCGAAACCCACGTATGGCACAAGTAACCCAAGGTCCCAGGATCGAATCCCAGATGGTGCATAAGGAATAAGCAACACGCAACAACAACAACCACAACCACCACCACCACCACCACCACCACCACCACCACCACCACCACCACCACCACCACCACCACCACCACAACAACAACAACAACAACAACAACAACAACAACAACAACGACAACGACAACGACAATGACAACAACAACAACAACAACAACAACGACAACAACAACAACAACAACAACAACCAGTGCGCTGGGCTCCTCGATGGCCTCAGGGGCCCATCGAGCCGGCAGGACCCGCTCAGGGCTCGCTGGTGGACCGACCACTTCTGCCCCCGGGACATCGTCAGGGCCCCACTGCCTCAGGTCATGTGGTGCAGCTTGGACGTGTTGATGTACAGGATGTCAATCTTGATGTCCCCGCGCTCCGAGGCCCGCCGCGCCGAGGGCATCATGGTGGCGCTCAGCTGCACGGAGAGGCCCCCCATCAGGGCATTCGGGGCGTGCAGCCCCCCAGCGGCGGCCCTGTGGTCTGGCGCCTTGGGAACCCCTTGCTCAGGCCCTGCTGTGGCGTGCTCTCCATCTCCTGCACGTCGATGCGGCTGTTCAGCATCTTGGACGTCTCGTCAAACTGAAGATGGGCAGTACAGCTCGTGGGGCGGTGCGGGGCTGCGCTTGAGGGGGGTTTGGCACAAGGCCTGGGTATCTGATTGTTTGCGTTTGGCGGCGCCTATTGGCCTCTCGACACTGCTCATTCTGACCCTCTGTGGGCCCGAACGTGTTTTGGTTGTGTCAACGGAGCCCCCGGATGACTTGTCCTGTTTGACTACTCCGGGGGTCGGCCGACCCAGAGACGGGGCTGTTGCCCGTGCCGTTGACCGTGTGCATCCAGATGCACACTCCCGAGTCCATGCGGGGGTTTGCCGACTTCAGCACTCACTTGTGCGCGCCAGTGTGTGCATCTGAAGGATCATGTTCCTGACAGGGGCTTCTAACAACCCTTGAGGGGGGGGGGGGCAAGGTACCGTACTTTGTGTGGATGGGGTGCACCTCTTATTTGACAATACTTATCCATCAGCATCTCCACTGGCGTTGGCCACTTTCTATTAAAGCACACATGGCTGCCCTTGGCGTCCACGACTCTGAGGCTGAGTGCGTGCAGAGCGCCAGATGAGCCAAAAGGCGTACGGGCACCTCAGAGCGCATGTGCTGCCCCACTTCCGTTCTGCCCTGCCGACGGGGGCAGGGCAGCAGGTGTTGCCCTGCACCTCCCTTGCCCAACTGCAGCTTTGAGAAGCGCGATGTTGGGCATCCATCTTGTGAACATGGGCCCTTACCAGCGTCATGACCTTGGGTACCACATGTTTGGAGAGTTGGGGCAAATGGAGAATCATACTAAAGGAGGCTGAACGTACACTCTATAGGCTCCTGGCACCACCTCTTTGTCTTCCCCTTCTCCTCCTAATCAACCCTATACTAATAGTGATGAACGCAGTAGGGTTCTGCAGATTGCGCAGCTCTGACCATGGACCCCATGTGGCTCACTCCTGCTTGACCTGGTGAGGCTTCCTCTTTTAAACCTCGGCCCTTCGTTGCAGCTTCCCGGTTTTGCGGCCATACCTCACTCTTTACCAACACAGATGTTCTACTTAGCATCAAATTGAATTTCAAGGGCACAATACGGATCCTGGTGATGCATGCTGAACTGCAGCCAAATGTCTCGTTTCTTTTTGTGCACACACGGACTCGCCCCCCCTGTGGCATCGGCCGGGTCTGCACTTGGGCTGAGGGGGCGAGGGGGCGCGGAGGCTGGATCCCGAGCGCAGAGCCGTGGGTAGGCGGGGTTGTCTGATCCCTCAGCGGGGGACGAGTGGCAGACCACGACGCCCACGACTTTGACGGCCCATCCCCCCGCTTTGTCTCGGGATCGCGCGGCTTGCCTCCACGTCCCGGGCGCCGAAGGCACCGGAATCTGCTCCCTGAATTCTCGGGGGGATGGGGGAGCTGAGCGGAATCCCGCGCCCCGCCGCCGCCCCCGCACTCCGGGGGTCGGAGAAGCAGCCGGGAAAAGCCAATTCGGGGCCGATTTGGCATCTTTTGGGATCCACATTACCTGACTTCCTGCGGTTGTGTCTGTCTGCATATATCCGTGTACATGATATTGCATGCTGTCATGAGGCCATGTTCGCCTCGCACTTCAATCCACAAAATGCACCGTACAGCAAACCCTTTTATGGAACGGCTGAGGCAATTACCTCAGTTCCAGCCATCATCTTCGTTGAGGGGAAGGGGGGGCCACGTGGAATCAGCAGCAGCCGGAGCCTCAGTGACTTGACTGCATGGCACTCCTGGCCAAGGGTTCCTGTAATCAGCGGCGTTAAGACCTGAAAGAAGACGGTTATGACAGGGTTGTGGGTTGGGGTAAAGACAACCCTGAGGGAACGACACTGCCTGGGGAACAAGATGGCCCAAGGCACAAGGGGCCAAAACGTGGAGGGTGGCGGCAGTAAACAACGTAATCTGCAGGTGCGCCGCAGGCCAAGTGTGTGCATGCTGTGTAATTGATGCTGCAAATAGTGCTTAAGGGTACAAGATCTCGCTCGGCTGCGGAAGGTGCTTTTTGGCGTCAATCAATCCTTACTAACTAAGCCTTTGCTGGTGCATTGGTGGTGTTGGCTAACGACTCTACGGATTCTGCGAATGTGCCTCTCTGAAATACATGAAGACGGGGTTGTACTTGTTTCCTGGCTACACGCTGATTTAGCCAATGGCACGTTGCCATGTACCGATTTGCAAAGAGCCAACCAATGGCACACCATTATATAGTAGTCTCAGAGATTTCTGGTGGAAAACGGGCTTTTTCACATAGGACATTTTGGTCTCTGTGCGCCCTCTATGGCTGTGGTCTGGCTAGTGTGTCTGGGTCTGCACCCGATGTACTGCCTTTGAAGTCACTCTTCACACACGGGATGCAGTGGACTCAGGGCTCTGTTGTATGCCAAGCCGAGGTTTTGGATGGAGGCTTGGACCATACCCTTTTACCTGCTACCCCCCCCCCCCCTGTAATAGCTACGCAAAAATCCCAAATTAATACGGTCCCTACGCCTACATTAGCTTGGACAAAGCCGTAGGTGCCCAGGTTAAAAAAGAGAAGAGTGCACGGTGAGCTGGTGCCAGAAAGGGGAATAGTATGCACAAATATCCCCAAAATCAGAGCTATGTGGGTTCAAGTGGGCAAACACTCACAACAAATGTGTCCATGACCCTATGTGACTGGCAAATTCGTCACCAAACTCATGTCTTACGTGGCCGCACTACATGTGTACCGAATTAAATTAGGTACCAAATGAATACGGTCCCTACGCCCGCTGTGGCTTGGACAAGGGCGTAGCTATTACAAAGGGGGGGGGGGGGTAATGCGATGATGAGGCACCCATAACCATAACCCATCGTATGTCCTTTTCATAGCATTCCTGACGCGTGCAGCACACGTGAAATTTCATGGCTCGCATGTCGCACCCTTTGCAACTGCTGCCACGCCTCCCTTGAATTGCGGTGTGCACATCACTGCGCAAAACAACTTGGAACATGGTCCTGTGGTTCTCCCCACTTGCTTCGACAGGCAGCTGGTGCAAAGAAACAGGGTGTGGCAGGACCCCTCACCCCAAAACCCTTGGAATTGTAGAAGCGGGGGGTCCAGAGCTCGAGACCCACCCACCCGCTGAACACCCCCACCCCCCCACGCCTACGGTATTGGGGTCCCTAATGCTCAGTAGGGGGCAGGATTCAACCCCAAAGACGGGGTAGACATGCAAAGGGGCTATATAACCCCTGCCTTAACGGGGGGGCCCAACAGGGGGTAGAATTTGAGCCCCAAGAAAATCTAGTGAATTGTTTTTTCACTGGGTGCAGAAACCTCGCAAAAAAACATGTTTTCTTTTACTGGGTACCAAAATATACAGCATGGTGCTAGTAAAACCCAGTAAAAAATTTACCTCGAAAAAATACTTTTGAAAAAACTTTACCAGATGTTACTGGAGACCCCCTCTGCTTTGGCATCACCTGGCCCAGGTGGTGTCGTAGCAACAGCTTTGGGGTCTGTATATCGGCCATGTTTCTACAACATGTGCATCACATTTGCCTCGGCACTGCGCATGCGCATGTACGTGGAGTTGATGTAGACAGATGGCAAGTATCAAGTGTGCCTTGACAGCCGTGTGTAGGTGTATACAGGCTGGATAAAGGGCACTCAGCACACCACCAGGCATGGGAGTTTAACCCAACAGCACGAGACATGGACACATCCGTAGCCTCTTCCAGCACTCCAATGTGCTGCCTCGGCGCGCAGAAGAGGGGTCAACGGTGGGCTCCAGTGAGGCCGGGGCTGAGTTAGAAGTGTGTGTGTGGGGCAGTACACCATCGAGATGGGCGCCCAAAAGGGCGCCAGGGAAAATGTTGATACTTTTCTACAGGGAAGCGACTGTTCCCTGGCCAATGGCAGGGGAGATTTGTTTGTTGTTGCAAAATACTGGAGGAAATTTGTTGATTTGTCCGGATTAAAGGGGGGTGTTTTTAGTGGGTGGGGGGGGGGGGTCACTGGGTGCCAAATGGCACATTGCATGGCCCGCGCCTGCCGAATTGCAACCGCCAGGAGCACCCGCAACGCCTGTGGTCTCACAGCAGCATCAACGGCAGCAAGTGCCAGCCAGCCCCGCCTCGGTACCCGCACCCCCGCTCCCAGGGATGCATTAAAAAGGAAGGGACCTCGAAGGCGGTTGGAGGAGGTGAGAGAGGCGGTTGGAGGAGGTTGCCAAAGCGGTTGGGGGCGGTTACTGTCGGTTACAAATGCCATTGAAGCTGGCACCTGCCGTCAGGGGGACAGTGGCTGGGCATAGGCTGGGCGCCCTGGAGGGGGAGGGGTACCTCTGCCGCTTCCAATGCATCCCTCGCCCCCGTACCCATCACCATTAAACGATGTCAGCCACCTCATACAATGGTACCCTGGAACCTTGGGCTTCTGTCGGGCCTTCTACTCCACAGGACTCACCCCAGCGCCCTCCACCGTGACACCCTTCGGCTGGCTTCCTGGCCCTGCACCAAGGCTTTTGCCCTCATCGCGCGCCATAACGGGCCCACTCAGGCACGGTTGTCGCCAAGTCCTTTCTCATGCACCAGACGTGGTCAGATGGCAAGGGCACGGACTCAACTGTGCCTCCTGGGAAACTACAGTGGCGCAAGCTTGGCAGACGTGTTGCAACAAGAATATGGGCAAAGTGGGCATCACCACGCACCCTCAGGGCTACGCTAGAGCCCCCGTGCCTTCAGCACCAAGTTGTGCCCCCCCTTCACCCAACCGTGCGCCCGCCATTCCCTTGGATGCAACAATGCGGACCTGACCCTGTCACCCCATCCAATGCCACGCCGCAACGTAAAACATTGTACCTCCACAGGCCGAGCCTGAGTTAAAGCTTGTAGTTCCAAGGAGCCCTCGCCCAACAACACATCAGGGGGCTCGGGACGGCGATCGTACATGGCCAACTGGAGCACTTGATGTTGCGATTTCATATTAAAACTGAATATCTCATTCCACCTGCAGCTGTAGGTGACCACAGAGCCGACCTCTGTGACCACCTGACTTGCACTGCTGATTTGGTGCAAGGCACCGGCAGGCTGCAGCTGCACGTATGGGTCCACCAAATCACATTCCCTGGCGAGGCACCTTGCTTCAACCAACATAACCTGAAGACGGGCATGAATGCAAACTGGGGTGCCAATGGCACAAGAAGTGAACCCTTCTGCATTTCATGGTCCGAGGGCGTTGAGAGGGGACACAGATGCACCGCCTCTATATGAAGGAGGAGGACCTTCACAAACTACCATCGCTGAACAATTGGGAGCAGGCGGTGCTGCATATCCCACTGCTACCAGTGGCCCGCCTGTCACCGCTCCGAGCTGAACCAGTTGTGCCGTGTCGTTTCCCTGGCGTGGCACTGATAATGGGTGACGTTGTTCGGCAACAGGAATGATGCGCCAGTTCCGGGACTACGACTACGCTCCAGCGCAAAGAAGTTTCTCCCGCAGGTTCGGAATGGACCAATTCTTTTTCCTGAGCAAATCCAGCGGTTTTAAGGCGCAAATCCCCGTTTTTCGACCCCATCCGGGCAAAACTATCCTCCAGCAGCCCCCCCCGCCCGTCCCCCCTCCCCCAAAAAAAGGACCCCGCTCGGCAATTTCTAAAGTCACTGGGGATTCCCCATATAGTGGGGGATGGCTGGGGTACTAGGGACCCAGTCCGGCGGGGGCGCAGCGGCAAAACACAACCACCCCTTTTCCGCAACAGATTAGGTAAGCACACCAAAAGGTGGCAGGGAACATGGGAAACACACGCAACAGCAGATGGCGGATTCAGAGCAGGCTTACGGCCAGCACCACGCGAAGGTGGAGACCCAAACAGTCGGATCACCAGTTCCCAAGCACATGCAGTGGTTCAGAGCATGGTGCTACTCTGCCTGACCTGCGGCGAGCGTGGGGCAGTATGACCACCTCGAGTGCATATAAACACATACCCAACTCTTGGGGCGCAATACATGCCCAGCGTATGCAGGACTGTGCATGCCCAGCCTTTTTGACAGCTCCAGCGTACAGGACAGAGACACGTACAGCGACCAAGAACGGGCCACAAGCGGGCGAAGTACACGCATAGAAAACAAAGGCACACCACGCAACAGCAAGACGAACACTATGAGGAAAACAGAGAAGGGGGGGGGGGGGGGCAACAAAAACCAGAAACAGGCCAAACAGAGGGCGAACTAGGAGCCGAAACAGACAGTGAGAGGTATGTGGCACAGGGGAGGACATCCCAGTCTAGAAACATGGTCACATGGATGCATGGAGCGACGCGCACAGCCAGAGCACAGCCGAGTCAGACCCCTGTGGCGAAGTCCACAGTGATCGAGGGAGCGTCACAGAGGGGAGCACGTCCTTACTCAGAGATCCGCAGGGTCTGCATTGCATGAGCGATGGGATCTAGCGGTGAGAGAGGCACAAGTCAAGTGTCAGATCTGCATGTCCAAGGGGCGTGCATTGTATGTACAATGGGCCTGTTATGCAGGATGTCGGGTCACAACATCGTTTGGAATGGCTTAGGAACTATCGCTTAATCTCGGACAGATACCAGGAGGGCCACTACTGGGACAGTCTGAACATGTGTGTGCCAAGGTAACAATTCGAATCTTGCTCAAACTGCGAGGTTTAACATTCCTACTTCCCACCACATCTGCACATGTGTGTGTGTGTGTGTGTGTGTGGAAGAACGCCAAATGGTATCCTCTTAGGCTCTGAACTGGGGCGTCTCGAGTCAGGGCGAGACAATCAGCAAATGGGCACCCCAATGGCGTAGACCCCCAAACGCACCTGCACCCAAATCAACGGCCAACACGCAAGCGAAGCAGCAGCAGCAACAGACGCAACGACACACAACTTGGTATGACATTGGCAATGGCAACATCGAAGGCCTACAGCAGCGTCCATCAGCAAAACAGCCACACACCTGCAGATTGCCCGGTGTGCCCTTCACTGGCTGCTTGACAGGATCTGTACCAAAGCCACGTGCTCTTATGTCCAGCTCCAAAAACCCAGTTCTGGAGGCTTCCCTCAGCAGAGGACATGTAACATGATGGACACGGTCTCGTGGAAGACATGCGATGGTCAGCATGTGAGAACCCAGCAACTCCTGAAAGATGGAGGCAGCGAAGCCAAAAGGGGATGCCAGACACTCACACACGATTGATGAATCCCAGACGGCCACTGCCTCAGCAAGCACAGACAGGCACAGGTCGTAGAGTAGATCTGGTCAGGCCAACCCGAACATCAAATAGAAGAGGATTTAAGTATGTGGCTATCAGGCAGCTTCCAGACACACACACACACACACACACACACACACACACAAACACACACACACACACACACACACACGCACACGCACACGCACACACACACACACACACACACACACACACGCACACACACACACACACACGCACACGCACACGCACACGCACACGCACACACACACACACACACAGGAAACACACACACACACACACACACACACACACACACACACACACACACACACACACACACGTTGGAGGAACATGGTTCGACGGCCGGCGTGATCTCGATCACCCCCCCCCCCCCTGCTACCCTTTTTGCGCCTCCGCGGATGTCGCTGTTGGGATGAAGGCTGATTGCGCGAGCACATCCAGGACACCCAGTCAGGGGGCACATGGAAGAGGGGACGGGGTGCAAGGCGAGAGGTGCTGAGGGGTGCATAAGGCTGAGGTGTGAAGCAGATGTGACACACTTTTTTGAAAGTTTGAAAGTTGGGGATGCAGTTCGACACATCGACTGGGGTTTTTGGGATGCATGCGATCACCAGGACTGCATTGGGGGGGCGGGGGGGGGGGCATGTCGCCTTGGTTTATTGGGGTGGGGGGGGGGATATGTATGTTGGTGATTTTGAAGACTGGCGTCGCGCGCCCCCATGTGGCAGGACTGCCCTCGTGGGTATGCCCCTGGTACCCGAACAATGCCGCCCTCTCCCCCACTTTGTGCGGCCCCCCGTCTCTGTCGCGGCGTCCTCCAGACCATCTGCAGCTGGTGCCCTCGGCCGCAGGTCCACTGCTGGATTCCCCCCGGGAATTGTGCAGGCCACCACCCGCGGAAAGGCAGAGGTTTGTGAGAACGACCCCCACTCTGCCAACCACCAGAATGAGCAGTGGCGAGAGGCCAATAGGCGCCGCCAAAGGCAACCAATCAGATACCGAGGCCTTGTGCCAACCCCCCCCCCCCACCACCTCCGGGGGACGCCCCTGTCCTGGATGGGCACATGGATGAAATGTCGCAGATTGCCTCTCTTGCTTTACATGTACTTGTGGTAAAGATAATACCTTCGTAGCGATTGCAGCACACAACAAGGAACATTTGTGCCTTTCAGATATGCAGGCACTAGGGGTGATACCCCTCTATTTCGTGTCACCGGCCCGAGATAGGATGGATGGATGGGGGTTACGGTGCTCTGGTGTTTAGTAGGCAGGATGGGCCTCTATCCGGGACTGCAAAGGATACCTCACATGATCCGAGTTCTACAACGAGTATCACAATGGCAAACCTTCGTTCCATATTGCCACACCGTGATGCAAAGTGGATGCTTTTCTGGTTCGACTGCGGGCAACTCAATGGTGATGGGCATTTGCAAGCACACCCCGTTCTCCAGGGCCCCACTCTGCAGCAATCAAAGGAAGGTCGGGAAGAATGGAATAGAGAGAAAGGCATCAGAACGTCAGCACAATTGTAACACCAGTCGGCACGAGCAGAAACTGCAAATATCATCGCCGTGTGACCACAAACTTCGCCGTGTTTGAGTGCACGAGCCTGTTATGTCACGGTGTAAGGACTAGGAACAACGGATTCAGATTCAGTAGAAATGCCCTCAGTTCTGGTGAAAGACCCAAGCGGACTGATCTGTCAAGAGAAAACCTTGGCAGCGAAGAATTCTGCCGGGGTACACATATGTAAAATTGTCACAAAGATGCAAAAGATGAAGAGCTTTGGAGTAAAGGAAGAGGGAGGAGTGAGAGAATCTTTGAAAATTTGCCCCTTCGTCGATGTGGAAAGGGTGAAAAGCCCCAAAGCAGGAAGCAAGAAACCATTTCAAAGGCGATTTCGTGCGTTTGTTCTGCACTGCACGACTGCGTGGGGTGGTAAACAGTTGCCCCTGCACGCAAACCGCAAAATGATGGAAAGGACCCCTCAGACCCTAGCAGACCCTACCACCGGCATTCCCCGTGCACTGCAATCTCCAGACCTGGAAGGTTGAAGAACCCAAAGCAACCACGACAACAGGACATGCTTGCTGGGCCGTGGTGCCATGGATTATCTCACAGGACCGCAGCGAGATGCTGATAGTTGGTGCGGGGTGCTGAGATCGAGGAGCTGGTCCCTGCCACACAGCAACAGGGAGCCACTGCGATTGGCAAACACTGATGCTGATCACCGATGCTGCCAGTTGTTCATACACGGACAACCAATGCGCAACAGAATCATACACTCACCCCTACCGCTAAGCCGACTCGCGGCTCACCCTTGGATCCTTGAAGAGCCCCACTCAATCCCCTGCAGCTTCCTCCTGGACACACATGCGGGGGTCCATACCGGTGCAAACCATCGTAAAACGGGGCATAAGCTCGCTCCCACTCCCACTGCCACTCCCACTCTGAGTCACTCTCGCTGATATTCGGACTACGACCGGATCCCAACCTCCCACTGCCACTCCATTGGCACTCCCACCGGCACACCCACCCCCACTCCCAGCCCCACATTCAGTTGAACGCAACCAACTCCTTGTCCAACTCCCACTCCCATACCCACTGCCTCCCCTTCTCCCTCTCCCACTCCTTTTCCTTTCAAAACCGAGGAGTTTGTAGAATGCGAACTTTTGCGGTTCTAGAAATCAAATACTATTCAGCAAAATACTTGCTTTAGCTCCCCAAAAGTGAAAATAACAATTCTTTTTTTGCGATTCCTCCCCATAAATACGCATTTTGCGCATGCACGGTACCATACCTAGGGCCACCCAGGACATCTCAGGACCTTCAAAAAATCACTAGTTTCATACCTCAGTGGGTATATCTTTTATGACCTGCCCCCGACTATCAGACTCACGTAAGAACAACACAAAGAAGATGCAACAAAGGAGGTGGGGTATGGGATTGAAAAAAGCCTTCGGCAATGCTCATTGGTGCTGATTCATTCCTCTGGATGCACAAACAAATTGCGACCACCATTGACCTCTCTGAAATTTTGCGCAATTCTATTGCCTTTGGCAGTGCACCTCGAAGAGAGGCTGACGTTCAGCCAATCAGTCAGTTCGTCAGGCAAGCAGTCAATCACGCAGTCAGTCAGGCAAGCAGGCAGGTAGACAGGCAGACAGGCAGACAGAAACACACTGTTTGGGCTTCGTCAGTGACGGACTCGGGTACAAGCAGTGGGGAGCCCCCTGTGTACCAGAACAGTCAGCGGTCGAGTGGAAATCCACTCGACCGCCAACAATCAAGTCGGCGGTTCTATTCCCGGCCGGCCGACCGCCAGCCGCGCCGATCGACCTGTAAGCTATGCTGTACCTGACCCTAGTTCAAAAACTTCTAAGCACAAACTTTTGACGCCCCCCCCCCCCAACAGTGATATCCAGTTTCAGGGAAAAACTCTGGGGGTCCGATTTCTTGGGCCAAAAAAGGGGCCAAGCCGGCGGCCATCCGACGGTGGTTGGCTCGTCACCAACGGCGGTTGGCTGGTCAACTCATCGCAGTTGGCGGCTAACCGACAATGGTGGGCCAGTAACTGCCGGCATGTGGCCTGGGCCTGTAACAGCCCGGGGCGTTTCCGTTCCTTAACAAAAAGAAAAAAAGAAACTGTGGGGGCTTTTAAGGAACGTCGGACCCACTGGCCGACGCCACGAGCCAGGCTTGTGCCTGCCGCCGGACTCGGACCACATCGGTCAGAGACTCTTCCTCAACGTCCTGCTGCCCTGCGTAGCACTCCCTCTGTGCAGCCACCACCTTGTCTCAAGTCACTTCACCAACAGACAAGCCACAGGAACAGGCGGCAGCAGCCCACACAGCCCACCCACAGGTACCGGCAACCAGCACGTCGCCTGGAGGCACGGGGCAGCAGCCGGCGCAGCCCAGTGGCAGGCACAGGCGACGCACCGTGATGGCTGCATACAGCACCACGTGGAGAACCCAAGGCAAGTGGTGAGTGTATCGGCTTCAGCGCAAACGACGGCCGCTCTCCAATCGTCCGGACATGAGGCGAGCCGCCAATATTGTACAGCCACACGCAACTTAGAACTAAATCCCACTGCCACTCCCACTCACACTCTCACCCTGTCTCTCACTGCCACTGCCACACTCACAGCCACACCTCCACCAACACCCTGACCCACGCCTGCTCACTCTCCTACTCCAACTGCCACTCCCAATCCCTCTGCCCCGCCCACTCCCTCTGCCCCTCCCTCTCCGCGCCCACTCCCACTCCCCCTGCCACTGCCACAAGGACAAGGACACCTGAATACCTGTGCGAGTGGCTGTGCAGCAGCTGATTCCTTGGAAGCAGAAATCACGCTTCTTGTGTGATGAGATGACGAGGCCGCAGCGGCAGGGGCCTTCACAGGAACCGCTTTCCGAGTTGCAACCTTGATTTGATCTTCATAAAAGGGTTGCAATGGGATGATGAATGGGCCCCACATGAACGTCCTCTGACCCTTTGGCACACCTACAGCAAACAGCGAGTAATGTGGCTTGTTGAGCCCCCCCCCCCCAAAAAAAACACCTGACGGTGCAATAGCGGGGCACATCATCCTGACGATACCACAAGAGTGAAAGCCCAGAATGTAGAGGGCGATTGCCGCTGTCAATCACACAGACCGCAAACCATCAACGTATGACAGCGGACCTTTTTCGAGGTGTGCAAGGCTATTCAGGGGCATACAATAGTCTTCAAGGTGATACGAAGCTAACAATGGCTCGAGGCAAAACCGAAAAAAAATCTACTTACCCTGCATAACAATACCAACACAATTGCATTACACTACGCAAACCAACATACCTAGCCCAATGCACTTACTCACCTGCTTCACATTGTATACTGTGCAAAGGCGGCGAAATTCCTGAAAATCGTCAGCTTGCCCAAGAAAATCCGCCCTGTGGTCGTCGGTATCCAGCGATACCACCCACTGGTCCTCATCCGGACGAGGATCATCACCTAGCTGGACTGGGTCATCAGTGTCCGCCATAATGCCACCCATAGGATATGGCTTCGCGTAAAACTGAAGATTGCTACCCCACTTGGTGGTCAATGAGAGATCACCCAAATGTGTGTTGATACACTTGCCAGCCTTGTTGGTCCCATCAGTAAACAGGGTGATGTGTTTCAATGTGTCGGTTACGTCCACCTTCAGAGCAGAAAGCATTTCCACAACTAACGTGCCAAGCTTGGGCGGGGGTCTGAGATCAAATCTGGGACCCTAACAGCCCCCAAATTTTGGGGGCTTTCGGGGGCTGTTGGAGAGGGGCGGGTAAGGGGTTTGCGGGGCGTAGAGACGTCGTTTGGGGAGGAGGAGTGCACACCACCCACTACTGTGTATTAGTGGGTTCTCCCTGTCGGGGAAGACATACTTTGTGACAGAAGGTGAAGCTGGGAGAGCGGGGGGTGCAGGCATGGGAACCGGGGGCACTGGTTGTAGGGCCTCCAGCACCACCTTAGCGTGCGACACTTCAGCTTGGCGACACACATGACACTGCAAGTAGACATCAAGGAAATCAAGGGCCCCATCGCTTTGAGCCCTGAAGTGCAGGCTGCCGTTGTGGGGATGTCTGTTCGGGTTGTGTTGTACGCATACGCTCGAAAAGCGTTCTAATCCCACCACCCCGCAGTAGAACAAGATTAGCTAAAACAGTTGTAGAACAGTTGTACACAACCTTTCTGCCACTTGTTGCAGCCAGCGGCACCTCAAGCGACGCCAGCCCAGGTAGTTCCTAGCCCGGCCAGTGCACCAACCTCAGCACAGAGCCCTGCCTCCTCCGCCGGCGATCCGCCGCAAGCGCTGGCTCCGGACACGGCACTGCTGGTTGCCAGAGACGACTGGCTTTCGACCCTTCAGGAGGAGCAGGACCCTCAGGGCTGCACGAGCGCAAGCAGCGGAAGGTGGACAAGTGGACGTGCCAGGTGGCACAGTCTGCACCGAAGGAGGCCCAGCAGTTGAGGGAGGAACAGCACGGGGTACGGCGAGCAAGGCAACAGCCGATGCTAGCCCTTGACAAGCGGTGGGAAGGAAGAGGGGTGAAAGAGAGGTTGACGTGCCCGACTTGGGCATCAGACTTGTGCGGACTAGAGAGGTCAGTGTTCCCGAAAGGCAAGTGGTGCGGAGCTAGGAGTGCCTGACGTGGGCAGCGTCCACCCTCGGCCCTGAAGCAGTGCCCACAGAATGACTCCATCGGTTGTAGGAGGAGTCATGCGGAATATTGCTTCAAAACAGGACACCAGACCATTGGGTTTCGGCAGTCTGTAGAATGGCCAGGGACGACAGACGAGATCAAAAAGCAGGCCACACCTCCATATCCATAATAGTCTTGAAAATAATCCGTTTCCCTGCCTTGGCATCATTGAGCAGTTGCTGGAACAGTTTCTCGATGATATTGTTGCCACATGTTCCATACTCCACAAAGCAATCCCCGTGAAACGGGCTCAATTGAATGGCCATCAGCAGTCGGGGGAAGTGGTGCAGGTTCATTTGTAATATGCGTGGATGGCCAGCAGGGTCCCCGTCTTCATTGCCATGAAACAGGAACGAAAACAAGCAATGCGATGCTGCATGGAAATCACGGAGGGTGGTCGAAATCTGGTTCATCTGGTTCTCCGTACTTGGAGTTTTGGGATAGTAAAGAGGAAGTTATTGTCGACTGAAATATACACGCCTGATGGTGTTCAAAACGGCGTCGAGCTGCTGAAGCAAATGCAAAGAATAGGGCTGGCTTCCACGTAGGTTTCCCACAACAGCACTGTGCATTAGCGCGGCACCCTCACTGACAATGCCAATTTCGTTGAGAGGCAACTGTTATGCAAAGGGTCGAGTTGTGACCCAAAATTGTTCGTTGGCTGTCCTCATTAAAACGGTCAAATTCGCTGCAGAATATTGTCACTTAGTTTGATGGCTATCAATGATGATGGTGAGGATGAGGATGAAGGGGGGCAGCTGCAGCTCTGGCCTTGGGTAATTAAGCCACAGCTGAGGAAAGGACTGAATCACCCTCCAATCTAGAGCATAATGGCATCTTCAAGCCCAGTATACAGCAGACAGAATTATTAGGCCCCATTGACCAAAGAACCCAATCGATAAAAGCAAGAGAGCCACCCGCAACGGAATCGGTTTGAGCCACCAAATGTGGGGCGCGGGGACGGCTCCAGCGCAGACCACATGCCGTACAGGGGGTGGGGCTGGGCCGGGGGGCTGGGCGCCTTCCTCCTTGAGATTTGCCCAAGTGGTAGTGGGAAGATGGACCTCGCCCTCCGGTGTTCTGAACATTCCAGCCATGGGTCATGGGGGCAAACAGCTTTTGGCAGGTGTGCGCAAATTGGGTCCGCGGTGACAATAACTTTCGGGGAGGGGGAGGTCTTGTACTTGAACTCGCCCCCTCCCCCCGAAAAAAAAACAGTACCAACAAGTGGAGGAATCCCTCCTTAAAAGACAAACACATACGTATACCCGGAGGTATCAACGGCATTACTCGTTTGATCTTTATGGCGCACCCCCCTCCCCGTACAATGAAGCACCGCGGTCGATGATAGGCCAATAGCCGACGGCGGTCGGGGCTTCACCCAAGAGGATGGTTTGCCAAAGGGTAAGGGAATGGGAGGAGGGGGGAGGGAGGCAGAAATAGGACTTCCAGGACACCCAGAGCAACCCTTTGTCCGTGAACAGTATTTTGTTTCATGGCCCACAGGAGGGCAACTGGAGTGTGCGCAACGGCCGGATCATAGAACTAAGGATAGCATTTCATGGACAAGGCTGTAGCTACTGTTGAAAGCTGCCGCTGGAATGCATTAATAGTCCTGTGGTGGATGAACAATGCTCGGCTTGCAATGGCTCACTGGATGCAGAGATTGAGTGAGCGAATAACAAACGACAGAGTGGGCATCCTCCCCGCATCCTCTTGCTCTAAAGAGATGGAACGCATGCCCTCCAGCCACACAAGGAGCCTACCGGCACCACCCAAGAACCCACAACCACCCATAACTGCCCAACTCTGGTTGGCTCTAATGCAATTTGGGTAATGCAAATCCCGTGTAGCGCACACCCACACCTTGGTCACGCTCAATGTAAACGCATCTTCAGGCCCTGAATAAGGACAAAACTCGTTGTCGGCATACACCATGATGCAGCTGCCTCGGCGGTCCGCGGTAGTGTTTTGCTGTAGACAACCGCAGTCCTTCGCCGTCTCGATAAAACCGTCGAAAAACTGCTTCCTAGACCTCTTTGACGCATTGTTGCCAAAGCTGCTGAGGGTAGTATGGCGCTCCACTCTTGTAGGTTGATATAAGTGGGCATAATCCATGGACACATTCAAAGCCGTAATATGTGATTGACTCATGCAACTCTGGAATCTGTCTTGCCCTGCTTTGCCACAATCAAAGCATTGAATTTTTGTCTGATTAAGAACTGCTACATTTTTACCGGCCATGTACCCCTGACCCTACCAATGATCCAAACTTGCCAACAAAACTTTCTATGACTCAGATCCACAACACCTTGTGTGAATGATTGCCTGCTTACAAGGTGCTTGCAGATTGTGTGCCGTACTGCCACCCAGACAAAATGAATGTTGATGGTTGTGAGGACTGCATGCATGGTGAGCAATGTACCTTTCCTTTTCTGGGTGCATTGTTTTGAATGCACCCACAATTGCCTGTCTTCAGCGCCATACACCCTTGTTCATTGCATCTCCCTGGCTGGTAAAGTTGCAACGGCAACCTCAACGAATGGACTGATGATATTGTGGATATCGTTGATAGTAAGACCATCTTGGTGTGGACAAGGCTCAAGATGTCTGCCCATCTCTGCCAAAACCTGAAGCCATGCAACATTGGGGCGGGTTCAAGCTAGAGCTATGACTTTAGTGTGACCTTGGTAGCATGACCTCACTTCCCTGGCCCTCTTTCAGGGTCCTTCTTGTTGGGGTCTACACAAATCAGCAAACAACACAGCATTTCAGTGCAGACGAATTTGCAATAAGTGGAGAAGACTCCCACCCCCCGTCCAAGCTGCGGGCGGCTCCAAAATTGATATGGCACACAGAGACCCCATATTCTGGTGAAGCCATTTGCCCAGAGTGGTTGGGCAACTCAAAGCCTCGGCAAACTGGTTGGGCAACTCAAAGCCTCGGCGCACTGTGAGCCTCACTGAGTATCTCAAAACAATACGAGACAGCACTGCCTGACGGTGAGCCAAAGATAGTTGTTTTGAGGGAACTACACATTGAACGGCCCCAGTGAGGAATGATTTCTGCTTGTGCCGCAAATATGGGACGAACACAGGTGTGGTTCTGACCAGGGGTATCCCTCAGTCCGCGGCTAAAACATCCAACCAGGGGGGAGGGGTGCTGTGAAATGCTAGACCCCAACAGGGTTGAGGTGGCCGGAGGCCCCAGAGGGGGGGCAGGCAGGGGGGGTGCCGCGGCTGGGGAGGGTCTGGCGGGGGGGGCGTTCGAGGGTAGGTGGTATTTGTGTTTAACAGCATGCATTGAACGATTCTTATGAGATGTGTGATCCGGTGTTTCCAAATGTCAGTCATGATATGTGTCAGCTATCTCCCGAATTTCTTCCACGGTGGCCCATTGACACTGGCCCTACTAGCATTCTATGCATTGAACGGTTCTCAGGAAATGTGTGGTCCGGCGTTTCCAACCTTCAGTTCTGCATGATGAGCGGTTGACTGTTTTCTGAATTTACTCCACAGTGGCCCATTGATGCTGGTCCTACCAGAATCCTATGCATTGAACGGTCCTTATGAGACGTGTGGTCCAGCGTTTCCAAAATTCAGTTGCACATGATATGTGGGTGGCTGTTTCACAAATTCACTCCACGGTGGCGAATAGGCTCCCACCCTTCGAAAACACAGAGTGCACACCAGTATATGCTGGACGTCTCAATGAAGCGGAAAATACAAACTTGGCCCCCAACTGGAATTGGGGAGCCGCTTGAAAATTCAACACAGCACGAATGCTGCCTTGAGCACTAGTCTCACAACAGACCCGACCCTTAGCCTTCGCGGAGGGCTATCAGACATAGCACACAAAATAGGGCCAGACTAGCATTCCGTCAGTCAACCACTCAATTAGTCAATCTAGTAGCCAAGCAGTCAAGCACCTAGGCAGTGTTTTTGAGTCCGAATCCCCAACTCAAGGGGCCACAAAGCAGAGTGTGTATTCAGGCAAGCAGATGTTGCCCGGTCTATCTCGCAAGTAGTCAATTAATCAGCCAGGCAATGATTGCAAGTCCATATCCCCAACTCAAAGGGCCACACAACAGAGCGTGGATTGTGAGTCCGTATCCCCAACTCAAGGGCCCAAAATCAGAGCGCAGATTCAAGCAAGCAGGCAGTCCCTCAATCCGTCTTGCAACTAGTCAATCAATTAGTCACGTAGCTAGGTAGTGATTGTGAGTCCATACCCCCATCTCAAGGGGCAACAAACCACAACGTGGATGTTTCGAGTCCATATTCCCAACTCAAGGGGCCACAAAAAACTGTGGATTGAGGGGTTTTCATGATTTTAGCCAGAATTGAATTCACCATAACACCCTGAGTATAGGGCACCAGGGTATTTATCTACGATGCGAACAACAGCCACTTGTGAAAGTTGTTGTGCGGTGTGCTGAGTCCAGTTGGGCGTGGCACCGGTCTCTGGAAAAATGTCTACAGGTAGCGAGGTGTCCTAGTGCTCAGTAATAGGTACATGGAGTAGGCGTGCTAGTGTGGTCAACTCATCCATGGTGCGAGAACGTACATCCAACCCATGCGTTGGCAGTGGGTCTTTGGACCTGAGGTGTAGTTGCTTATATGTAAGGCATACGGGGAGCAGGGCATTGTGTTCCTGGTGTACAGAAATGGGGCCTGCAGACTCCCATACAGGACGGTGTATGTCATTGCAACAGCAAGGAGGGATGTCATCTAGGCGTTCATTTTTGCTGCTGTGCCGTTCAAAGACTCAGCGCCCTGTACACGGGACAGTGCATACAATGAAAATGCGTGATCTTAGTGCTTGCCGTTCCCAGGAGGAGCATTGGACTTTGCGTAGGAGGCAAGTGATAATGCGTGCAAGAAAGGGTTTCCGCTGTCCTGACATGTAGGGAACACGAACAACAGCAGGCAGAAATAAGGGGATGTTCCGCTCCCTTGCAACATGTGCGGCTTTCCGCTGGAGGGCGGCTGCCCTAGCATAATCACGGTCGGCCTTAGCGCAAGAAAGGCTACGCAGCACTTGCACAGCACAGTGAGGTACTTTTTTGCTAGGTTTCAGGTCGTCCGTGGGTACAACAGGGGGTAAATGATTTATGGCTCAGCGTCTGTATTCGTGCCACCAGTTCCGTTCTGCAATGGCTGCAGAAAATTTGCCCCAAAGGAGCATAAATGGAACAATGTACCAGTCTTCAATATTGGTTGAACAAAGTAACTGATGAAAGTGATAGTCCTCAGTGCGGCTGGGGGCTGTAGTGATGTGTTTCTGAAGGCGCCGGACTAACGCCTCTAGCACTTTGTTGAACTTGTTACGGTGCGGTTGCCACTGCGCGGACAGAAAATCCTCAAATCGTGCCTGTTCGTTAGAAAGCCTTGTTTCAACTTGCATTTTCCACTGTGGAAACCTAGTGTGCGCCGTAGCAAAACCTAGTAAAAGGTAGTAAAACCAAGTAAATGTAGCACAACTTAGTAAACCTTTTGTTAAAAGATTCATTAGGTTTTGCTACACCACCAAAAATCCTGACTTTTTGTCCAAATGCAAATCACAGTCCATAGTGCAATATGTACACGTGCCGGTTCCATACAGCACTGGATAGCAACCTTAACGATGGGACGCTGAGTCCACAAAGCACAAGGTAATCTGTGTGGCCACCAAATAGAGGGACTCGGCCAATATAGGTAAATTGAAAAAAGCAGCGGAAACTAGCCAAGGGCACGATGGATCCTTGCAGGAGTAGGAACCCAACATCGGTGCGGGGCTGTGTAAATTATATATATTGGCAAAAGACATGCTTAATGATGAGGTAGGTCCTTGCTGACAACAGTCGAACTGGCATCCCCACATGGAAGATGCGGCCAAAAAACTTGTTGGGGAGGAGATAGGCCCTCCCCCAGGGACGGTCTACTGACTCATGTGGGTGAATCAAGCACCAACTTGGGAAGATGAGTATTGACCATCAATGTCATCCTTGACCCTCAATGGCTTCCAAGAAGAAATTCTGCGCGAGCCCCGTCCGGACCATGTGATGAAACTTCCAAAAGGCATAATTCCCTCACAAGGGGTCCCCTGAAACTGGAATAGAGGTGCCATGTCTCGGAGATACCGGCAATGAAGTCACAGTCGGGGCTGGTGGGGTTCCCGGACGCGATCAAAGAAATGGCCGCACAGCCATTGCGACTACTTGATGTTGGTGAGATAGAGTTCGAAGGTGGCAAATATGTGGTGCGATGTGACATTTTGGTGCCCGTTTCAAGGGGAACCAACTTGTCATGGCGCGTCGCAATTGTTTTGTTTACCTTGCTTCAATAGGTGCCAGAGCCCTATTGGGGGTACCTTTCTTTGCCCCATATGGGCTAGTGGTCCTTCCAAACCCGGATGCTTTGCTTTTGTTGAGGACCTCAGAAATAGTGGTCCGTGGAGTGAGGTACAGTATTTATGCCTTCCAAGACTGGCACATGAGGTCAAGACTGACCCAGCTAGTATGCAAACAATAGATATTTTTGATAGTCTTGTGCAATTTCAGGAATTGCAAGGCCCTGAATTATCTCAAGATACACCGGTTACATCTGACCCCACAAGCATCGAGGTGCTAAACGGGTTTGTACCTCTGTCTGCTGACAAAGCTCCCCCAGGGAGATGCCCAGAGATCGTGGAGTGTTCTTTACCACAATTAATGGCCCTCATGGCAAAGTATACTATTGCTATTCCCCTGGTATCTATAGTGACACGCGGAGGGGCCACATCCAAAAGGCAGAATTTACAAATTGTAGGGCATGTGGATGGGTTCCACTGACATAGAATACACCTCCTATAAAGGCTCACAATACTTGTCAAGCAACATGCGGGACTTCTTCCCTTTCGCAAATAGAGTGTATTTTGCATGGGCCGGTCATCGACCCACTGTCGTTAAGGAGCGCCTGTTTCGGGCCATTTGCGTGTGTACGCATAGCCTCCATGCACTTGTTTGTGCAATGCCTCTTATTAATGGCATAACCGGAATAGTATGGCACGGCATTCAGTATTGCACATTGTCTATGCCCAGACTCCCAAGTAGATGTCCCGTAATGCCATCTTGGAGCACAAGGGGACCCGCCGAATCACAGATGGTAGCAAACGACAAAGAAAAGGGCAGGTGAAAAGCACAAAATGTACAACACGCTACCTTAGTGGACATTGCCTGATTTTGCTCCATTGCCTTGCGCTTCTCAACCGTTGGATTGATAAGAAACGTGGACACGCGCAGCCGAACATAATAGTCCACTTTGATGGTATTGTCTGCTTTGATGGTATTGTCCACTATTTGCGCGAATCCCCTGATTTGGTAAGTCATACCCTCGGATTGCACAGTCATCGGAATCTCCCCCTCGATGGCTCCCTCCAAGAATCCGTCATACAAGTCCAACCAGCCAGCATTGTCAGGGACAGTAAACTGCAGTATGGAAGTAAACTGCAGTATGGAAGTGTACATGGGCGGGGTGCACTTGCTGGGTGGATTAGTGCCACGCGGGACAGTGGGCGACCATCGCGTGCCCAAGCAAACCGCAAAGAGGGACCATTAGGTGCCTCACTGTACGGGCCACTATTTCTGAGGTCCTCAACAAAAGCAAAGCATCCGGGTTTGGAAGGACCACTAGCCCATATGGGGCAAAGAAAGGTACCCCCAATAGGGCTCTGGCACCTATTGAAGCAAGGTAAACAAAACAATTGCGACGCGCCATGACAAGTTGGTTCCCCTTGAAACGGGCACCAAAATGTCACATCACACCACATATTTGCCACCTTCGAACTCTATCTCACCAACATTTAAGTAGTAGCAATGGCTGTGAGGCCATTTCTTTGATCGCGTCACATAAGGACCGTTCAATGCATAGGATTCTGGTAGGACCAGCATCAATGGGCCACTGTGGAGTAAATTCAGAAAACAGTCAACCGCTCATCATGCAGAACTGAAGGTTGGAAACGCCGGACCACACATTTCCTGAGAACCGTTCAATGCATAGAATGCTAGTAGGGCCAGTGTCAATGGGCCACCGTGGAAGAAATTCGGGAGATAGCTGACACATATCATGACTGACATTTGGAAACACCGGATCACACATCTCATAAGAATCGTTCAATGCATGCTGTTAAACACAAATACCACCTACCCTCGAACGCCCCCCCCGCCAGACCCTCCCCAGCCGCGGCACCCCCCCTGCCTGCCCCCCCTCTGGGGCCTCCGGCCACCTCAACCCTGTTGGGGTCTAGCATTTCACAGCACCCCTCCCCCCTGGTTGGATGTTTTAGCCGCGGACTGAGGGATACCCCTGGTCAGAACCACACCTGTGTTCGTCCCATATTTGCGGCACAAGCAGAAATCATTCCTCACTGGGGCCGTTCAATGTGTAGTTCCCTCAAAACAACTATCTTTGGCTCACCGTCAGGCAGTGCTGTCTCGTATTGTTTTGAGATACTCAGTGAGGCTCACAGTGCGCCGAGGCTTTGAGTTGCCCAACCAGTTTGCCGAGGCTTTGAGTTGCCCAACCACTCTGGGCAAATGGCTTCACCAGAATATGGGGTCTCTGTGTGCCATATCAATTTTGGAGCCGCCCGCAGCTTGGACGGGGGGTGGGAGTCTTCTCCACTTATTGCAAATTCGTCTGCACTGAAATGCTGTGTTGTTTGCTGATTTGTGTAGACCCCAACAAGAAGGACCCTGAAAGAGGGCCAGGGAAGTGAGGTCACCAAGGTCACACTAAAGTCATAGCTCTAGCTTGAACCCGCTCCAATGTTGCATGGCTTCAGGTTTTGGCAGAGATGGGCAGACATCTTGAGCCTTGTCCACACCAAGATGGTCTTACTATCAACTACTTACTATCAGTCCATTCGTTGAGGATTTTGCCGTATTTGTTGAGAGGGAAGATTTTCCATCATGTGAACCTTTCCTGTTTGCGCCAAGGTGATGCCCATCTGTGGAATGTTTGCCATTGTGACGATGTTGCGTTGCCCGCGGGTGCAAAGTACGCCGGGTCTCATACCTCTAACACTTTGGACTCTGCCAAAGACAGCGCCAAGAACCCGCAGGTGCCCGGTCATACAGTAACTAGGGACCATCATGTGCCCAGTAATCAGGGACCATCAAGTGCCCAGTCATTCAGCACCTAGGGATCATCAGGTGTAAATAGCATCATATCACTATGCGCCTCATATCATCACAAGGGAGCACCCAAGCTCACGCCTCTTTTCGTGAAGGTGCCCAGTTGAAGCGCAATGGCGAATCTCCATGCCTAAAAACCGGGCAGTCCTCACATCTCGACGTCGCAAAAATTGAACTTCGAACACGCCGAAATACTTGACTTCTGTCAGCCGTCACAATGTCCACAGATGCAGCTGTGCAAACAAATATCTTTCTGCAGCCCCAACATTTATGCAACACAAAACCACATACAAACCCCCAGTAACATAGCCACAAGCAATGGTGCGCTTTCGCACGTACATTTCATACCCATGCATTGAGGTACTATGTTACGGCATGTTGAAAGTTGAAGGTAAACGATCATAGCCATAATACTGTTGAGACACACCTGCATTGTCAGAATGGACCGAAGTACGATCTTCTTTTGCACGGGTCTCAGGGGAGATGTGGCGATGGACAACTTCACTTTGCCATCGTCATATTTGCAGTGCGTTTGAAGTATTATCTGGTCGTGGGAGTAGCAGTAGAGGCGTTCATCAGCTTTGGAGTAGCAGTGCCAATCCAAATTGAAAAGGTCAATCTGAAGAGTAAGGCATTCGCACAAGGCATTTGTCCCAGCAATTCACGGTTGCCATACCCCAGGTTATGCCAGTGACAAGCTGTCTTGGGGCACTTGCGCTCAATCAGGCGTTCCTCGCCGAGGCCTACCTAGGAGCTACACCTATGGTTACATATTGTCAAAAGCCCCTATGGTAGGTGAAGCTACGTCACACATAGCATGGAGGGGAGAATAGAGGGGTGGAGTGGGGTTGGAGGAGGTGCATGTGGGAAGGGGGCCATGAGGCAACGGATACCGGGCTCACATACGCCCCCGTGTGCGAAGGGGGGGGGGTCACTGCACTTGTTTGGGCATACCACATTTTGACCCATTTTGGTCCCAAATTGGCCTATTGTCAAGCCTTCTTGGCACCTTCAGCAGGCAATAAGTAGCCCTAAGCCGCTCAAAATGGGCTCAACCCACTTGTTTTGGCATGCAACATGGCCAAGGATCATTTTTAGGAAAAGTGACTTTTGTTCAGCCCACGTGGACCCATTGGACCCGATTTGGCCCAAACCAATTTGGGCTAACTGCGTGCAGGAGCCAAGTGTGAACTGGTATGGTGTCTAGGCATCTGTTTCATGAACTTGGATGGTTGGAAAAAGGTGGAGAGTTGCGGGTGGACTAAGTGCCCGCTATATCAGATTTTGAGCAATGTAGCCCAGGATATGGCCCATTCTTGGTTTTGGAGCTGTGCAGCCAAAAAGTCGCAGAGTCTGGGCCATTTTGGTGCCCCTTTTCTTTCATTTCTGTAGCGTTGGAAGATGAAACAACCTTTTGCGACACGGGCAAGACAAGATGGTTGTGGCATATGGCAGTTGCCTCGCTTCGTTCAGCCGTTGTGAGCAGCCTGTAGCACCGTTTTTGAGGGATTTTACATTCCTTTTGAGCCAACGTTCTTGGCCAAAATTGGGCCCATTCTGCAGGTTTCCTACCCATCTTGGTGCCCACACCCAGGCCGCCATCGTCGAGCAGAGCTCAAAGCGTTGGAAAAGAGTAATGGCCAAAACGGAAAGGAGGCATGCTTCTTGTTTGCTTGCATGTTGTTGTTGCTTGCAAGCTAGATTTCAGGAGAGAGGGTTGTGGTAATAAAAAGGGCACGCATATCCCGCGCCCGAGTGTACCCAAAAGCATGCACATGCCATACTCAGGTGCACCCCAGTGCATGCACATTCCAAAATATAGTGACTTGAGACCATCCGGTGCCCGATCATACAGTGACTAGGGACCATCTGGTGCCCAGTCATACACTGACTAGGGACCATCCGGTGCCCAGTCATACAGTGACTAGGGACCATCGGGTATACAGTTACTAGGAACCATCCGGTGCCCAGTCATACAGTGACTAGGAACCATCCGGTGCCTAGTCATACAGTGACTAGGGACCATCCGGTGCCCAGTCATACAGTGACTAGGAACCATCGGCTGCCCAGTCATACAGTGACTAGGGACCATCCGGTGCCCAGTCATACAGTGACTAGGGACCATCCGGTGCCCAGTCATACAGTGACTAGGGACCATCCGGTGCCCAGTCATACACTGACTAGGGACCATCCGGTGCCCAGTCATACAGTGACTAGGGACCATCCGGTGCCCAGTCATACAGTGACTAGGGACCATCCGGTGCCCAGTCATACAGTGACTAGGGACCATCCGGTGCCCAGTCATACAGTGACTAGGGACCATCCGGTGCCCAGTCATACAGTGACTAGGGACCATCCGGTGCCCAGTCATACAGTGACTAGGGACCATCCGGTGCCCAGTCATACAGTGACTAGGGACCATCCGGTGCCCAGTCATACAGTGACTAGGGACCATCCGGTGCCCAGTCATACAGTGACTAGGGACCATCCGGTGCCCAGTCATACAGTGACTAGGGACCATCCGGTGCCCAGTCATACAGTGACTAGGGACCATCCGGTGCCCAGTCATACACTGACTAGGGACCATCCGGTGCCCAGTCATACAGTGACTAGGGACCATCCGGTGCCCAGTCATACAGTGACTAGGGACCATCCGGTGCCCAGTCATACAGTGACTAGGGACCATCCGGTGCCCAGTCATACAGTGACTAGGGACCATCCGGTGCCCAGTCATACAGTGACTAGGGACCATCCGGTGCCCAGTCATACAGTGACTAGGGACCATCCGGTGCCCAGTCATACAGTGACTAGGGACCATCCGGTGCCCAGTCATACAGTGACTAGGGACCATCCGGTGCCCAGTCATACAGTGACTAGGGACCATCCGGTGCCCAGTCATACAGTGACTAGGGACCATCCGGTGCCCAGTCATACACTGACTAGGGACCATCCGGTGCCCAGTCATACACTGACTAGGGACCATCCGGTGCCCAGTCATATAGTGACTAGGGACCATCCGGTGCCCAGTCATACAGTGACTAGGGACCATCCGGTGCCCAGTCATACAGTGACTAGGGACCATCCGGTGCCCAGTCATACAGTGACTAGGGACCATCCGGTGCCCAGTCATACAGTGACTAGGGACCATCCGGTGCCCAGTCATACAGTGACTAGGGACCATCTGGTGCCCAGTCATACAGTGACTAGGGACCATCCGGTGCCCAGTCATACACTGACTAGGGACCATCCGGTGCCCAGTCATACAGTGACTAGGGACCATCTGGTGCCCAGTCATACAGTGACTAGGGACCATCCGGTGCCCAGTCATACAGTGACTAGGGACCATCCGGTGCCCAGTCATACAGTGACTAGGGACCATCCGGTGCCCAGTCATACAGTGACTAGGGACCATCCGGTGCCCAGTCATACAGTGACTAGGGACCATCCGGTGCCCAGTCATACAGTGACTAGGGACCATCCGGTGCCCAGTCATACAGTGACTAGGGACCATCCGGTGCCCAGTCATACAGTGACTAGGGACCATCTGGTGCCCAGTCATACAGTGACTAGGGACCATCCGGTGCCCAGTCATACAGTGACTAGGGACCATCCGGTGCCCAGTCATACACTGACTAGGGACCATCCGGTGCCCAGTCATACACTGACTAGGGACCATCCGGTGCCCAGTCATACAGTGACTAGGGACCATCCGGTGCCCAGTCATACAGTGACTAGGGACCATCCGGTGCCCAGTCATACAGTGACTAGGGACCATCCGGTGCCCAGTCATACAGTGACTAGGGACCATCCGGTGCCCAGTCATACACTGACTAGGGATCATCCGGTGCCCAGTCATACACTGACTAGGGACCATCCGGTGCCCAGTCATACACTGACTAGGGACCATCCGGTGCCCAGTCATACAGTGACTAGGGACCATCCGGTGCCCAGTCATACAGTGACTAGGGACCATCCGGTGCCCAGTCATACAGTGACTAGGGACCATTCGGTGCCCAGTCATACAGTGACTAGGGACCATCCGGTGCCCAGTCATACAGTGACTAGGGACCATCCGGTGCCCAGTCATACAGTGACTAGGGACCATCCGGTGCCCAGTCATACAGTGACTAGGGACCATCCGGTGCCCAGTCATACAGTGACTAGGGACCATCCGGTGCCCAGTCATACAGTGACTAGGGACCAGCCGGTGCCCAGTCATACAGTGACTAGGGACCATCCGGTGCCCAGTCATACACTGACTAGGGACCATCCGGTGCCCAGTCATACAGTGACTAGGGACCATCTGGTGCCCAGTCATACAGTGACTAGGGACCATCCGGTGCCCAGTCATACAGTGACTAGGGACCATCCGGTGCCCAGTCATACAGTGACTAGGGACCATCTGGTGCCCAGTCATACAGTGACTAGGGACCATCTGGTGCCCAGTCATACAGTGACTAGGGACCATCCGGTGCCCAGTCATACAGTGACTAGGGACCATCCGGTGCCCAGTCATACAGTGACTAGGGGCCATCCGGTGCCCAGTCATACACTGACTAGGGACCATCCGGTGCCCAGTCATACAGTGACTAGGGACCATCCGGTGCCCAGTCATACAGTGACTAGGGACCATCCGGTGCCCAGTCATACAGTGACTAGGGACCATCTGGTGCCCAGTCATACAGTGACTAGGGACCAGCCGGTGCCCAGTCAGGCAGTGACTAGGGACCATCCGGTGCCCAGTCATACAGTGACTAGGGACCATCTGGTGCCCAGTCATACAGTGACTAGGGACCATCTGGTGCCCAGTCATACAGTGACTGGGGACCATCCGGTGCCCAGTCATACAGTGACTAGGGACCATCCGGTGCCCAGTCATACACTGACTAGGGACCATCCGGTGCCCAGTCATACAGTGACTAGGGACCATCCGGTGCCCAGTCATACAGTGACTAGGGACCATTCGGTGCCCAGTCATACAGTGACTAGGGACCATCCGGTGCCCAGTCATACAGTGACTAGGGACCATCCGGTGCCCAGTCATACAGTGACTAGGGACCATCCGGTGCCCAGTCATACAGTGACTAGGGACCATCCGGTGCCCAGTCATACAGTGACTAGGGACCATCCGGTGCCCAGTCATACAGTGACTAGGGACCAGCCGGTGCCCAGTCATACAGTGACTAGGGACCATCCGGTGCCCAGTCATACACTGACTAGGGACCATCCGGTGCCCAGTCATACAGTGACTAGGGACCATCTGGTGCCCAGTCATACAGTGACTAGGGACCATCCGGTGCCCAGTCATACAGTGACTAGGGACCATCCGGTGCCCAGTCATACAGTGACTAGGGACCATCTGGTGCCCAGTCATACAGTGACTAGGGACCATCTGGTGCCCAGTCATACAGTGACTAGGGACCATCCGGTGCCCAGTCATACAGTGACTAGGGACCATCCGGTGCCCAGTCATACAGTGACTAGGGACCATCCGGTGCCCAGTCATACACTGACTAGGGACCATCCGGTGCCCAGTCATACACTGACTAGGGACCATCCGGTGCCCAGTCATACAGTGACTAGGGACCATCCGGTGCCCAGTCATACAGTGACTAGGGACCATCCGGTGCCCAGTCATACAGTGACTAGGGACCAGCCGGTGCCCAGTCATACAGTGACTAGGGACCATCCGGTGCCCAGTCATACACTGACTAGGGACCATCCGGTGCCCAGTCATACAGTGACTAGGGACCATCTGGTGCCCAGTCATACAGTGACTAGGGACCATCCGGTGCCCAGTCATACAGTGACTAGGGACCATCCGGTGCCCAGTCATACAGTGACTAGGGACCATCTGGTGCCCAGTCATACAGTGACTAGGGACCATCTGGTGCCCAGTCATACAGTGACTAGGGACCATCCGGTGCCCAGTCATACAGTGACTAGGGACCATCCGGTGCCCAGTCATACAGTGACTAGGGGCCATCCGGTGCCCAGTCATACACTGACTAGGGACCATCCGGTGCCCAGTCATACAGTGACTAGGGACCATCCGGTGCCCAGTCATACAGTGACTAGGGACCATCCGGTGCCCAGTCATACAGTGACTAGGGACCATCTGGTGCCCAGTCATACAGTGACTAGGGACCAGCCGGTGCCCAGTCATACAGTGACTAGGGACCATCCGGTGCCCAGTCATACAGTGACTAGGGACCATCTGGTGCCCAGTCATACAGTGACTAGGGACCATCTGGTGCCCAGTCATACAGTGACTGGGGACCATCCGGTGCCCAGTCATACAGTGACTAGGGACCATCCGGTGCCCAGTCATACACTGACTAGGGACCATCCGGTGCCCAGTCATACAGTGACTAGGGACCATCCGGTGCCCAGTCATACAGTGACTAGGGACCATTCGGTGCCCAGTCATACAGTGACTAGGGACCATCCGGTGCCCAGTCATACAGTGACTAGGGACCATCCGGTGCCCAGTCATACAGTGACTAGGGACCATCCGGTGCCCAGTCATACAGTGACTAGGGACCATCCGGTGCCCAGTCATACAGTGACTAGGGACCATCCGGTGCCCAGTCATACAGTGACTAGGGACCAGCCGGTGCCCAGTCATACAGTGACTAGGGACCATCCGGTGCCCAGTCATACAGTGACTAGGGACCATCCGGTGCCCAGTCATACAGTGACTAGGGACCATCTGGTGCCCAGTCATACAGTGACTAGGGACCATCCGGTGCCCAGTCATACAGTGACTAGGGACCATCCGGTGCCCAGTCATACAGTGACTAGGGACCATCTGGTGCCCAGTCATACAGTGACTAGGGACCATCTGGTGCCCAGTCATACAGTGACTAGGGACCATCCGGTGCCCAGTCATACAGTGACTAGGGACCATCCGGTGCCCAGTCATACAGTGACTAGGGACCATCCGGTGCCCAGTCATACACTGACTAGGGACCATCCGGTGCCCAGTCATACAGTGACTAGGGACCATCCGGTGCCCAGTCATACAGTGACTAGGGACCATCCGGTGCCCAGTCATACAGTGACTAGGGACCATCTGGTGCCCAGTCATACAGTGACTAGGGACCAGCCGGTGCCCAGTCATACAGTGACTAGGGACCATCCGGTGCCCAGTCATACAGTGACTAGGGACCATCTGGTGCCCAGTCATACAGTGACTAGGGACCATCCGGTGCCCAGTCATACAGTGACTAGGGACCATCTGGTGCCCAGTCATACAGTGACTGGGGACCATCCGGTGCCCAGTCATACAGTGACTAGGGACCATCTGGTGCCCAGTCATACAGTGACTAGGGACCATCCGGTGCCCAGTCATACACTGACTAGGGACCATCCGGTGCCCAGTCATACAGTGACTAGGGACCATCCGGTGCCCAGTCATACACTGACTAGGGACCATCCGGTGCCCAGTCATACAGTGACTAGGGACCATCCGGTGCCCAGTCATACAGTGACTAGGGACCATCCGGTGCCCAGTCATACAGTGACTAGGGACCATCCGGTGCCCAGTCATACAGTGACTAGGGACCATCCGGTGCCCAGTCATACAGTGACTAGGGACCATCCGGTGCCCAGTCATACAGTGACTAGGGACCATCCGGTGCCCAGTCATACAGTGACTAGGGACCATCCGGTGCCCAGTCATACAGTGACTAGGGACCATCCGGTGCCCAGTCATACAGTGACTAGGGACCATCCGGTGCCCAGTCATACACTGACTAGGGACCATCCGGTGCCCAGTCATACAGTGACTAGGGACCATCCGGTGCCCAGTCATACAGTGACTAGGGACCAGCCGGTGCCCAGTCATACAGTGACTAGGGACCATCCGGTGCCCAGTCATACAGTGACTAGGGACCATCTGGTGCCCAGTCATACAGTGACTAGGGACCATCCGGTGCCCAGTCATACAGTGACTAGGGACCATCTGGTGCCCAGTCATACAGTGACTAGGGACCAGCCGGTGCCCAGTCATACAGTGACTAGGGACCATCCGGTGCCCAGTCATACAGTGACTAGGGACCATCTGGTGCCCAGTCATACAGTGACTAGGGACCATCCGGTGCCCAGTCATACAGTGACTAGGGACCATCCGGTGCCCAGCCATACAGTGACTAGGGACCATCCGGTGCCCAGTCATACAGTGACTAGGGACCATCCGGTGCCCAGTCATATAGTGACTAGGGACAATCCGGTGCCCAGTCATACAGTGACTAGGGACCATCCGGTGCCCAGTCATACAGTGACTGGGGACCATCCGGTGCCCAGTCATATAGTGACTAGGGACAATCCGGTGCCCAGTCATACAGTGACTAGGGACCATCCGGTGCCCAGTCATACAGTGACTAGGGACCATCTGGTGCCCAGTCATACAGTGACTAGGGACCAGCCGGTGCCCAGTCATACAGTGACTAGGGACCATCCGGTGCCCAGTCATACAGTGACTAGGGACCATCTGGTGCCCAGTCATACAGTGACTAGGGACCATCCGGTGCCCAGTCATACAGTGACTAGGGACCATCCGGTGCCCAGCCATACAGTGACTAGGGACCATCCGGTGCCCAGTCATACAGTGACTAGGGACCATCCGGTGCCCAGTCATATAGTGACTAGGGACAATCCGGTGCCCAGTCATACAGTGACTAGGGACCATCCGGTGCCCAGTCATACAGTGACTGGGGACCATCCGGTGCCCAGTCATATAGTGACTAGGAACAATCCGGTGCCCAGTCATACAGTGACTAGGGACCATCCGGTGCCCAGTCATACAGTGACTAGGGACCATCTGGTGCCCAGTCATACAGTGACTAGGGACCAGCCGGTGCCCAGTCATACAGTGACTAGGGACCATCCGGTGCCCAGTCATACAGTGACTAGGGACCATCTGGTGCCCAGTCATACAGTGACTAGGGACCATCCGGTGCCCAGTCATACAGTGACTAGGGATCATCCAGTGCCCAGTCATACAGTGACTAGGGACCATCCGGTGTCCAGTCATACAGTGACTAGGGACCATCCGGTGCCCAGTCATACAGTGACTAGGGACCATCCGGTGCCCAGTCATATAGTGACTAGGGACCATCCGGTGCCCAGTCATACAGTGACTAGGGACCATCCGGTGCCCAGTCATACAGTGACTAGGGACCATCCGGTGCCCAGTCATACAGTGACTAGGGACCATCCGGTGCCCAGTCATACAGTGACTAGGGACCATCCGGTGCCCAGTCATACAGTGACTAGGGACCATCCGGTGCCCAGTCATACAGTGACTAGGGACCATCCGGTGCCCAGTCATACAGTGACTAGGGACCATCCGGTGCCCAGTCATACAGTGACTAGGGACCATCCGGTGCCCAGTCATACACTGACTAGGGACCATCCGGTGCCCAGTCATACACTGACTAGGGACCATCCGGTGCCCAGTCATACAGTGACTAGGGACCATCCGGTGCCCAGTCATACAGTGACTAGGGACCATCCGGTGCCCAGTCATACAGTGACTAGGGACCATCCGGTGCCCAGTCATACAGTGACTAGGGACCATCCGGTGCCCAGCCATTCAGTGACTAGGGACCATCCGGTGCCCAGTCATACAGTGACTAGGGACCATCCGGTGCCCAGTCATACAGTGACTAGGGACCATCCGGTGCCCAGTCATACAGTGACTAGGGACCATCCGGTGCCCAGTCATACAGTGACTAGGGACCATCCGGTGCCCAGTCATACAGTGACTAGGGACCATCCGGTGCCCAGTCATACAGTGACTAGGGACCATCCGGTGCCCAGTCATACAGTGACTAGGGACCATCCGGTGCCCAGTCATACAGTGACTAGGGACCATCCGGTGCCCAGTCATACAGTGACTAGGGACCATCCGGTGCCCAGTCATACAGTGACTAGGGACCATCCGGTGCCCAGTCATACAGTGACTAGGGACCATCCGGTGCCCAGTCATACAGTGACTAGGGACCATCCGGTGCCCAGTCATACAGTGACTAGGGATCATCCGGTGCCCAGTCATACAGTGACTAGGGACCATCCGGTGCCCAGTCATACAGTGACTAGGGATCATCGGGTGCCCAATCATACAGTGACTAGGGACCATCGGTTTGGTCTCACGTCAATTGTGGCGTGTGCAGCTTCATGGCCATTTGACAAAGCGTCCGTATGAGATCTGATGTTGTGGCGGATGCCAGAGGCAGGTGCCAGGTCTGGGGTTGGGTCACATCAGTATTGGCCCTAGTGTCGGTGGACAGAATCGCTTGAAAAACCCAAGCAGGGTGAATCGCCATCATTGGTCTAGCCATACCCCCTAGGTTAAATCATGGTAGGCTGCATAGGCAACACGAGCCAAAAGCATGAACCTAGGAGCATAGCAGATTTCAAGAAATCCATAACGACATTTATCATTTCAATATTTACAATTGGCGGATCTAATTGAGGGAGATGGTCATGTAAAGTGGAAGCCCATGTCGGAGGTTCCACACTCACTAAGTGACCCAAAGAAAATTTTTGCACGCACGACAAAGCACAAGCACCACAGCTGTAAAAGGCAAAGCGCTGATAAAGGGATGCCGCACAAAAACCTGAAGCACACTGAAGCACACTGGTTCACAATTTTTGGGTTTCATGTTGCACTCCTCATGCGCACTCATATGAGTTGGGGCCATGTATGCTAGCTGATGCACTGCTCTACTCGGTACATATGCCTTGTGTGGCAAAAGCCCTGCCCTCCCCTGCCCATTTCTTGGCAACCGGTCAAGCTTTGCCAAACACACTAGGGTACTTTGCATGTTCCTTTTTTGTGTTCCGGTGCCCCCTTAGAGGGCCCGCAATTAGAAGCGCGCATGGACAGTGGGTCCAAAACCATGTACAATCTCCGTCTTGGGACCTGTAGTTTCACACAGGTGAGGTGTGTCCCCAAGAAGGATGCCACAGGGGGAGAAAGGTGTGACATACGTCACACTTCTGTGACATATGTCAACAAGTTTCTCGGCATGTCCGGGCACTATTGGTGCCGTTGGGCATACCATTGAGACATGGCTCTGGGAGAAAAGGAGTAAGATTACGAGCCAGTCCTCATTCCATTCGCCATGGCAGGGGTGCAACAGTGGTGTGTGTTGGTGGGGGCATTGTTACACGGTGGTGTGTAATATCAGGGATGCAACACTGCTGTGTGTTGTGTTGGCAATGTAGCACTGTTGTGTATAATGTAGGTGTTGAAACACTGTGTACAGTGTTTCGGACAGCACTCTTGCATGTACGGTCGAGGCACAGTGATACAAGAGTGCCACACGCCTGTTACCAGTGTTGGCGACACAACTCAGAGTGCAGGGTAACTATAGTAGAATTCTCCAGAAGCGACCAAAAAAAAACCAAAAAAAAACATGAAAAAGTGACTCATGGGCACATGGGGGGGGGGGGGAGACAAAAACACGGCTTTCTTTTTCATTTGTCACCCGGTTCCGCACCCGATTAGCTCATGTCACCGGCCCAGAAAGGCATTGTGCTGGTCAGCGTCGACCGGGACAAGGGCGTCGACGAGGGGGTTGCGGACGAGGAGTCATTCCACTGGTCTGTCCCTGCGCAGACCCGGTCATGCCCCACATGCTGCGCAAGACCGAGACCGCCGAAGAAATGCAGCATGCGATCGGATACTTGGCTCACCGCCAACCGTTTGGCGTGGTCTCGGGTCTGGCAGCCTCAGACCCAGCGGACCCTCCAAATCGAATGACCGAGTGTGCCACGATGCAAAATGTGGGTGAAGCCCAATGAAATTCGGAGGGGGACCAATGAAATTCGGAGGGGGGCCAATGAAATTCGGAGGGGGACCAATGAAATTCGGAGGGGGGCCAATGAAATTCGGAGGGGGACCAATGAAATTCGGAGGGGGACCAATGAAATTCGGAGGGGGACCAATGAAATTCGGAGGGGGACCAATGAAATTCGGAGGGGGACCAATGAAATTCGGAGGGGGACCAATGAAATTCGGAGGGGGACCAATGAAATTTGGAGGGGGACCAATGAAATTCGGAGGGGGGCCAATGAAATTCGGAGGGGGACCAATGAAATTCGGAGGGGGGCCAATGAAATTCGGAGGGGGACCAATGAAATTCGGAGGGGGACCAATGAAATTCGGAGGGGGACCAATGAAATTCGGAGGGGGACCAATGAAATTCGGAGGGGGACCAATGAAATTCGGAGGGGGACCAATGAAATTCGGAGGGGGACCAATGAAATTCGGAGGGGGGCCAATGAAATTCGGAGGGGGGCCAATGAAATTCGGAGGGGGACCAATGAAATTCGGAGGGGGACCAATGAAATTCGGAGGGGGACCAATGAAATTCGGAGGGGGACCAATGAAATTCGGAGGGGGACCAATGAAATTCGGAGGGGGACCAATGAAATTCGGAGGGGGACCAATGAAATTCGGAGGGGGACCAATGAAATTCGGAGGGGGACCAATGAAATTCGGAGGGGGACCAATGAAATTCGGAGGGGGACCAATGAAATTCGGAGGGGGACCAATGAAATTCGGAGGGGGACCAATGAAATTTGGAGGGGGACCAATGAAATTCGGAGGGGGACCAATGAAATTCGGAGGGGGACCAATGAAATTCGGAGGGGGACCAATGAAATTTGGAGGGGGACCAATGAAATTCGGAGGGGGGCCAATGAAATTCGGAGGGGGACCAATGAAATTCGGAGGGGGGCCAATGAAATTCGGAGGGGGACCAATGAAATTCGGAGGGGGACCAATGAAATTCGGAGGGGGACCAATGAAATTCGGAGGGGGACCAATGAAATTCGGAGGGGGACCAATGAAATTCGGAGGGGGACCAATGAAATTCGGAGGGGGACCAATGAAATTCGGAGGGGGACCAATGAAATTCGGAGGGGGACCAATGAAATTCGGAGGGGGACCAATGAAATTCGGAGGGGGACCAATGAAATTCGGAGGGGGACCAATGAAATTTGGAGGGGGACCAATGAAATTCGGAGGGGGGCCAATGAAATTCGGAGGGGGACCAATGAAATTCGGAGGGGGGCCAATGAAATTCGGAGGGGGACCAATGAAATTCGGAGGGGGACCAATGAAATTCGGAGGGGGACCAATGAAATTCGGAGGGGGACCAATGAAATTCGGAGGGGGACCAATGAAATTCGGAGGGGGACCAATGAAATTCGGAGGGGGACCAATGAAATTCGGAGGGGGACCAATGAAATTCGGAGGGGGACCAATGAAATTCGGAGGGGGACCAATGAAATTCGGAGGGGGACCAATGAAATTCGGAGGGGGGCCAATGAAATTCGGAGGGGGGCCAATGAAATTCGGAGGGGGACCAATGAAATTCGGAGGGGGACCAATGAAATTCGGAGGGGGACCAATGAAATTCGGAGGGGGACCAATGAAATTCGGAGGGGGACCAATGAAATTCGGAGGGGGACCAATGAAATTCGGAGGGGGACCAATGAAATTCGGAGGGGGACCAATGAAATTCGGAGGGGGACCAATGAAATTCGGAGGGGGACCAATGAAATTCGGAGGGGGACCAATGAAATTCGGAGGGGGACCAATGAAATTCGGAGGGGGACCAATGAAATTCGGAGGGGGGCCAATGAAATTCGGAGGGGGACCAATGAAATTCGGAGGGGGACCAATGAAATTCGGAGGGGGACCAATGAAATTCGGAGGGGGACCAATGAAATTCGGAGGGGGACCAATGAAATTCGGAGGGGGACCAATGAAATTCGGAGGGGGACCAATGAAATTCGGAGGGGGACCAATGAAATTCGGAGGGGGACCAATGAAATTCGGAGGGGGACCAATGAAATTCGGAGGGGGACCAATGAAATTCGGAGGGGGACCAATGAAATTTGGAGGGGGACCAATGAAATTCGGAGGGGGACCAATGAAATTCGGAGGGGGACCAATGAAATTCGGAGGGGGACCAATGAAATTCGGAGGGGGACCAATGAAATTCGGAGGGGGACCAATGAAATTCGGAGGGGGGCCAATGAAATTCGGAGGGGGACCAATGAAATTCGGAGGGGGGCCAATGAAATTCGGAGGGGGACCAATGAAATTCGGAGGGGGACCAATGAAATTCGGAGGGGGACCAATGAAATTCGGCGGCACATGGCTGCATGTTGGCCCGAGAAACAGTAGGCGGGCCCCTGTGATTCTCAGCGCTAAAATTGTTTCTGTGTTGACCAACTTCGGAGTCTAAGACGGCCAGGCGTCCCCTAGGCCATGATCCGCCCCGTGCTGTATGCCCGGGGGCCAGTTGGTACTGGTCGCCCCCTGCCCCCCTCGCCACCCTCCAGGCACCCCCAGTGTTCCCTTTCGCTCCACCCAATACCTTTGCCTGGGGTTGACCAGGGTCCGCAGCGCCGCTATCGCCTCAGTCAACCGGCCCTGGGGTGCGCGGGCTTTCAACTCCGGGGGGTCGATACAGCCCCGTGGCTGCACCGCCACCCCGCGCCAAATAGGGCTCACCTGTTGCGCCCCCGAAAATCCTATCGAGACTGACCCCCGGGCCCCGGAGGTGACCCCAAATGGGGTTTTTGAAATCAGTGCGTCGAGGGGGTTCAGAAAATTCATCATTTGCCATGTATTCAGTGAAAAAAAAAACTGACCATTCAGTGCTCCAAATTTTTTTCAGCCAGAATTCATAATAACTGATTAATGGTCCTGTCAATTGAGGCCTTTTCTCAAACCGCCCCCCCCCCCCAAGTTTGGGGGGCCTCTACTGACCCCCCCCCCCCCCTCCCCGGAGTTGAAAACCCGACCTCCCCTGCCTCCTGCGCCGCACAGCACCGCCGTCCAGTCTACAGGCCGTACAAGAGGAAGGGCGCCCAGCGCTCCACGGGCATGCCCGCGGCGATGCCCCCGCAGAGCGCCCGCCGCAGGGCCTGCGCCACCGCATGCGGCCCCGGGCCCTCCCCCGCCGCCCCCGGCGGCCGCGGCTGCAACGCGGCGTAGAAGTCCCGCATGAGGGCCATCGTGCAGGCGTCGGAGACGGGCCACATGGTCGTCACGACCCCCGCGGCCCCCGCCCGCAGGAGCGTGTGCGGGATGCCCAGCAGGCCCTCGTGGAACGCGGGCCCGCGGAACGTACTGCACGCGCTGAGCGTCGCCAGGCGGCACCGGCGCATGCGGCGCGCCAACTGCTCGGAGTAGAGCCGCCCGGTCCCGGGGCCGGTCGCCGCGAGGCACAGCGCGCCGGAGTACAGCGAGTGCGGCTCCAGCTTCGCCCCGTCCACCGCGTGGCACGCCACGTGGAGGCACGTGCAGTCCGCCAGCGCCCGCAGCACGGCCCCCGGGCGCGCGGCGTCGCCCAGCAGCACGGCGCCGTCGGGGGCCCCCAGAATGCGCTGCACGGCCCGGGCCTCGGCCTCGGCGCACGGGATCGGGGGCAGCGCGGGGTCGCCGGCGGGGCACCCCACGATCAACGGCGCGGCCCCCAGCGCCTGCGGACCCCCGGCCTCGCCCCGGAGCCGCCTCTGGATCGGCGGCAGCAGCCAAAGCGCCGGGGCGTAGGCCACCGCGAAGCGCTGCACGAGGTACGGCCCCCCTTCGGGTCTGAGGGCCTGGAACGGGACGCCCCACAGCGGCCCCGAGGGGACGACGATGAGCGTCGGGGGCCGGGGGGCGGTCGTGGGGTCGGGGAGCCGGCCCTCGACCGGGGCGATGAGCGCGGCGTACAGCCGCTCCAGACGCCCGTCCAGCACGGCGCTCTGGGGCGCGGGGTCGGCGCGCAGCGCGTCGGGGGGGGCGGGGAAGAGGCCGAGCTCCTCCGCGGCGGCCGTGCCCCGCACCCGCACTCCGTCCATGGGCCCCGCGGGACGGCGCAGTGCGAAGTCCGGCACGTCGATGGGCTGGACATGGACCTGATCATCGGGGGTCAGGACGTAGACGTACCACTTGCCCTCGGGGGTGTTCTGGGGGCAGGAGTAGAACAGAATGGTCGCCTGCAGTTCGGTGGCAACGCTGTGCGGCAACGTCTCACACGTTTGGGCGGCGTCCACTGCCCCCGGCGCCGCCTGCTCCAGGTCACCAGAGAGCAGCTTCGCCCAGTCGGTGGCCGTCCCCAGCCCCTGAGTCGGTTGCAGACCCTCCGGCATTCCGTCGTCCTCGGGCATCAACTCTCGGCGTAGCAGGCGAGCTCGGGTCTTGTCGCTGGTGTGAAGGGCCGCTACGAACTTCCCCTCGGCGGCAAAGAAGTGGGGGGGTGTTGAATGGGAGAGAGGAGGGGGAGGGGAATAGGGCAGTGGGGGCAGTGAGGGCAGGGCAGGGGGGGGGGGGCAAGGAATGATAAGGGCGGCAGGGGGAGGGAACAGGTGCCCTGAATGGTAGGCCAGTTCCCGGATGCAGGTGCTGGGGTCAGTAGCAAAGGCCGGAAGCTTCTGTTGAAGGGTCGCTGTTGCCCTCTTCCTGTGCCTGCCTATCCTGCCCTCCTCTGCCGCCTTTCAGGAGGTTGATCTGAATCAAACCTCCATCTCCTGAATCAGGCAGTGCATAGTCTATTGAAGCCATGGCGTCCCATCCACTGCATCATCGTTGGTGAAACGTTTTCAGAAAAACAATGGCTCCCAATCCAGGGCGTCATTGGGTTTCACATCAGAACCAATGTTAGCCTTTCTATCAATTTACTGGTCCTTGACTTACTGCAAGAATACTTGTTTGTGAAATATCAAACACATGCACAGGCACTGTGTTGGCAGCATCATAGTTTGTAACAGAGGGGGACCACCCCTTGCACTACTTATCTACAGAAACCAATGCCGAATGTTGCCTTGAGTTCACCACACGAGGTGGCTATCGAATGTTTCTTGGGCTGTCTGGGTCAGCTCTTTCCCTTCCCACGGGGCGAGTGTTACGGACCATTGTTGCCCAGCAATTTTTTTGGCGCGTGTAGGCCTGCCAGTCCCTGTGTGAACGGTGACAAATGCCCCCTTTCACCATCCAGTTTGCCCGGCATCTTCAAACCCAAGCACCGAAGAGCCGATGGGGCGCCAGTTTGGTCAACAAAAGTCGGTTGACAGAACGTTGTGCCCCGTTGGGTGCGGGCGTGCTGCTGCCGCTTTCATGGGCTAGTCTCTGGTATGTGGATGCAGGCATATCGGCGTCACACGATTGCTGTTACCCCCCCCCTGCCCTTCTACGGGGGCACTCAACATAGAGATGCGGCCTGCTCCTGTCCTCTGCCACCCTTTGAAAGAAGGAAGGTAGAGGGGTGGCTGGTGCAATGTGATAGACCACCCATGCGCCGGGACCAGGCTTGGAGCAGCAGAGGAGAGATTTGTCCTTCCGATGCACCGTACGCACAGTCTCGACGTTTGCATGGGACAAAACGCTCATGTGTTGAAGTATGGTGACTGCATGAAGGATCATGCAGTTTGAGAAGTTGATAATGCATCCGGAATGCACGGGACATGTTGTGATGCATGGGACAAGTTACTCGTTGATTGAAGCATTCCCCTTCCATGCAGAGGCTTGGGGCCTTTGAGGCATGTACCGAGGTGGTCCGGGTACCCCTGCAAAGAGCCGCGAAATGGCCCATCTCAGTTAACAGGACGTGCCATGTACTGCCACCGTGGTCCATGGTGCTGCCAGGATGTTGCTTCCGGTCTCAAGCCATCAGCGGCAAGCACAGACCATTGTGACCATACGTGACCATACGTGACCATTGTGACCATACCTGTGGTGCATATCCCCCGAGGGGGCGCTCCTGCACAGCGCGCACACAAGTTCGGGCGTACTGCGTACAACAGTGTCAGAGTCAGCCGGGGCACTCAACGCACGAAAATCTTCGGGCGCCTTTGTTTGAAGATGTGGAGACCGAAACCGACACACTCATTAGCCCTTGGGGGGGGGGGGGCATGGGGTGCCAGCAGGAGGGAGGGGGGGGGCATGTGAAGCAGGCACAGGGGGGGCGAAAAGGCAACGGGCAGGAAGGGGGGGGCATGGGGACAAGCCTGTGGGGGGGGGGGGGCGGGATGGTGAGAATGGTCCTGGAGCAAATGGCAGGGAGGGCATGGGGAGAGGACAGGGGGTAGGGAGACAGGACAGGGTAGCGTCGCGAGTGCAGGGCGGCAAGCAGAGCTGCAGCGGAAGGGGAGACCTGGCGCACCAAGGCCACTTCCAGCAGGTCGAACATGGTGGCAACCAACTCAAAGCTTGTGACGTGCTCCCGGTCCTCAAAATTCAGAGTAGACAAATTGTATTGCTGGATGACCTCCCGCAGAATGCCCTCGGCGATGCCCCAAGTGGCTGGACCAAAAAGCTGTGCATACATGATGGTCTGGGCAACCTGGACCCGGTTCTGGACCGCGCATTCGAGTTGGTGCGGGTTCTTCGATGGGTTTCTCATGGAGTCCCATGCGGTGTCCAACAGCGTTAAGGCCTCCGCATGATTCATCCGGACGGACTCGAGGCTGGCCAGTTCATGCAAGGCGTGCATGAGCATGTACTGGTCGTTTAACTCTGGGGACAGGGGGACAGGGGAGCTGGCAGTGGCAAGCGCGTGGTCTTGGAGAGAGGGAGGGGGGGCAATGGGAGGCATCAGGAAAGAGGCGAGGGGCAGGTTTTGGGGCAAAGAGTTGGCACTTACGTGGGGACAAAAGGGGAGGCATGCATGGCAGACAAGCACCTCAGGCCCCTCCAGAAAATGTGAGCTGATGTGGCATGCTGCAGCATGCTTCAAGCCGCAGGGGTGGGGGCGGGGGGGTTAGCAAGAGGCCTCGGTATCTGATTGTTTGCGTTTGGCGGCGCCTATTGGCCTCTCGCCACTGCTCATTCTGACCCTCTGTGGGCCCGAACGTGTTTTGGTTGTGCCAACGGAGCCCCCGGATGACTTGTCCTGTCCTGTCCCTGGGGGCGGGGGGGGGGGTATGGCGTGTTGCCTTGTGTTGCCCGTAGCTGGCCCCGCCAATTGGCCTCTCGCCGCTGTCATTGCTTGCTCTTGGTGGGGTCGAGGGTTCTCTGTTGCCTGCCGTGGTGAGCTCGCATGGTCTCTGGTTGTGCCAGTGGCACCCCAGGACGTGGGCGAGGGGGGGGGGTGTCAAATGCCAAAAGCTGCAAACACACTTTTTACATGTGAACCAGTCGATGTCCAGATTGCAAAACTCTTTCACAGTCCTCCATGGGGCAATTATACCATGCAATACATAATGCAATAACCGACCATAACTCCATTGCTGTTAGTAGTGGGCCGCCTCTTAGGCTCGGTGCCTCAAAATCTGATTCCACCCAGTCCACCTGCAACCCCCTCCTTCTTGTGGATCCCCCCCCCCCGACATGTTGGTTTCTCCACACTATGGGGACCCTTTTCGGGGGTCCCCCGCGCCGGGATGAAAAATGCGAAAAGAGGGGGAAGTAGTAGGGGCAAATAGGAGAAAACTTTGTTTGGCGTGCCTGGCGTGCGCCCGGCGTGCTAACATACTCTCTATGCCCCCTCCCGACATGGCCCCTGAGAAGAGCTATAAACACCCCTCCTTCCCACAAACATATTTGTCATTGGGCTATTACAAGTTATTTCTGCTTTTCTTGCTCCAACCAAAGAAGGCAGACACATTACTTGGTTCCATGTCCGGCCACTATCCACGGCGCGGATAGTGGGGGGCTTGACAGCCATGTAGCCGTGCCGGGCGCATCCCGCGCCAAATGCTCCCCCAAAGACTCGGGATGAACACGCTACCCAGACCACCACTTCATTTCAGTCTGGCAGAGGGAGACCTTCACAGATGCTTCTCGCTCTCCTGAGGTACCGTTCGGCCTCATCAAAGTAATGCCGAGCCTCTGTCATGCGAATATTGTCATCTGCCAAGCACTCCAACTCGATCTGCACATGTGCGTCCAAACAGATGGACCCCAACTGTAAAACCACTCGCAAAAGATCGTCCTTCGTGATGTTGGAATCGCCAACGGTGGTTGCCCTCGGAAAATCTGGTAGCGGCCGTCGTGCTTTCTCGAAGCTGCGTTATGTGCGGGTGGACGGGCTGCACCACACACGGTCGTACCCCATCCACCCGGATGAGGCCTCCAGTGGGGAGGCAGGCCAGTAACAGGGGGCTCATAAGTCGCCTGATCCCTCCCTGGAACACAGGCGCTGAGGCCCTGACTGCTCATGGACACCGCCAAGCTAAAGCTTCTAGAACTCGCTGTTGGTTCTGGACAATCATCGTTGGCCAGCACCCCCCCCCCTTCCCCTCTCAATAAGAAGTCTGGGTAGTGGGTGCGTCAGCAATGCATAAAGCAGAGAGCGGGCCTGTCAGTGGCCGTGGTAGGGGGGGTTTGTGAAAAGCCCGCGCACAGCACCAATTATCTGGTAAAATTTGCCAGAATGAACCCCAACACCACCACATGCAAAGGGCCAAAACGTACAACAGAAAGGTGTGATGCCACGGCAACTTCAACCTTGAACTCTAAGAACTGCCCTTTCACGCGGTGTGGGACATCGCGATGCCAAATTTGAAGATTGGCACTTGTTGTTGCGATGAAATTCCTCGATGCTGCGGTGTTGCTGCTCAATGACTGGTGCCGTTTGATGAAGCTTCATCCGTAAAAAAAAAAAAAGCGGCCGTCTACAGTGTTCCTCGATTCGGCCTACCCACCACTCAAGACCGCACCGCGCTCTCTAGAGGGTACGTTTACCCGGCGCGCATCCGGCGCGCCCGGCATCCAAATCAGAGTTCCCGCCATCCATCCCAATGCTTTACCCCCAAACATCACTCCCTCCTCCAACCCAGGCTGCCTAGCCTCTGCCGTCTCGGGGGCCCACGTGTGGGCGGAATGGCTACGTCACGCCTGCCTTCTCGGGGGTCCTCAACACGGGGACAAAAAATGGGGAAAATGGGGGGACAACTGGGGGACAATACGGAAATTTTTGCGCAGCGCGTCCGGCGCGCTAACGTACTCTCCTGTCTTCATCCCCCGTCACCGTCACACTCACCCACCCTCGTACCTCGCAGCAGCCTTTCGGAGCAGTTTCACGACCACGGGCCAGTTGCTTCTGCAGCCGTCATACAGTTCGGCGGCCTGTCTACTCCGATACAACAGCTTGCTTTGGCCATCCTGCATCATCTCCAGGAGTTGATCGTGCAATGCGCTCATTTCTTGGGCTTTGCTTTTATCCCCCAGCCTCTGGTACAAATCTTGTAGACTGCCAACGATAGCCGCCCGGTGAAAGATATTCACGTCCTCGAACTTCATGTTGTTGATCAACTCCCATGCCCCAATGAGATATTTCCTCTTCTCCTGCACATCTTGACTGGCCGCCGCAAGACCTCGAAGAGCTTCCACTTGCCCTTGGCGCAGCTTCACGGCAACAGCACGTTCAAACGCCCTCCGGAACACCCTCTTTGCATCGTCCAGCAGCCCTTCTTCGAAAAGGCGGTCTGCGACGGTCAGGGGACTGTAGACCAGGTCTATTTTGTGGTGCTTTCTGAGGGAGGGGTTTCCGGAAAGGATGTCCTCGGCGTCATGGGCCAGTGCGGAGGCTGAAAGGTCCGGGGTGACGCTTGGGGGCCACCATAGCAGGTCCCACAGATCCGCTTGCGACTGCCTGAAGTGGGACAGCGGACTTTCCATCACTGCTTCGCACTCCAAACGTTGTGACCGCATGTCCTCCGCTTTATCGTCGTCCCGGAGCTGGCCATACAACTCATGAAGACGGCCGGCAATCCTGTGCTTCAGTCGGACGTCACGTACCCTCGGACCCAACTGCCATGCGGCGCATAGATACCGCACGCTCTGCCGGTTATCTACGGCTGCAGTGACATCCGCGAGCCCGCAGAGACATCGGACCCGCTCCGTGCACAACTCCAAACACTCGGCCAGACTGCAGGCCTCCTCCAGCACCTGGCGGGCATCGTCGCATGCGCTGCACTTGCGATGCAAGTCCGCCAGTGCCATCAGGATGTGCAGCTTCATCTGAGGATTGGTCTGGACTTTGGAGCACTCAAGCAGGCGCCGCAAGTCCTCACGTACGTCCTCGGGAGCACGCGAGTACGCCGCCAGCGACAGAATGAGCCTGAGCTTGGACATCGCATCGTTCAGATTGGGCAGAGGAATTTGAGCGGCACGCCGCAGGACCATTGCGGTGCTGTCCCGGTCCCCGAGAGCCCCGTAGGTGTCAGCCAGACCAAGCAAACTGCGCAGTAACTGATCTGCGTCATCAAGCTGCACGGCAAGAGCGACCGCCTGCTTGTACTCGAAGAGGGCCACACTCTGTTGCCCAAGCAACTGATGATGCGTGCCTTTGTTCAAATGCTCTGCCAGATCCCTGGCGCATCGCTCGGGGCACTCAGGAACCAGCACTACTCGGTGGTTCTCGGGCGGTATGGACTTCCATGCGTCCTGCAGAATGGCGTCCCACATGCCGGCCCCAACTGTTTCCCCATCCCAAAACGAACCACTTTTGAAGAGATTCTCAGCAAATTGTATCATCAGAAAACTGTTGTGTTGCTCCCTTTCTTTGGCACGTTCCCTCAGTGTGTGTTCGTCTCTTCCTTGAAGGTACAGCTCCCAGTCAAAGGCCCGGTCGCAGGGCGTCCGACGCTCCCGTTCCTTTTTTTCGAGGCACAAGAAATCGTAGGCCAGCCTCAGATTGATTGCCTCCTCCACGTGACCTGCGCGAACCCATTCATTGATTTTGCTTTCCAGTTCTGGGTTGTGCCACTGATCATCACAGGCAATGCCCAGCGACATAAACACTGCCACCGCAAGCTCCCTGTCGATGTGCTCTCTGTCCACCCCCGGCGTTTGCATATAGGGAATGGAGTCCTTGGGGCGTCGGTGGTAAAACTTGGCCCCCGCAATGTCGACACATGCCTTCATGCGCCGAAGCTTGCTTTTACGTTCTGGGGAGTTCTTCTCCGGCTTCACTTGTGAGCCCCGCTTTGCTCCCACATAAAACAGATACAGAGGTGCCATAGCACAGCTGCTCATCACAGTGGTGCTTGTTGGCACCCCCTCTGTAGCTGGATCCATTTGCTGCCCCAGTAGCCTGGAGCACAAAGGCTTCCCTGGAGAGCAGCGGAGAGGAGTGGTAGTCGTGGTGAAAGGAAACTAAGAGTTGCCTGGCACGCACCCAGCGTACTACTTTAAGACGCCTTTGGTCGGTTAGCCATGCAGAGAAGCCCCCAAGCAGACCAAACATATGCCACCCCACCAGCCAAATCAGCAGCAAAACCATCTCTACAGAGCACTCAACAGTATATCAGATCTGAATGCACTTCACAACTTCATCCCAGCAAGCATTTTCATTGCAATGGCACAAACAATAGATGAGTACCCGTGCAGCACAGTACTTTTGTGGCCAGTTTACCGGGAACATCCTGTTCTTCACCCCCTGCCCACATGGCCCCTGAGAAGAGCTATAAACACTCCTCGTTCCCACAAACATATCTGTCATGGGGCTATTGCAAGTTATTTCTGCTTTTTCCTGCTCCAACCGAAGAAGGCAGACACATTACTTGGTTCCATGTCCGGCCACTATCTGCGGTGCATTGGGGCTGGCTTTACTGCCAAATAGCGCCAGGTGCCCCCCTGGCTACTTTTGGAGGGTTTGTAGTAATCCACTTCAGTGGGCATGGGATCGATAGAGCCCCCTTGTTTGTACTACCCCTCAACAAAGCTCAATTGGAGCGATCCCCTGGGACGGCCTGATGGTGATCCAAGAAACAAAATCTGAAGAAAAAAAAGAGGGGGGGGGGGGGGCAAATCACACTTCTGGCATCAGCACAATGACATGTTGTATTCGGTGAAAGTGCCTTGCCACCATAGTTCACCCGCACACCCACCGAAAAGCCATGTCCTCGAAGTGGAGTTTCCTTCTGCATTTCAATAAAACACAAGGTGTTCTGAAAGCCGTTTTCGCATTAAGGGCTGCTAAAAGGCACAACGTGCAGACTTGCATATTTCTGGACATGCCTGTTTGTTCAAAGTCAAACTGCCTGGTCGGGTTGAGCTTTCAGGGCAGTGGACTGCTCCGAACCCCACTCCCACCCCTTGTCCTTTCTGATGTGGTGGTGCAGCGTGCATACCCATCCAGCGGCGTGTGGGATCTCATCACGAGAGAGGCCACCTGCGTGCGTCAGCGGTGCATGTCCGGTTGTACAAGTGTAGGCATGGCTGTGCACTGTGCACAAACACCCCCATGGCGTAATATCGCAGCAGACGCTGCCAGTGTTGTGTGTTGAGACTCACCATGAGCACCTTGTGTGTGTATGTGTGTGGCTAGCAACGCAAAAAGAGTTACGATAAGTGGTTACTGACTGGTGACAGGATGTGGTAGTCTGGGTGGCGGGTGCGTGGGTGACAACTTGTGGTGGTGTGGTGGTGGTGGTGGTGGTGGTGTTGGGACGTCGGTATTAGGTTGTGGTGGTGTTCTGTTGGGGTCATTCGCACAATGTGCTGCAGCAGGGGCGGCCAAAGCCTGCAGCCTACTGTTTTGCATTGCTGGGTACATTTCTGCTTCAATGTGAAAACAAATCATGTATACGTGTTCAAAAGGTCATGAAAACCTGATGGCATTGCTATTATTTTCCCCATGTTACGTGTCTCAACCACTGGTTGTGTGATCCACCAAGACGATGATCCAGATCATGACACCTACAGGACAGTTCAAAGATGTGTTGTCCTCCTTTTGGAGTCCCTGTCCAAATCACTTGATGACATTGTTAGCCCCCATGCTTTAACGTGCCTTGTAGGCAGGTGAGTCTAGTGGCCACGTGGGTATCAGTATATTCGCGCTTTGCTCAATGGTGAGGTGGCAATATGGTTAGGCTATAGTGCCACTGTGCTGTAGAAAGCCCAGGATGCTTGTGTGCTCACACGACAGCCAGATCCGTGCACAATCCGTCAACCATCAACAAAGCATTTCTGGCTACGGAACACATGATCACCCGAAATGGACCACAAACCGCGACCCGCGCCTGCCCTGAAATTGGCCCAGCCTGACCTGATGGGATGCGTACACATTATGTGGTGGGCTGGGCCTTCCTGATTTGGAGGACTGAGGGCTTGTGCAACAAAAAAAAACAGATGGCGATGGCGGCACATAAGGGGAGATGCCACTCTACACCAAACCAACCAAAACGCAAACACAAACATAACCCAAACACAACACAGTGCAATGCAACCCACCCCCACCCCTCCATCGCCCTTGCCCCCCTTTCCCACACAGCCACAGCCACAGCCACAGCTACAGCTGCAGCTGCAGCCCCAGCCACAGTTGCAGCCACAGTCGCAGCCCCAGCCGAGCCCAGCCCATCCCAATGGAACCCAAACCCAACTGAACAACACAATACAACGCCACAACCCAACCAGAGCCCTGAACTGTTTCGTTCTCTGACTAATGCATGGAAGGAGGTAAGGTATGAGTCAAGGAGCACCGTGAAGAACAAATGGTCCCAGTTGCTCTACCCCCTCTCCCGCCACAACCCTTTGCACTCACACTGTGCTCGCACCACAGCTTGAAACCAGGATACACACAACATCACCACCCTATGTTTTGTGCTCCGGATGTGTACTTGAATCTTTGGGGGTTCTGTTATCTGGAGCCAAAAACACAACCACTAGTGAAACGCTGCGTTTTCAAAGCACACGGTTCGTTGGGGTGAAAGGACTGAAAATGAAACGCTACAATAATCATTTGATGCGAAGGAGTGAAACAAGACGTTCTGGGATCTCAAGCATTCGTTTCCACAAATGGCAGCCTGTGCTAAATCACCATTTGTTCGTGTCACCACCTGCGACGTGTCCATTTCTGGGTGTGGGTTGGTGGTGCACAAAAGGAGGGCATTTACAGAGCGGTGTCAATCGTGCTTCGTGTCTGGGGCTAAGACAGTGGGAATTCACTTGGTGCGTATTAAAGAACACCCCGTTTTTGTACTACAAAAGCCCCCCTTTTGTACTACAAAACCCCCCGCTCTAAAATGCAATACAAAAAGCCCCCCCCCCGTGTTATACTAAAAGCCCCCTGGATGGGGGTTTAGTAAAAAGAGGGGGGGGGTTGCGCGGGGGGGGGGGGTTAGTACATTTCGGGAATTTTTTTGCACATTCTTGCTTTGTTCAATCTTTGTCTAATCAATGTTTATACTTTGCTATTGTGTTTATCTGCAGCCCTGCTTGACTGGATCATGCTTTGAGAAAATTTCTGCAAGATCCGTGAACTTCGTCGTCGTCGTTCGGTCCGTCTGTCCGTTCGTCGCGGCTTTCAGAAAGGTTGGTTGGCCTGCAAGTTGATGTTTTACTTCTCAAAAGGGTTTTGAAATTGCAAAAGACAACTCCTCCTCTAGAGTATCAAAGTAGGGCACAAATCCAGGATCTTGAAATGTGTTGAATCCACGCTACATTTACAATGCACCAATGTAATCAAAGGCCTTCAACGGCCCAACCTGCTCAAAGAAAGGCCAGTGAGGGCCGCGGGAAGTGGACAATTGAGGCAGTCCCTACAAGGTCGATTGCCATAACCAACGGGGGTTGCAAGGTTGAAACTAGAATGGTCTTTCAGGGCTGTCTTCCAAATATATGAAATGAAGAAAGCCATGTTGTGAAGCCCCCACTCCCCCCGTCAGCATGCCATACACAGCCACTCGAAGCGTTCGTCGTCCACAGAGCCTCTCCAATACAGAACCACTTGTAACGAGAGACCCCATCCTCCAACACAAAACCTTGAGTCTCTCCTCGGACACAGCCATGCATAAACCGGGCATACCATGACCTCACGGGTCATTGAAGGCAGGGCATCCATCCGACTGGGTGGCACAACGTTGAATCACGGGACCGGAGATGTTATTCCCAGTTTAGCATTCTTCTCTGCAATGGAGTGACGCAGGCCATCTGCCTTTTTCACATCTTCCAACTAAGAAAGAAGTTTGTGGGCAGCTCTTTGGCGCTGGAAGGTTGCAGAATGTCTAATATGTACAGGTTCCGCTTCAGTCTGGCAGTTGCAAAGCAGAGAACTTAAATATCATCCCCCCCTGGGACGCCGACGCTGAACTGTGCTTCAACAATTGCTTGACACAGTCGTAGTGTGTCAGCCATAAGGAAGCCCTGTTATGCTCAGGGGCGGTGTCTGGTGGGCAGGCGCTGCTGTGTGCATGTACACGGTGCCTTATCGCATGATGTCAAGAATCCATCCCAAGCCTTTTAGATGGCGCCGCCCCGTCCTGCGGGATCCAATCCTGTGAGCTGGCGGCCCCCACAACGTCCCCGCGCGGAGGCGCTCTATGGGCCAGGCGGTGCGGCCAATCAGGGGACCGACCGGGGCCGGGAGCGGGGCGTGCGGGGAGGGGTGTGGGTCCGCATGTGCGACTCGACAGGGTGCTGCACTTGCACTTGCTGCGGTATTGCCACCCTGGCCTGCCCAGGACTGGCGCCACTTGTCTCTTGCGGGAACCGGACCTGGCACCGATACCATGACACCGTGACACCAATCCCCTGAGTACTTTATGAGGTAATGTTATGTGGCAGTCAGTGCATGCATTCGTCGGACAGGACATACCGGCAGCTTGCCAGCACGATGGACTGCCATTAGTTCCGAGGGCCCTGCCAGCTTCACCATGTTTTCCACGATCGCAAAGTAGCACAAGAACTTCTCTTGCTTCAAAATCTGGTTCATGTTTCCTACACAAACGAGACCAGCGTCCAAACACCAGTCATCAAGCAGAGTATTGCTAGTATCAGAAACAAAAGCGGGTCAAACGGATGCCATCTGCAACGCTAATGTGGGCTCCCGCACGATGTGCGCAAGCAGTGCACACCTTGCGGAAGAATGCAAACCCCAAGAATATACCCCATAGACACCCATCCACATGCCAAAGAGTAGACAAACATTGTGGAGTAGTGTGCGGACTCAGGGACCACAGTAGTACAACTCTGTTGGCTCTGTTTAGACTCCTACGGCTCCCACTGGGGGGGGGGGGATGCGCCATAAAGGCTGAAGGAGCATGCCAGTGCCTTCAGGGGAGGGGGGGCTCCAACGACGGGCGAAGGCGCAACCATTGCACGATGCAGTGCACCCCGCAACACATTCCATGGCTCTTGCGGTATCCATTCAATTCATGACCCGCTGGCAGAGTGTCTTGCAGTTGCTTCGTCAAATCCCCAAATGATAGGGACAGCAGATCGGGATTTGTAGTACACACGCTGTTGAACACCTGAGCACAAAACGAGGCAACGAGGTATGCCGCACGGAGGCTGTGGCAGGCGACAACACAAATGGCATGCCGGCTTGCGATCAGAACAGGTGGCCACGTGCAGTGTGCTGCAACCCCGCTGCATGCGGTGTGGAACTAGCCCCCGGGGGGCTGGTCCAAGGTGAGCCCAGGTACAACATTGCTACTTTCCGCCCACTGTATGTTGGCCATAGCCATATCTTGCGTGTGCAGCACCAACCCACATCCACATCCACATCCTCATCCATGGGCCAACTCCAAAGCAAAATGCAGTGACCCCCCCGGCCATCAGCACACACCGCGAGTCTGTGGGCGCCGTTCCCACGCTAACTCGACTCGGACGCCTTGTGTCTCACTGTGCCATTACATATGGTACCGAATGGAATTGGGTGCCTAATGAATACCGGTATATGCCTGGTGCAAGTTTCATGAGGGCATACTTCTTAGACGCAATTACGGTCGGAAATGATAGACTGAAATCCCCACCGGGGGACAATTCCAGCCTCCACACTTCTCCTGGCATATCTTAGAGAATGCGGGGGGCGGAAATCCTTAACCCTAAATTCAGGGTCATACCCAAAGTGCGAAATTCTGATCGCTTGGCGTAATTCTTTTGATGTAGTCGTCGAGTTGTTTCTGAAGCAAAAGGAAAATTGGATGCCGCACGGGATAATTACACTGGGCAAGCAAAGGCGAGGGCAATAATACCGAACGTGCTCGTAACCCCACACAATTTTTCAGCCGTTGGGGGGTTGGGTCCCAAGGGGAGGGATGGTCGATGGGCGTCGCACCTAGGCCCACCGTCGCAACACGAAAGCCAATTGCATGGACTTGGCAGTTTGCCCTTAGAGGGTGAGGAGAAGGAAGTGTGGAACTGGGAGGGAAGTGGAACCATTCGGTGTTGCACATCACGAAAGCGAGCCTTACATTGGAGCATGGACCCGCAGGTAGGCACCGCATAAGACAGTAGGCCGGGGACCGTGGGGACCAATGGTGCCATCGATGGTTGGAACCTGGGGGAACCCAGGTGGGCGCCCTTACACGGGGGGAAACCGGGGGGAACCTATGGTGGAGGAGACCCCCCCCCCCCCTGCAAATGGCGCCCACCAACCAAAAAGGGGATATGATGTGTTGGCTGATTCGGTTCGGCCAACTAACATTCATTCATTCATTCATTCATTTATTCAGGGTGCAGCGCCTCCCCAGCTCGCGTCACGCATCCCTCCCCCATGTACGGGGAACCCACGGCCAAACTGTTTGCCCATCCAAGGAGGGTCTCTCCAGCACCTACAAAGGTGTGTGAGGTCCAGCAGTGCGCCGGACTGTCACCATCAGTGGGAGCCAGCTATTGGTGGAGCACCTGCAACCACAGGTGTTTCAGCACCTTGACTGAGGGGCGGCGAGGTTGGTATGACCACCTAGAAGCTGGCATCGGGTTGTTTGTCAACCTCCACATCATGGGCAGCTTACTGCCATTGGGCATAATGGTCCGGCAAAAATGCTAGATGCCCCAAGCCACGGCCTATGCACCACGATGCTTGTACACGTACACCCCAAAGTAGGTGCCATGCACAATGTACACGGATTTGGCATTTCATGGCATACCCTGATCCTCATGTGTATTCCTCCGCTTCCTCCCCCAGCATTGTTCTCCCTCCTTCGCGATCCACTATCCCCACCTCCTTTCTTGGGATCACCACAAGTTGTGGGCGCGTTCATTTGAAAATTCCATTCAAAATGTTCCTACGGAGTCACGCGTCAACCCCAAGAGGGTACGGTCTCTCGTCCGTGTCCAAGTCTGATCACTCACTGTCTGTGGGTGTCCAACAGTTGCCCCTGATGCATGCCAACCCTAGGGGGTGACGGTGTGCGAATCGCTCGGTGGAGGTGACAAACGGACAAGACTCAATGCATCAAATCATCAAGTTTCCGGATGTACGGAGGGGGATGCACACCTTTGGTATTGTAGCAGGAGATATATATTGCAGGTTGTACGTGCCAATCGGGTCCGTGGCATTGGAGGGAAATGCATTCGGCCCCCTACAACAAAGTGAATGCAAGCCGTAGCACCCAATCCATCAAATCAATGCAAACGGAGGCTTTTGCTTCCATTGAGTCAACAGTGCCCATTGAGTCAAAGTGCCCGGCGTGAATCGATGTGTTTTAAGAGGAGACTGTGCCCGTGGCAAGAAACGTGCATCAGTGCGCAAATTCGTTAAAATTCGCCAAAAATGGCATTCTTGTGCCGACAGGTCATTTCATCAGATCAACGAGCCCTGCAACAAAATGGGCAACAACAAAGGACATACAACACGTGTTGGCCTTCCGCGGCTGTCGTGTCCTTGCTTTTCATCACTTGATGGCCAAGAAAAGACACCAAATCTAACACAAACAATGATATTACCTTGGTCTACTGCGTTGCTGAAATCCTCACGAGCACACCGCAGGCACTGGGGGCACTCATACCCACAAATCCTGATGCACTCCTACCTTCCTTGGACTATCTTTTTGGTAGCGTCAAATGTTGAGAGGGATCAGGGGCCGGAAACGAGCACGGCAAGGGGAAGGGTAACTTGGGATGGGAAGAAAGGAAGGGGCAGAAGAGGTGGGCAGAGAGGAGAGGCAATTTGGGCTTGTGGCATTCCACCCACCTCAAGATGGCGGCATGGAGTTGTACACGACGCCGATATGGGAAAAGCCTTAAAGTTTGTTTTGTTGCATGGTGACATAGCAATCTGTGTGGCACGATAGGGTTGCATTGCCGACAAAAATAGTTTTTGTGCTATTGATATCCTTGAGGCCTTTGGTTGCTGTTTGTGTGCAAAAATCAATGGCATGAAGATGTTATTGCCCCGACATTCATGGCCTTGCTTAGCGCAGGGCACAATTCCCTCAGACTGGGATCGGTGCCAACCCAGTCTGACACAAGTAAAAGCATTCGGTTCCGCAAGAAAATGCACCAAATATGCATCAATTGCACTTTCTGCTGTTGCAAGGCAGCATCAAGAATAGATGAACCCCATTCTTGTGTGCAAGTAACTCGATCGTGGTTGCAGTGTTCTTTGCTAGGTGCACCAGATTGAATGGACTCACTCCTTTGGGGGGGGGGGGTTGCTGGCGCACCTTTTTGAAAAACACAACCATCATACCCAAAATTGGCCCCACCTTAAATGATGCCCAATCGCTCGACCCAAATGGTTACTAGGCACAGCACATTATGGGCAACCTCCTTGTAAGACAACAGCGCAAAAGCAACGCGAACTAAAGCGGTCTGATGAGGACTTGTTCCCACTTTGGCGAGCCAAAGGTCGGATTTCTGCCCAAAGTAGCAAGAGTAGTGAGAGAAGAACAAATAATGGCAAACACACTAGAATGATGTTAAAGGACGCAACTCCAACCTAATAATACGGAGGGGATAGTGTGCATCGGACCCTTGTATGCCCCTTCATGTCTGCCAACTTCATATTCGTAAAACCTCCCTTGGTCCCAATTTTGGTCTTTGGCTATCTGTATGTTCATTTACATTTGTACATGGGTCGATGCGTAGTACAGGCATGTCTATTCCATTCTAGGGATTAGTCCCTGCAACGCTGGATGTGGAGGTGCCTGAACAAGGTGCCGAAGTATCCAGACCTGTGGCAGTTTTACGAATTTCACGGACAGTAGGCACTTTTACACGGATTTCACCAACGCAATGGCTGGCAGCGCGCGCGCGACATCGACCCAATGTGACTAACCGCTTTGTAACTAAAACATAAACCACCACAAACAATTTATTACTGGAAAATAAGCCCAGTCGAAAAAGGTGTCGATTTTTTGGAAAGTCCCCCACGCCTCGCAACGGGTGCACGGATGGGCCTATTGCCTATTGCCCATTCGCAATGCGGGCAGCCTAAGGGGTCCGGATCAATCACCCATTGAGACCGGTGACACCGTTACTTTTTCTGTGCCATTCCCTCAACTGCACATCCCAGCTGCGCGGTGGGCGATCGGTGTATCGGCTGCGTCGCCAGACCGCAGGCGGCGTCCTGCGGCCGGCTGCCACGGGAAGGCGGGTGCAGGGGCATTACCTCCACCTGGGGGGGGCCGTCGCCTTAAGGCGACTTAAGAAATCATTGCGTCGCCTTAAGGCGCCTTATGGCGACTTAAGGCGCCGCGGCGCCGGAATAAGGGCGCTGACAGCGCGCGCGCCGCCGCCGCAAAACAATCAGCCGCCAGCAGGGTTCGAACCCACTACAGCACCAGCTGGACATTATGTGGATTTCGGTATGGCGGCATAATACTTAGATATTTGAGATCACCTTTTGATACTGCATGCATCGATGCCAATTTTCTAGGTACAAAGTCGTCAGAATCTGGATTTTGCAATTTTCGATGTTTTGGAATGCTTCAGTGTTTGTATTGACACTGTCAGAATCTCGAATAATGTCCGTTTGCAGGATTCCAACTTTTGGCAGTCAAATTTTTTGTCGTAGCTCTTCCTTGTGTTGAGTTGCTATGGCCACACGTCCACACTGGCCCATTTGCCTGCAACCATTTTTATTGGCAACTGCTTAGAAAGTGTCCCAAGGAACCAAAGCATCTTTTGTTTGAGGGGGAAGAAGGGTTGTGCAAATGGGGTGTAAGCGGGGAGGTGTGATGTACCTTCATGGCGGTGTGGTCCAAAGCCACCAACCCAAGTTTCTATGGCCACACGTCCGCACTAGCCTTTCAACCCCCCCCCCTATATATGGGTGTCCGTTGTAAGTCTAACCCACCTCAGGAGCCCACCCCCCTGAGGTTCGCAGTGCGGCTGCGAATACCCAAGCCGATGCTACCCTCCCCCGCATTGGGGTGAGGGGCGGTGCGAACCGTCGGATCACACCTGGGCCGCATAGCCAACCGTTCGGAGGTGCCCGACAAGAGTGGCACATTTGGGTGCGCCTCTCCGCTTATCCACGACACACACATGAATAACACCCCTACTTTGCTTGTGAGGCATCTAAGACAAATACCAACGTCGGCATGGGAGAGGGGTGTAGATTAGAGGATATATATATATATATATATATATATATATATATATTACTACACCCCTCTCCCCTTAAATCTAGCTAACAAGCAACAAGCAAGCAACAACAAGCAAGCAACAACAAGCAAGCACTTCTCCTCACCGTTTTGGCCATTGCTCCACCTCATCGCTCCGGGCTCTACTCTACTCTAGCCATCCTAGAGCCTAGGTGGTGCCCTTGCCAAATCCAAGTTTTGAGCCAAAAACTCACCGGTGGCGGCCCGGGGCGGTGGCGCCAAGTCGGGAGGTGCCCTCCCAAATCTGCGCAGTTTTGGGCCAAAAACAGCCATTTTTCGCCCAAAACAGCCCTAGTAAGGGTTCAAAACAGCCAAACGAAGGCAAACGGCTGCTACACTCCATGTGCGGCTTGACTTTCTCGTGACCAAGGGACCTTTGGTGCCCTCTAACTCCACGATATGTCCGAGAAACGGCCCAAAAAGGCGCCAAAAAGCCCCAAAAACTGCGCAATGTGCACCAGCACCCCGAAACCAAGAACGGGCCGCATCTTGGGCTACGTGGCTCAAAAACGCAGTCTTTCGCAGTCTGCTAGGGCCGCAGTCTGCATACCGTCACCGACTGTCCAGTCATCCCAAAAATTCCCCCACCCAGCTGTTCCGCCGGGAGCCCCACCCAGCGCTTCATTATCATTCACCCCCTCCAGGTGGAGGCCTTGCCGGTGCAGGCTGCTGTGTTGCCCGGAGATTGCACGATGTAGTGTGAACGCATACAACTTTGGATACCTAATCACTGTACGGCGCTGATCTCCTGCGCTCTATGTGCGTTTATTCTTCAGTGCAGCGGTCACCTGGGGTGTGCGGACGTACAATGTGATATTGAGTACCCGGCTGGCCAAACATTGTATGCTCAAGCCAAATTTTTCACGCTCTTTTAACAATTTCTTCGTCTTAAGGCACAACACTTGCTGAGATGATGATTTTATCATCACAAATAAGGGATATGGGAGGCCTAGAGACTACCGAACAAGTGTTTGAGGTGATTTCCAATTTTAGAAAATAAGTCGATAGGATTTTGGAACTCTCGAAATCGCACATTTGCGTGCCGCGCACTCAGTCGAAAGTCCACCGCCCGAAAGTCACGAGGCACCAGACGAAGCCGAGAAGGGAAATATATTCTAACACCTTACTTCCACCGTTGATAATATTCACACGTGATCCTGCTATCCCCAACGAACAATCCCTTTCACTCATTAAAAACCCACTAGGTTCGGGAAGCTGTCGTTTGCCTCGTGGAATTGCATCAGCGGTTGTTTTGACTGCGCAAATGGGCGGTTCTTGTTGTGCACGAGTTTACCCGAACGACCATTGCACAAGCATCACAAGCGTCGTAGTAAGTGTTTTGATAAGTCTTCATAAAATCAAGAACTCGTTTTTCACATCACGAGCAAGAGATCAAGAGCGCAATACGAGAATCCACCGCATGCACGTACATGGAACACGACCTTGCCAAAAAGAAGTCGAAGCTGTAGCGCATGGGATACATGGCATGAGGTGCGTTGAAAGAGCCTCATTTCGATCCTCCCGAATGCTCTCATTCCTTTCGGGTTGTCAGATCCTTCAATATTTCCTTGGCGGCACAAGATGGGCCATGGCTATTCTACCCTTGTTTTGTCGGGTTATGTTGCTGCAGTGCTTTCCATGGTCTTCAACGGTTCCTTTGCGGCGTTGTCAAAGGTCCCAAGGTGTGGCACTAAGCCTAATGCCCCACGGACGTGTGTTGTACCTTACTTTCCGATCCGCACTTTGAGCTCAGGGAGAGGCTCGACCGTCTCGTTAGAGTTCACTAGAAAAAGTAGTGTCCCGCATAACCCGCATAGCGGCGGTGCGTTTGCGGTACATTGGAGTCACAACGGAGGAGATTAAATTGTCCCGAGGAAACATTTCACACTCACGTGCGCCAGGACATTCGATCTTGCCGCGGCCCGTTTTGATATATTGCGGTCATCATGACGGTTTAGGAAGCCACTATTTTGTTTTCACTTTGGTGGCGCATTGATAAATGTGGGCCATAGTTGTGGTGGTGTGTCGTAAACGTGTCCCAAAAGTGAAAGCAACCACTTCAAGCCCTTTGGTTCATGGGGAGGGGATTGGAGTTTGTGTTGGCGCTTGGTGTTCTTTCCACGCTTTTCATGGGACTTAGCTCGTGGGGTCCATTGCCCCGGGCCGCTTTTTTCCGTTTTGCGTTGCCGGTGCTTTGCCGGCCCAATCCCTCCATTGTGAAGTTGGGAGAGCCGTGAGCCGTGCCTTGTGCACGCATGTTGTCTTCTAACTAGTTATTTGTCGCTCTTTTGGCCAACAACTAGACTACCATTGGAAGATGCCTTGTCAGCCATTTAGTACCAACATTAGTTGCTACTACGTAACACTTACACTACACAGGATGCAAACAGTATGCAACAACACATCTTTTTGCAAGTGCAGACCGCGCATAACGCAACTTTCGCTCGGGGCTTTGCACATTGTCGACCGTGCACCATGCTTGTGGCACCGCGCACTTTGAACACTACACGATCATACTACACACGATACGTGCACGAGGCTTGCCAATATTTGTGTTCATCCTTAATGCGTTCAAAACGGTGACGGACGCCGTCGAAGATGCTGAAAAATTGAGTGTGCACCATTGCAAGTTGTCCTCACAAAAGTCTTTAAATGCCTTCAATGTGCAAGGCGTAGTACATGTGCATAGTGCACAGCGTGCGGTGTTAAATGGTGTGTGAGTGTCTATTTTTTTTCGCTTCTCATGAGCAATATTGCGTATTGACTAAGCGTGCTCTTGTGAGTTGACGACCCATACGACATTCAACTCGTAAAGGATTTGACTACATTTCAATCACTTTGAATCATGTAGCCCTCCGACCGTATCTCGAAAATTTTCCACACAATGGGCTTTTTGGTATGGAATTTGGGACTTTGTAGGGTCACAAACGAGCCAACAATGGGTGACGCTTGGTCCCATGTAACCCTACCCTTCAACATGCAAAACACCACTCCCAAGTGTCGGTGTCGGTATGACCCACCACAGACTTCTTGAACCTCCTCACCACCGCTTGGCAAGCATCTGTACCTTGCCATATTTGCGTCATTTCTACCACGGACAAAAAGTTTGTCCCCATGGACAAAAAGTCCATTCCCAGAGACAAAACGTCTATCGCCATAGACCAAAGTTCATCACTGCAGACAAAATTTTAGTTCCCATGGACAACAAGTTTGTCACCACAGACAGTAGCCGAGGTACCAAAATGAATTGTGCCAAATTGTACCAAAATGACGCATCCCCCCCCCCCTGATATGGCGGGTTACATCAAGCACGAGCAACATGGCGAGATGGGGGGAATCACACCTTGGCGATGGTGTGATTGTGTTCCAATTTACATCCGAAATTCATTCACAAAGTTTGTGCGACAACATCGAACGCTTGACGAGGAGCGGGTTCAAATTTATGGTCCACGGTTTGCATTTTGGACGCATTTTGGGCGCCCTTTTTGAGCGCCGTGGGCCCAAGCCCCGACCCGCGGAGATGTGCCGTGCCCTGCCTTGCCCCCCTTTGGACGGGATTCCAATGTGGACGCATTCAAATGTGCCCATTTGCTCAATGACCCGGTTCCCACCAATGCCCGCCGATGAAGAGGGCCTCAGCACTGCCAGCGCCCGCCCCGCGCGCGCGTGTGCGCCACCCGCTTGCCGTCCTACAGTGTGGCGCGTTGCAACTTGGACCCCGTCATCTTCAACTTCTACGTGTGCCTGGGGGTCTTCTTCAGCAGCTGGTTCGTGCTGCCCTTCTACGGCGTCGCGCACGTCTCGTTAGGATTCACCGCCTGGGGCTTCCTCGGGGGGGCAACGTTTGTGTTCGCGGTGCTCTTCTCCTTCGCCGCCATCCCGTGCATTGGGCTGGCCCTGGCCCAGGGGGTCTGGGGCGGGGCGGCCGTCTTGATTGCATTCCTTTGGGGGTCCCTGGGCCCCGCCCCCGTGGGCAAGCCCCTCAGGGACGTCCCCGTCACCGTCGCGGCGGTCGGATGCCTCTTGTTGGGGGTGCTCGGCATCGTGTTCTGCGAGGAGATCGCCAAGAGGCTCGGCCTGCAGGGGACCTGCGTGGGGGAGAGCCGTGCGTTGCTGAATGCCCCCGGGGCCCACAGCCCCACGGAGGCCGACGCGGACATGGCGGATATCGAGGAGGCGGGGGAGGGGGACGAGACCAACGTGACGCGCCTCTTGGGACTGGCGTCCGCGCTTCTGGTGGGCCTTTTCGGGGGCAGTGTGCTCGTCCCGCTGGCGTTTGTCCCCAAGGGCTCGTACGGGGGCATCGCCTTCCTGCCGTCGTTTGGGTGCGGCGCGTTGCTGGCGGGGTCCGCGGTGACTGCGTCGTACTGTGCGTGGATGTCGGCGAAGAAGGTGTGGGGCGTGGCATGCGGAGGGCACGTTGTGGTAGGGGCGGATTCCCAGACATCAGTTTGGAGAGGAATTGGCGACAGCGAAATCGTTAGCGACCGAGGAGGCCTGTCCAAGTCTGGATGTCGGTGGAAGCCTCCAAAATTCGATCTGAGGGCAGATCTGTCAGTGGCTTTTGCGGCCCTTCAATGCCACAGAATCAGTTTTGCGCTGTGTTTGGGATTTTGCTTATTTTCAGCACCAGTCTTCGATTTATGCGTTGAGTGATTGTCACTGGCTTTCCAACCTTGCCATGCAAATTTGCATCAAATCTTGATGACAAATCCCTGTGCGTTCATCAGAATGTGACTCAATACGCCCAAACTATGAGCCTGACAAGTTGGGCCAATGTTGGTCCCAGGTTCTGTAGTTTCCAAGCCTCAAAATTGCAATCGGGCCTGCCAGAGCAGCGCACAACGCACAAACTAGCGTTTGCCAAAATGCGTCCAACGGGGGGTCCCCCAGGGCTCAAAAAAGCTCTTTTCCCAAAGTTGTTCCCAAGTCACGTGAAGCTCAGGCAGTTTTGCCACTGTGGCATGCCCCTTCCTTGTCACCCCAGGGAGGACATACGTGACGGAAGTGGGTTTGCCATTGTTCTTCTTGATGGGGAATCACTGGTTTTCGCATGGGCTGCCCCCTGACCAAGCGGTGATAAGTTGGGAAAGGCAAATTTGAGGAGAAGTCGTGCCTCGCTTTTTCAACCGTTTCACAGGTCACGCGTGGTCCAGCACCACATCACTACGCTTGTTTTGACCTTTCTTTTGTTGTGTGCTCTTTCCATTGGTGCTCATACCTTCCACGCACCATCCGTGTAATTACAAGCCAATTGGCATGTGTTGGGGTGTTGTATCGAACGGGTGACGTGCTGTGCAACATGTGAGGAAAGCAAATGCGGTGCAATGCGGTGCTTTCCTTGCTCCCGACTTGTCCATGACTGCCCTGCTGCTGCGCATGGGCCTGTCACATTTCCCGCAGAAGACCGTACGATGGCACGTGGGCGAGACGGCATGGGCTGGCATGACGTCTGGATTGCTGTGGAATGCAGGTGTTCTTGTCCCTTGCCACCCCCTCTGGGCTTGAGCATGACGGTGACGATGAACACAACGTTGACATCATTATTTGCGTGGTAGGGGCTGGAGGGGGGGGGGAGGGCGGCTGAGCGAAGGTGAATGCCGCATGGATCCTTAATGTCTTGACCACCACAATCCGCCGCCAATGGAGAAGCAGAAATGGTGGGGCAGCGGGGACAGCGGCTTGGCGGACCTTCGGGAGAAGATCGACACTGCATCATGCGGTGAAGAATAAGCGGGGGGCTGTCCAGGGCCCCGTAAAGGAACCACAGATGGACTTTCTGTCACAAAGGGGGGGGGGGGCGTGATCACGGGACTCCGCATCCCGGAGTACCCACAGCAGGTCCTTGGAAAAGGGCAGCCTGAGGACATCTGATGGCTCATAAATTGGGCTGCCAAGCGGCCCCAAGAGCAATGTTTTGAGGACCGAATCCCCCCATGACACGCACCTGTGAACCGCGCGTTGCACCCTCTCAGTACCCCACGCCTCAGCGCCCGCCCAACGCACACTGCGCCAGAGGGAGTGTGCGCGTGTGTCTCTGTGTGCACGGGACCATTCTTTTGTGGAAGATCATTTTGGGGGTATTTGTTGGGGGTATCAGGGACGTCCCTCCCCTGGACCCCTTGGCCCGTTTTTGGTCGGCCGGATTTCGTGATTCGTATTTGACTGGGCGAGGGGGGGGGGGGGCTACATCCCTGCCTTGGGGGTAGGCTGGAGGCTGGCGGGGCATCAGATGTAAACACCAAAGCAGCCGCAGCAGGCAATGCATGACTGGGAAGGGCATCGTTCCCAGTCATCCATCCACGCCCCAGTGGAGAAGGCATGCACATTGGCTGGCGTACACAATGCCAAGGAAAACAGACACGGGCTCAGGAGTGTGAATGGAGGCATAACATGTCGGACAGCAAGGAATACTGGACGGTTGCAGACAGTGCATGAGCGCGTCGCCCTCATGTTCAACGCGATTTACGCCACAGGCTTTTTCACAATGACTTGATGGTGCGCAGAGTGTGAAGTGAATGATGGGGAAAGAAGGATCCATCGCGAGCATACGCAGTGTGTGCGTTGGAGGGCCCGGCCCCGCACAACTGAAAGGGGTTCACCGCAGCAAGTCTGATGTGGGACCACAGCACAGCTCACCCACTCCCACTGCCGGGAGAGGCAAGGCACAGGGCCGTTGGTGGGGGGCTAATGGCGATCACTGCAGGGCCCGCATTGGCGGCGAGACGTGTTATTCAGGGGTCCGCACCGTCGTACTTTTTTTTTTGAAAACCAATTCAGTCCGAGACTGTTCATATGATACAACTGATTCCAGCCGAGATGAATCATAGTGCCCCACCCTATAACATACGTGACACCATAATGCACTGAGATCCGGGTACGGAAACTGAGTGGCAACATAGGTCAAGATGAACTCATGGTATATTCCTGGCTTTCCGAAAAACTGTTGTACGCTCCTTCTCAGATTTTTTGGGCTTTTGCCGATTTGTTGCACCGTGTGCCCACTGACGAGGATTGCCAGCGCCTCTCTCTTTGCCTCATCTTGTCCCCGTGCCCTCTAAGTAACCTGCGCCCTGACACTGCAATTACCACCTATACTCAAAGAATTGCAGGGCGCGCTGATTGTGTGCCTTTAGGCCCTGCACCAAAGCAGTGACCTCCTATAAACTAGTCTCAGTGCCTACTCTAACGCACTCGCTTTTCCCTTGCACAAAAGATGAAGGCTTGCCCCCCCCCCCTGACCCCCCCCCCCCTCCTCCCCTTCCAATGTTTGAGGCTGACAGTCAAATTTTCGCCTTCGGTGCCAAGAGGATTTATCCCCAAATATTTTTGCCCTCCCTGTCATGAAACGGCATGTGGGGCCTTAGAGGGTGGAGGACTCCATGTGATGAGGTGGCGTGTGGGGGCCTTTGGAAGACTACGCCCGATGAAGTGGTATGTAGAGCTTTTGGGGGACCCCGTGTGATGAAGTGGAATGCGGGATTTTGGAGGCCACGCGATGAATTGGCGTGCGGAGTTCACAGGGACTCCGTGTGATGAAGTGGAATGTGGGATTTTCACGTACTCAGTGCGACGAGGTGGCGTGCAGAGCTTTACAAAGGCCCTGTGTCATGAGTGGCACGTATGGCTTTGGAGTTAGTCCATCACATGTTCCTCACGCCAGTTCAGAATTCTTGTGTAGTTCTCTCCCTCATATTTTCTGCCCGCAAACCGATACCTGCACCTCCCCTCCTCCCCCCGGTAGGCCCCTGGTAACCTCCGACCGTGTCCTCCGGTCGCCCCTGGTACCCTCCGCCCAGTGACGCCTGCCAAGACGGCGCACGGTGTGCGCAGACGCCGCCGCATGTCCGCCCCAACGCCAAACGCTGCCCGTTTCGACAGGGAACGTCGCGCAGATCTTCGCGCAGTCCTACGCCGGCGTCCCCTACGGAGTGGCGTACCCCATCAATCAGTGCGCGCTCTTTGTGAGCGGGCTCTGGGGCATCTTCGTGTTCCACGAGATCCGCGGCGGCGCGGTGAGTGTGTTCTTTACGGCGGGGGCCGTGCTGACCTCCGGCTGCATCATGCTGGGGATGTACGGCCCGCAGTAGTGCGGAGGGCGCGGGGGATGTACGGCCCGCAGTAGTGCGGAGGGCGCGGGGGATGTACGGCCCGCAGTAGTGCGGCCAGGCTTCTTCTAACAACTCGGCACCACTTCAGGGGGGTTTGGAACAAGGCCTTGGTGGTTGGCTCTGTTAGCCTGTGGCAGCGCCTATTGGCCTCTCGCCTTTGAACCTTCTGCCATGACAAGCAGGCATCCGTACTACTGCGGGCATCCGCACTGCTGCGGGCAGCCCCCTGCCGGGGGGGGCATCCAGAATGCAACTTCTGCCCATGGCGTCCTCCCCTGACAGCCTGATCAGTGCCCGGTATGCGGTCATCACGAAGACCCCAGGCTGGGAGGTGCTCACCACAACCACTTTGTGGGGGGGGGGGGGGGGGGCACCCCCAGTGCGCCAACTACTGGGCCCCGCTACCGCAGCAACGACACCAAAAGGACCACAGGCCGCCGCGGCCGTCAGAACACGGCGACCCGACGCAGCCCGCGAAGGGCAGAACGGGTGACTGTCCAGGGCCCCGTGAAGGGACAGCAACCCGACGGAATGTCACACGGGGGGGGGGGGTGTGGGCAGGGTGGCACAACCAGCACAGCCCCGGCACACCAACTACTGGGCTCCGCGAACGCGGAAACAACACCAGCAGGAGCACCGGCCGCAGCGGCCGACAGAACGCAGCGACCCGACGCAACATGCGAAGAGACGAACGCGTGACTGTCCAGGGCCCCGTAAAGGAGTAACAATCCGACGGAATGGGGGGCCACCCCCCCCTTTCAAAAGATTGGGCCAAATTTTCTTCCGAGCCTTCGGCCGATCAAAATTTTTCTTCAGGGCCTTCGGCGCCCCCAGAAACTCAGCACCACCGGAGGGGGGGGTGGGGGGGCTGGACCCGCTCTTTAGACGCACCCCCACCCCCTCTTACAAGGAGCCCGTGGCGCGTCCCAGTGCTGGTGGTGCCCCCGAGGCTGCGGGATCGAGGCACGTGCCGCCCCCGGTCTAGTCCGGTCTAGTGATCGTGAGGCTGTGTGCCCCTGACGGACGCCGTGTGCAATGCATTGGGCTATGGAGGGCAACGTGAAGTGGGGGGGCCGGGGTGCGCCCCCCCCCCCCCCATTCGGATGCACGGGCCCGGGCCCCTGTCCTGTGCGCCGGGGCCCTCAGGCGGTGCACGTCGCCGTGACGCGTCGAGGCAACAGACGTTTGGCGTTCACAAAGCAACTGTTGATCGGCGACAGGGGCAGGACGGGGGGGGCATTGTGAGCGGAGCCTCCGCGGCACGAGCGACGCACGTCCAGGACCCGTCGCGTCATCACCTAAGGACCCCCCCCCCCTCCAGGGCGCCCAGCCTATGCCCAGCCGCTGTCCCCCTGACGCCAGGTGCCAGCCTCAACGGCATTTGTAACCGACAGTAACCGCCCCCAACCGCTTTGGCAACCTCCAACCGCTCGTCTAACCGCTTCTGGGGTGGGCTTTACCCCCTTCCGCAGCCCCCCCCCCCCGGCAGGAGACGATGAGTTGTTAAGCACAACTCTGCCGCCCCCTCCCAAGAGCCACTCGTCATTTGGGGGGGGGGGGTCCCAGGGGATAGGGCTAAGGTAACCCCGAACCCTAACCCACAGGCCCTCCCCTGACCCAAGAGCGCCCAGGACAATAACAGCCGGACGCCCCCCCAAGAGCCACTGGATTGCACCCGCCCACAGGGCACACAACGTCCAAAGAGGAGTGGGAAGGGGGCACAAATGGGGTGGGGCACAGGCAGTGTCGAGGCCGCACTGTCAGAGCGAGACCCGACTGCCGATCTGCTCGTCGCCCCGTTGTCCTCGTGCACCCCCCTCACGGCACCAGGGCCGTCTTGCAGGTGACCACGCCACTCAACACCCTCGACAGGGATGCGCTGGAGACACCGGAGATTTTGTTTTAGGCGTATGGCAGGGGGGTGAATTTTTGTTTTCACTGCATGTGTTTATACTCAAAATGCTCAGAATTTTCAGGGACTTCAGCGGACGAGAAACATATTAAACAACTTCGTCTTTTTTTGCTTCCCTCCTGAAGAGGGGGGGGGGGGTGGGGGGTCCTGGAACCCAAAAGTCCAAAAATTTGTGTACTGAAAACATTTTCCTTTTGTGAATTTCGTTCGTCCGATGAAATCCGGGTCCGAGGGGGGGGGGGGGGAAGGGGTACTAGCCCGTACGGGGGGGGCGGTGTTACACAGGGTGCGTCTACCACAGGTCCCCCTCCGCACCTCAGCTCATGAGGTCTCACTCCCCCCCCCACCCCCCGGGGCGGCGTGCAGTAGTACTGACCGGCGTCGAGACGATCCCGAGCATCTCCCGTGGAAATGTGCCTTTTTGACTCCGAGGGTCTGGGGGCTGACGGCCTGTGCAATGGTCGCGGGGTGTTTGGGTGCGACGCGCCTCGACCACCGCCCACGCCCCGCGCTCGAGTCCCCCCCCCCCCCCCCCCCAAACTGGCGGAGGCAGTCCGTCGCGACCGGCCCCGCCGTGCGCGTTGGTGGGCCCCGGGAGGTCTATGCGCGTGGGCCCGCGCAGAGGTCCGCGGCCGGACGCCGTGCCCCAGTGCTCATGCCACAACGCCCCTGGCCCGTTGCGTCCTTCCGTTGCCAATACCCCCTCGGCCACCAGCAGAATCGCCAACCGTCGGCGGTTGAATACGACCCGACGACGGTCAATCTCCAACCGCCAACCGCCAAGACCGCCCAAACCGCTGGCCTTCGCATCAACAAGGAACGCGGAACACATCCTGCCCCTGCAGGCACGCCTGTCTCATGCATCAGGGCTGTCCTTGAGCACTCTTTTTTTTGTTAAGGACAGCCCCAACCGCCAACTGTCGCCCGCCACAACTACCAACCGCTATCCGCTAACCGCTAACCGCCACCAACCACGAACCGCCAACTGCCAACCGCCACCAACCACCAACCGCCAACCGCCGTCTGCCAACTGCCATCAACCACCAACCGCCAACCGCCAACCGCCACCAACCGCCGACTGCCAACCGCCAACTGCCACCAAGCGCCAACCGCCGCCAACCGCCAACCATTGTTCAATAGTGCTTCTGTGTCTTGTGTCTTGCCATTCGTTGACCATGAAGCAGAGGGCGTCCCCGTGAACGTTCGTGTCTGTTGGCGTTACGAACCCTTTGTTCCCCACCCCCCTTACGGACAGCCCTGCTGTGCACCCATGCACGCCACTGCAGCGCGCACGGGCGTGGCTGCGAGGGGCAGGTTTGCCCTCGCCAGCTCCTCTCAGGAATGGGGTGGGGGGGTGGGGTCCGGTGAAGCCTGCATGGCGGTGGTTACACACGTGCCGCCGCGTCTTCACTGAACTCTGCTTTTTCAGTGGTCCATCCACCGGCATCTTTGCGTCCTTGTTGACAGAAAGGTACCTATGGTCTTGTAGGCCACTGGCGCGCCACATTTCTTTCTGCGCTTTTTGTGCTGATCGCGTCTTGTGCTCACGCACCATAGCCCAGCATTCCTTCGGGGGTGGGGGTGGGGGCAGGCCAAAGGGGCAGCACAGGCAAAGCCTTTGGTCACCCGCAAGCGCTGGTTGATGAACCGATCGCGCCGACCGTTGAACCGACGGCCCCTTGCGGATGCACCGACGGGCCACCGGTCGCCGTTCGTCACAATGCGCCGACCGCAGTCGGTGACGACCCGCCGTTCGACGCAACCCCCACCGCCGGCGCGCACCAGAGGGACCCCTGACTGAGGCCGCCCACCGGGGCTTTGTGGGACTGCGAGGCCCACGAGTGACGTCCGGTGCTTTGCACTCCATCTTCTTCGGGTGCCTGAGAAGGAGAAGAGCAGCGGTGGGGTCTGGTGTGGAGTGGCAGAGGGAGGCCTGGGGGATGGGGGCCCAGGGGCGGGGGAGAGGTCCACCCAAGGGCCGCCCTGGCCGGCCCTTTGGGCCCGGCCAGGCCTGAATTAGAATATTCTTTTTGGCAATGGTGCCCCCCCCCCCTCCACAGCCCCCCCCCCCCCCAGACCAAAGTGACCACAGTGAGTGAAAACGAAATTCGAAATTTTTAATTGGGACAATCTGGTCAGGCCTTTTTTGGTAGTTAATCTTTTGGGTTCAGAACCGCACGAGGGAGCAATTCAATGCCCCCTCTTCCGCGCTGCAGGGGAAGCGTGATTCCCCCCAGGGGGATGCCGGGCAGTGGCCATGTTCGTACCAAAAGTCAAGCATACTGCGCTCACTGCGCATGCAGCATGGGCGCACCGTGCAAGCGTTCCCCCACATGGCTGTGGCAGACCACAACAGCAACATTAATGGCCACAGCATTGAACCTTGAACCTGGTGTACATGATGAGATGATGAGGGACCGGGATGGGTGGGACAGAGCAGCACAGACCCGGGGACAACCCGGGGCCTTGGAATTGGGAGGGAATTCCTTGTTAACAAGTGGACCAGTTGCCTCCACAAGCAGGACAGTTGCCTCGGTACTCCTTGTGCGGTGCCACCTCGTACTCGCCCATGCAAGGGCAGCCACCTCACCCTCGGAACCCGTTTTTTGCCGATCTTGTGGAGAAGCTCGGAGACAAGAGTGGGCTCGGTTCAGTGGATGTTGGTGAGGGAACAGATGAAGAGCTTTGACCTTGATTTTGTGAGGGCTAAGAGGGGGGGTTTTGCGGATGCTGCCGAGAAGATGGACTACGTGGTTTGGTGGACGCCGCTGAGCTCATTGGCGAAGAGAGTGAACGAATGAATGTCAGGATTTGGCCGTGACCAGTGGCCGCGATAGGCACCGTTTGGCCGGGACTGGCCGGTTTCCCCGTCAAGAACTTCCCGCCTTCAAACAGGCGTTGTGCATGCGAACACGTGCCCTTTATAGTTGAATGGCGCCTCCCCTTTGGGGCATGATTGTGCGTAGTGCATCCCAAGGTGCTGGTTGGTTGAGACCTGATGCTCCACCCTCGTGCTACCAGTGGCAAACACAAGTGCCTTGGGCATGTTGCAGAGTCGAAGAGGTGCAGGGGCAAATACCAAACAAACCAGCATCCAGCGCACCGCTTTTGCGCAAGCCTGGCCTTGTCCAAGCACGGTGCGGTCGTGTTACTGTCGTTCTTTCGACCACAGTTTTTGCGGTCACGAATGTCAGGTGACGTGGTTGTGCGCGATTTGTAGAGGGAACCAAATCAAGTGGCGGTTCATTGGATTGGTTGACAAGAAGTGTTTGTACTGTGTAGATTCTGCTGATGCGCAAAGGGGGTTGGCTCTGTGTTGTCTCATGGGTCGCATGCGAGCGCGGCCTTGTCTACACACCACCGCCACTGCCGAGGGTTGCCTGACTTGGGCCGTGCTTGCACAAGGGGAAGGTGCTGCCCGTGGGAGCAACCAAGCGATGGGACCGCCTTTTCCCGTGGCCCAAAAATTGTAAAATCAATGCAAGCGTTACTTGAGGTACCTCTGGAGCATTGCATCCATCTTCGTCCATGTCGGCTCAACGGTGTCCCGCCAATCGCTGATGGCAGTCATCCAGTCTCTGGTGCTCGTAAAGCCCCTACCCCTCCCCCCCCCTCCCCCCCCTCTTCCTCTGCCGCCTGTTCAAATGAGGACTGTCCAGGACCGTTTGACAGCGGCGGACAGACTGGGTCGGGGGGTCGGACAGTGAAGATGAGCGCCTAATGAACCTCAGGCGCTGGCTGTCCTCAACATTGGGACACAGGGTGCGTGATATCTGGCACATGCAGTGCGCAAGTGCTTCCTCTTTGGTTTTGCAACGGGTGGTGTGGTCTGCAGTCTGTTCTGTGCATGAAATGCCGGAACAGACATGCCACTGATGTCTGGCAGGGATTCCGGATCTCGTTAAGAAATCAGCCCTTTACGATGCGCCACTCAGTAATATTCGCCCCACTTACGTCCAGGAGTCATCAGGAACCTGCTGGATTCAACGCATGGCTCGGTAGGGTCCAGCTCCGTCTGATTGTGTCTGGCTTGGCATATCTCTCGGGGACGACCCTGTTCCTTCCAACTTTGTGGGTTTTCGCGGGTTGGCGACCTTGTTGCCTCATTTTTGCCAACTGAGTGTTCCGGAGGTAGGGGTATGTGGGGTATATCCGGAAAGCCCTTGAAAAGGGCTATTTGGAACACCCCAGGTCTGCTTGCTGGACTGACGACATGTCTGAGATTTTCGTCCGTTTCCGACGGTGCATGTGTTGCTTGCTGCCTCTTTTTGTTAACAGGCGGCTGCCATGTCCTCATACAAATTTACACCACGGGCTGTTGCTTCCCCAGACGCACCACAAAAGCCGTTGACGCGCAAAAGGGCTCGCTCTGGGGGTGAACGGTGGGTGCGGGTGGCTCGACATGTGCCCGGTAGCCAGGTAAAAAAAACCCCGTACCGCCCGGTCACAGCCACCCGCATGCTCCCACAAGGAGCACGACATTCTGACGACCGCTGAGGTCACCGCTTTTGCTGCCCAGTTTTGGGATCAAAAGACGCACCCCACCAAGGCTTCGCAACATGAATTTTTGGCCACGTGCATTGACGTTGATGTGGAGAAAGACGTGAAGTACAACAATTACGCGACGTACTCCATCAAGAGGGGTCATCGAACGAAATATTTTGTACCGTACAGGGGTATGCGTCGGGAGATTTGCAAAACACAGTTCTTGCACTACTTCAAAATATCCAAGTTTGTGGTTGAGTCTGTGGCCAAGACCAAAGCGGATGCGGCCATGAGCAACCCCTTGAGTCCTATGAAAAGCCCCAAGAAACAAGCTGCCAGCAACACAACACAGATTTCAAAAAGTATACACATACCCCCCCCCCAGGTGACGACATGTTTGCACGCGGAAGCAAAAGTTGCAGAAACTACCGAAAAGTGCCAAAACCCACAAAGTTGGCAGGTTCTGAATGTCCCCGAGAGATATGCAAGTGGCATGTCTGTGCCGGAAGCAGGCCCGTTCACCCCACTCCCGTTCACCCCACTCCCGTTCACCACACTCCCGTTCACCACACAAGCCTCCAAAGTACAGCCTTTCGCAGGGTTCTGAAGGGATACCCATTGGCCAGGGTGTTGTGCCAGAGCCCCTGCACGCTGTGGTGTGCGCGCCGGGCGGATACCCCACCTCCCCCTGCTGGTCACAGATGGTAGGATGCACCCTCTGAATGCCCGGCAGCTCCATCAAGGCCAAAGTCCAGCAGCTTGAGAAAGAGGCTTTGCAGACCGCCCAGGCGAAGGGCCCGCAACATGGGGCCCCTGGACCACCGCCACCAGCCCGAGCAGGAGGAGTAGGATGGTGGGGCCGAGGTGAAGAGGCGGACGAGGCGTATTATGCCGAGGGCCACGGGTTGTCCCACCCCCCCCTGCCCCGCAGTGCCTGCCGTGGGCGCGCGCTTCTGCGCTTGTTGTTGGTCGAGGCTCAGCATTGGTGAGGGCTGTCCAGGGGTTCAGGGATCTTGAGGGCCCTCCAACGGCGCAGAGTGTCAAGGGATTGTTACGATCGCCGTGTTCATGACGGGTCGATGAGGTTGTTAGACACTGTTGAGTGCTGGACGGGGGTTGTGAGGGTCAACCCCAACAACTCTGCGTACCCCGAGGGTCAGGGTGTTGAAGGCTCCGTGGGGTTGCGGAGGGTTGCCGATGATTTGGAGGTGATGAGCAGCACTGTGGCTCGCAGAGGCTCGCATACACGTCGCAGTGCCCTCCTGCACCGCCCTCAGAGCCTGGTTTTGGGGCGACAACCGGCCCGCGGCGAAGATCGGGATCGATCCCGCGGCCGCGGCCACAAGCATCACGCTCATGAAGCCCGGAGGCCTCCCACAGAAGAAGTCTGCACCACAGGACCCAGAACAAAGCCCTGCATGGGGCAATTGCTTCATGCAGCCCCCAGAGTGCCAAGGTATGACCACCTCTGTGCCACTGCTCACTGTACTGTACTGTACTGTACTGTACTGTGCACTGTACTGTACTGTACACTGTACACTGTACTGTACTGTACTGTACAGTACACTGTACTGTACTGTACTGTACTGTATTGTACACTGTGTACTGTATTGTACACTGTACTGTACTGTACTGTACTGTACACTGTACTGTACTGTACTGTACTGTACACTGTACTGTACAGTACACTGTAGTGGATTAGTGGATTAGTGGATTGAGGGCCATGTTCGCCAGGCTAGGCGTCCGCCCCTGGAGTGTGTTGGTCACTGGTCGCTTGCAACTTGCTTCCCTCAATTCTGACTGATCCGCGAATCCACGCAAGGCGAGCACCTAAGGGCATAACCCTGTGCACACTGCCCCCTTGTGCCTCATCGAAGTCATCTGCCCTGGGAGGGGAGCTCAGGTTTCATTGTCTACCGAGCACACACCGCTCCATCACGGCCGAGGTGAGCATCTAAGGGCGTAGCCCTGTGCACACTGCCCTCACGTGCCTTATTGTAGTGTTCTCTTGTGGGAGGGGAGCTCAGGTTTCATTGTCTACCGAGCACACACCACTCCATCACGGGCGAGGTGAGCATCTAAGGGCGTAGCCCTGTGCACACTGCCCTCACGTGCCTTATTGTAGTCTTCACTTGTGGGAGGGGAGCTCAGGTTTCCCTGTCCACCGAGCACACACTGCTCTCTGCTCTTTAGCCGCACATTCGAGGTGAGCATCTAAGGGCTTAGCCCCGTGCACACTGCCCTCTCGTGCTTTATCAAAGTCATTTCCCACGGGAGGGGAGCTCAGGTTTCATTGTCTACCGAGCACACACCGCTCCATCACGGCCGAGGTGAGCATCTAAGGGCGTAGCCCTGTGCACACTGCCCTCACGTGCCTTATTGTAGTCTTCTCTTGTGGGAGGGGAGCTCAGGTTTCATTGTCCACTGAGCACACACCGCTCCATCTCCGCCGATGGCGCACTGCACCTTGAGTGCCTTGGCGAGCCTTCCTCCGTCTCCGTCTTCCCTTCTTCTCCATCCTCTGGGTGTCGTTGCAACCAGTGACCGCTCCAAGCGGGGAATACAGTACATTGTACTGTACACTGTACTGTACTGTACTGTACACTGTACTGGACAGTACACTGTACTGTACTGTACTGTACAGTACAGTACACTGTACTTACGGTACACTGTACTGTACAGTACAGTGTACAGTACAGTGTACTGTACACTGTACTGTACTGTACACTGTACTGTACTGTACTGTACACTGTACTGGACAGTACACTGTACTGTACAGTACTGTACTGTACAGTACACTGTACTGTACTGTACACTGTACTGTACTGTACACTGTACAGTACAGTGTACAGTAAAGTGTACTGTACAGTACACTGTACTGTACAGTACACTGTACTGTACTGTACTGTTCGCTGTACTGTACACTGTACTGTGTTGCCCCCAGAGCGTTGTTGCACCGGCGCGGGGACGCGATGGTTGCGATGAGTTGCGATGGTCCCCCATAGTCCCACCCAATCTTTGTGCTGTTCCTGCGTAGTTTCTAAGACCTCTGCACCATTCCTCCGGAGTGCCTACCCCGATGCACCCGCAGGATCTCTTTCTTTTTGCAATGTTCGTGTCCTCATACACATTTCCCCGTGTCTGTGTTTCCTCTGGTTGTTCTACAAACATCTCAACGCTGGCCCTACGGCATTCCTACAGAATCTTGCGCTGTTCCTACGTAGTTCGGAGCTCCATCAATAAGACAGCTGCCGTGCGTCGTTCGGAGGGTCGTGGTGGCAGCGCAGTCATGAGTAGGACACGCATTGCCCACAACAGTGAGCCAAAGCACGTGCACACGCACGCGCACACGCACGCGCACACGCACGCGCACACACACGCGCGTATGCCAAAGCAGGAGCCTCCACCCGCACTACAACCCCCACTGCGTCCACCAGCGCATGCCTCGGCCGCGTGTCCCCTCTCTGACCCCCATCCCGCCGTGTTTCGCAGAGAGTCGCGGCGCTGAATGTCGCAACGCAGCCATAGACTTCCTGATGACCGCGGGACTGTCGGCATACGCGGAGAAGTATGCGTGTGCACTGTGTTTTGTATGCAGCGGCCTTTCTTCTCAGGTGGGGTGTGGGGGTGCAATGTCGCAAGCGGTTTGTAGCTCGTTGGATGACCAGAGCTTTGACGTCAGCAACCGTACCGTGGTGGCGAAGTGCGGGTTGTTTAGTGCGTGATGGGTGGTGTGACATGCAGGGGAAGTGATCGGGATGTCACGCAGGGTGTAGTATGCCGGGATGTGCTGCAGGATGTGATGGAGGAGATGGTGCGCACGGGGGCTCCGGGATGTGAGGCATGCCGGGGCACTGGTTCAGGATGTGATGTGTCGTTGAGGAAGGGATGGAGGGTACGTTGTGCAAGTGGGGTGGTTCGGGAGGTATTGTCGGGTGGAGTGGCTGTGTTGTAGGGTGTGGTTCCCAAGTGTGAGGTCGGGTGTGGTTTGGAGACGAGGATGCGACGTCTGTGTGTGCGCGCACGCGCGTAGGTGCGTGGGCGCGTGTGCCTTTCTCCAAGCGATCGCTGAGCACCCGGGACCTGCTGTCATACTAGCGCTCTTCCTCCCGCTGAGTTACGCTGTTCCCACGCATGTTCCTACCATTCTTTACGCCGTTCCTACGCTGTTGCGACCCTGCACCTCCACTTCACCGGCTGGTTGCCCCTCATTCCCAAGCCCTTCCTTTTCATTGCAGGGGCATGTCAGACAATGTTCATGAGTCCTTTAGGGGGGTGAAGTCGCAGTCCACGCCCTGCTGCACGTGCTGCCGTTGGGGGGGGGGGGGGGGCGGGCTGCGCTTCTTCACAGTGTAGTCTGTGTGCTGTGGTCCAAGGTGTTCTGCATATCCGTCATATCTGCACCATGCACTTTGAGCCCTCTTTCCCCTGTGCCTACGCTGTTCCTCACAATGTCTGCGCTGTTGCTACGCTGGTAGGAACGGCGCCAGTATGACAGCCACCCGGGGTGCACGGCCACAGCCCGTGCCCCTGCAGTGCGCGTACTTGGCCCATGCAGCATCCTGTTCATCACCTCTGGGCATTCCACAGCCTCATGCTGCAGCTCTGAGAAAGGGTTGTCTTTTGTGTTTGTTGCTGTGCTTGTAATCATGTGTGTGTGGGGGGGGGGGGGGGGCACGAGCGTGTGCAGTGTGTGCGGGTTGTGTGCGCGGGCGCGAGCCGGGATGTATTAGAACAGCTGACAACCGTAGGAGGAGCCCCCCCCCCCCCCCTGGACCCAGATTTCATAGCGGGAAAAAATGAAGTTTACAGAAGGAAATACTGATTTGGGCTGTTTTTGGTCCACACAATTTTGGGTTCCCATACCCCTCCCCCCCTCTCTCGGGTGGGGGGGGGGGCGCATGTCCTCCTCCTCCGCCTGCCGGAGGAGGAGTGCCCTGGTGGGATGCGAACGAGCATCTGCAGCGTTGATGCCGGTTGCTCCACCACCCGAGCAAGCGCCCTGTGGCTATTGCGGGAGAAAGTGTGTACGTCCTTTACTCCCGACAGAGCGTGTGTGTACCCGAGTTCTGCGGGAGAGGGATGTGCTGACCCAAACCAGCCTAAGAAACATTTGATGGCCTGCGGGCGAACTCAAGGCAACGTTCAGAACTGGTTTGGACGTGCTGCAGTGCAGCGGAACAGTGATGGGCTGTGACCGGTCGCCTGTGACACAGGGGGCGTTCGGTAGCTGAGTATCCGTTGCTTCATGCCCCCCCCCCCCTCTTCAAACGCATGTCTGCGCGCGCGGCCTCTGCCCTGGATTTGATTTGGCCGTGCGCCATGTCTCATCCTGCGGAGTGCAGCCCATGCGTGTGGGCTCTGACCGCCCCAATGACCGCAGCCCTAACCACTCGTCACGACACCCCCCCCCCCCCAATTGTACAGACCATAGCCCCCCCGCGGCGCAGGTCCACAGCCCCCCCCCCCCCCTTTCCCCCCCCTCCCACCCGCGTCCCGCTGGCCTAGCGGTGCCTGTGCTCAGGTTCCTGGACCAGGGCATTGAGGACATGGCCACCGTTTGGGATCGCCGCGAGCGCCTTCAGAAGTTCATGCGGTGCCCGGCCGATGAGGCCACGTTCGCGGCCGCCCTGGCAGACTGGCACGCCTCTGCCGGGCCCCCGGCCCCCGCGGGGCCCGGGCCGCTCTCCCGGATCCCCGGCAAACCCCCCCCGCCTCCCAAGGCCGCTGCCCGTCCCGCGGACGCCTCAGCAACGCCCGGCGCGAGGGCCTCTGCGGACGTAGAGGGGCTGCTGCGGAGTTTGGTATGTGTGTGACGTGCGGTGCCCCCCGCGTGGGCCTTCGGATACACCGCCTGCCGTGTCCTGTGCAATCCCCCGGTGCGTGACAGGGACGCGGCGCGAGCGTCATCCATCCCAAAGCCAATGGGATGCGCGTTGGGTTGCGGACGGTTTCACTCGTCGTGGGGTTTCTAGCGCCCCAACGCACTGCAGACTCGAGCTCCAAAGACCGCCCCAGCGCAGCGCGTCCCGGTGGAGGCCTGGGTCTGCCTGGAGCCCGAACCCATGGGACGAGGATGTCAAAGGTTGGCGGTCCGGAACCGCACGGGGTGTGTGTGTGTGTGTGTGGGCCAGTATTTGTGTTTTGTTGCAGCGGTAGGCCTTCCAAATGCGGGTGGGAAGGGGATCACCCCCTCGTTTGTACTACCCCTCAACAAAGCTCAATTGGCGCGACCCCCTGGAACGGCCTGATGGTGATGCAAGCGACAAAAAGGGCAAATCACACTTCTGGCATCAGCACAATGACACGTTGTATTCGGTGAAAGTGCCTTGCGACCATAGTTCACCCGCACACCCACCCAATAGTCATGTCCACTCAGTGGAGCCTCCTTCTGCGCTTTTTTCAAGAAAAAATAACAAGGTATTGTGAAAGCCGTTTTTCGCATTAAGGGCTGCCAAAAGGCGCATCGTGCAGACTTGCATATTCTCCCCAATCCACCGCAGGGTGGGTCGTATTCCCAAAGCAGTTAGGCTCAGGATTGTGGCGGGGAGTCTCATGGCCGAGTCTGCCAGTGGTGCGCACCACAGGTATGAAGGAGATTACGCCAGGCTTGATCCATGGTGGCAGCCTGCCACACAGAAAAAATCAGAATTGGCTACCTCACCCCTGCCTTCTCGGGGGCCCACAAGTGGGCGGAAATGCTACATTATGCTGCTGCAGTGGTGGGCTGACTCCCTGCCCCACAGCAGTACACCCCCTTTTGGCAGCTTTACATTGGAATAGCCAACAACCACAGGAGGAGCCCCTTGGACCCCCCCCACCCGCAGACCAAAGTGACCATTGGGGGGAAAATCTGGTCCGGCAAGTTTTGGTACACAAACCTTTGGGTCCCAGACCTCCCCCCCCCCCCTCTCTTCTAATGTTAGCCCGGCCTTTGGTCCCAAGTGCCTGCTGTGCCATGTCCCCTCACGCTCCCTCACCCCTCAGGACCTGCTGCAGTACCTTCCCGCGTTGTTGGAAGAGGAGATCTTCGATGTTGACACACTTCACAAATGCCTGCAGCAGCTCCACACCATCATCCCGAACCCCGAGCACGTGAAGCGCATTGAGAAGCAGATGGGTGTGTGCCACCAGAGCTCTACTCTCTCTCTCTCTCTCTCTCTCTCTCTCTCACTCTCTCTCTCACTCACTCTCTCTCTCTCTCACTCTCACTCTCCCAAAACAAAAGGATTTTTTGCACCGAGTGTCGGTCCCCAGACCTGCCGGCAGGCACCCTGCCAGATGAGGTGGCCCACACGCTGGATCGTGCAGCGGAAGCCTGCGGCCACGAAAAGAGCCGTCCGGAGCAGGCCCTGCCCACCCGGCAGCTCAATGGCATTCTGGAGGAATTCCACAAACGGCACAGGCACTGATCCTCAGAGCCACACGGATCTCAGGGGCTGAGAGGCGTTGCAGACCAGGGGATCCAACTTGACGACCTTCCCAGACGTTGAGGAGTTGAGAGACGGCCGCCGGGCCTCTGCCCCTGTGGCTGTGTGTTCCCGCAGGGAACGTACGATGCAGACAAATCTGCAACCGTCCATCCTGCACCCTCCATTTCCCCGTGACCCTCACCTGCCCGCCACACCCATGTCCCGCAGACTGTGGACGGGTGCAACATCCCCGCCCCCTACGAGGCACTCGGCGGGCAGCAACACCGAGGCCCCCAGCCCTGAAACACACTCCTCATTTGCGTGGTTCCCGCATCCCCAAGAGATGGGTTGGGGTACCCCCGCCTCCCCGCACCCCCCCCCCCCCCTGATTGCTGATGTCTGACTGACAGCTACCGACTGTGATTGTCTGACTAATGCAGTCAGACATGATGTTCTGTTTTCTGTTTCAGACACAAGTGTGTGTCTTGAGGTTTAACCGGGTTTGGCATAGAGAATGAAGATGCACTTATGCCGGACTGTGGAGTGCATTGCCTCTGGTTTGCATTTGTCTGTTTTTTAGTTAGCCCCCCCCCCCCCCACCTGCTCACGAGGCTGAAGCGGCACCCGTGACCACCGTCCCACTCGCCTTTACCAGCGATACCCCCCCCCCTGTGTCCCTGCCTGCAAACGGTGTGGCACCAAATCCCCCTTCCACAAGCTGCAGCACCAACGAGGGCGCTCAGCTGTGACACGGGTGCAGTTTTGTGCGGGGAACACACAGCCTTTGGTGCCTCGTTGAAGGCCGTGGATTTGCCTGACCCCCCGACCATTTCGGCCTGAACGCCGTAGGCAGTGCATACCCCCGGAAAGTACCAAGGCCGGCGTGGGGCTCTGCCACGAGGGCCCCTTTCGAGGGGGAGGGGGGGGGGGGCTGAACCCCCCGCCCCCCCCCCCAACCCCAGGCCCCCTCCCCATCCGTCTGACCCAACGTTGTGCTGCGCGCCCATTCGCGAACACACGCCAGAGGGCCTCGCTCCTCCGGCCGGTGATCTTTGGGGGGCCCACTTCACAAAGTGCCTGGGAGACCATGTTAAGTGCCGATCCCCCCCCCCCCCTTACCACCACCACCACCACCAAGGCTGACCCTCAAAGGACGGGGTCATGGGCGGGGCACCGGGTGACAGGCTGAGATGGGACTTGCTGCTTGGCTACAACTTCATCGTCCCCGATGCACGGGAATGCGGTATCTGCCAGCCCCCTCCTCCTCCAGGGCCCCCCAAGGTCACGGCCGGTGGTGTCACGGGCGGTGTGGAAGGCGGTTGGAGAGGGTTTTCAAACGGTCTGGAGCGATGACGTCGGTTCCCAAAATGCCGGATTGAGACCGGGTGGGTCGGACCGGCCCGCAATATGGGGGGGCTGCACCATCGAAGGTTTGTTACGTTTGCCGGTTGATGGTTCCAGTGGAACCCTTTTTTGGGTAGTTTGTGTGGAGGCATGCCCCCAGACCGTAGACGGCCGATGCTTTTGGCGGTGGATTCTTTCCGCTACTCACCGTGTTGCAGCAGAAAGGGGGGGGGGATGAAGTGTTGTGCGTGAGAGTGGGGCCATTGTCCCGCTGCTCCTCAAGAGTGCAGTACCGCTGCCCCTGCAACGGCCATGGCCCTGCCAGCGCTGACAGAGGCCTCGCATTCCGTCATTCCGAAGGCTTGAAGTTTGGTTTGGGGAGATGGCTGAAGCTGCGGCCGTTTTGCCATTGGAGAGGTTCGAAAAAGGCCTGGAGCCTTCATTGTGGAATTCAGTGTGGCAATTGTTGTTTGCTGGTGATTTCTTTCATGTTGGCTCTCACGATTTGCACCAAACATTTTTTTTCGGCACCTCCCAAAACTCGGCACCCCAACGGGGGGGGGGGGGGATCCACTCACCCCCACCCCTGGACCCCCCCCCTCTCCTCTTAAAAGGAACTCTGCCCCCCCCCCCCTCTCCCCAGGGCCCATTTCCTGCTTCGTAGAGGGAGTGGAGGGGGGGTTATAGCCCTGCGGATGGCGGATTCCGTTCCCCAATGCCATACAACAGCGCCGTCGGGCCGGTCCCCCCCCCCCCTCCCGTACAGCCTGTCCCTCACCCCCCACGGCCCTGTGCACAGGTTCTCGCCCGTCGACCACCGCCCCGCGGCCCTCCGGACCCGCGTCCGCCCCGCCCCCGACGGCCCCTGAGCCCGTCGCCCATCGGCCCATGCCCCAGGGCCCGCCGCGGCCGGTCCGGGCCTTTGAGACGCCGAGGGATGGCCTTGTCAGCCCGCAGCCCGCGTCCTCTCGGCCGCCCAGTCACACGCCGCCGTTGGTGCTCACGCCGGCCCCCGGGGGCCCGGTGCAGTTGGAGCAGCTGCTGCACGGTCTGGTACGTGAACCCCCCCCCCCCTTCCGAAGGGATGTGTTAGAATGGCTGTACAGGAGGAGGGGTAACCCCCCCCTCCTGGCCTTATGTGACATTCATGCTGCTGGTGGTGGTGAGCACCCCCCAGCCTGGGGTCTTCGTGATGACCGCATCCCGGGCACTGATCAGGCCGTCAGGGGAGGACGCCATGGGCAGAAGTTGCAGTCTGGATCCCCCCCCCCCCCAGGGCAGGGGGATGCCCGTGGCGGTGCGGATGCCCGCAGTAGTACGGATGCCTGCGTGTCGTAGCAGAAGGTTCAAGGGCGAGAGGCCAATAGGCGCCGCCACAGGCTAACAGAGCCAACCACCCAGGCCTTGTGCCAACCCCCCCCCCCCCCTGCCCCCTGGACCCCCTGACCAAAGTGACCATCTTGGGATAAAATGAAATCACCTCAAAGAGAGGTTGTTAGATCAAGCGCAGGCACGGACGCCATATACCTCCCCCTTTTTCGGCGTCGTTCACGTAGCATACCCCAAGGCATGATATTGGAGGGCTAACCCCTTGTAAAATCATTAGTTTGCGAGACACTCAACAGATTTTTCCGATTTTGAGCCCTCGAACCCCAGGGCCCCAGGGGCCCTTGTGGCAGCAACATCTTCCCCATCAAAGTTACCACTCTAAGGCCGGTGATGTTGTAACGGGAAGCCTGTGTGCATCTCATCAAATTACTACTGCAGAGCAGGTGACAAAAAGTGTTACACCAGGAATTGAACCAAGCTCATTGCATTGTCACCCAGCGCATATACCACTGGACCAATGGGCCAATCACTGACACTGACATACCTGCGCTCAGGGACCATGTAAAGACCGAGGGATGAAGGTTTTTTTCGAGAATTGAGAGACATTTTGCGATTCCATACACTTCTAGCTACACAGTAAACAAAAGGAAGGGTGTGTTTGGGCCCTGGGACCAAGATCCAGGTCACTGGGAAGCTGTTTTGCCGAAAAATTGGTCCGTTGATTTGTGCCCGGGGTGTGTGGGGAGCCCACGTGTTTGATGGGCAGTTGTCGTTTACAAGAGACCACATGCAAGGCAATTTCATTCCCAAGAAATTGAAGTTGCCCAAGCCCAAACCAGCCCCTAAACCTCGGGCAAAGGCATCTTCACAGGCATCTTCATGTGCAGTTGTTCCACATGGTGTAGGATCGCAAGAGGGGTTTCCAAGCCGAACATTTGCAGGCTTCTCATGCCTCATTGCTTGTAGGAACATGGGTGTGAACCTGAAGTTTCATGTTTCAAACAACTTCTTGTGTTTACATGCCTTTGGGAACGTGGGCGGAGGCTAAGGTGCACTCATCCCATGCACTCACGTGAAGGCCTGCCACGGGCCAGGGCTGTATTGCCTTTTCTTTTTGTTTGGATGGTGAGAGAAAGGGTGCCTGTGAGTGCGTGCGTGGGGACGGTGCGCCATTGTCTACCACCCCTTTCCTGGGGGGAAGAAGGGTGCCCCCGCCACTCCGACCCAATCGCATGAGAGTTGAGGATTGTTAGTGGCGTGTGTGTGTGGGCAGCATGTCTACCGCCGCTTTCTGGTGGAAGAAGAGGGGCAGGGGGACGGGCTTTGGTGTGGGCGAGTTGGGTCGGTGTTGGGCGAGGGTTTGCATGAAGGCAAAGTGTTCCGGGGGGGGGGGGTGGGAGACCACTAGCCTGGGGCCCCTGCCAGTAGTTGTATGTGTCGCGCGCAAGCCACGCCCTTGTCTAAGCTACAGTAGGCGTAGGAGGGACGGTATTAGTTCCGTACTTTTGCGATTTGCTGATGGAAGCGCCCTGGGGGAGGGCCCGGGGCCCATCCAAAAAGAGCCTCCCCCCTCCCTCCGCCCTGTCTTTCTGTTGATCTGTGCTCCTTCTGAGGGCAGGCGGTTGGGGTAACGTCCCGTGGCCGAGGGCCATGTGCGGGAGGGGCCAGGGTGCGGTCCCCTGGGCCCTGGCATCCCCTTCCTTCGCCTCCGCAGGGGCTGCAGGAGTACCTGCCGCAGCTCAAGGCCCAGGAGATCGACGACCTACACACGCTGCGGTGCAGTCTGAGGTACCTGGGGGCCGTCATCCCCAACCCAATGCACAGGCGCCTCCTCACAGTGCAATTGGGTATGCCTGTGCCTTGATGCAGCCCCCCCCTCTGCAGGGCATGGCGGGTTTACCTTGCGGGGGGGGGGGGGGGTCGAATAGAGCCCCCCAAACCCGGGGGGTGGGGGGGGCAGCAAAAACAGTCAAATGACCCCGGCAACAACCAGCACGTCCTCAATACGCCAAGTATTGGGCGCCGCTGACGCGCAAACGGCACACCATGCCACATTCAGCACAGCCCCAACACACCAACCATTGGGCTCCGCGAACGCGGAAACGACACCAGCAAGAGCACCGGCCGCAGTGGCCGACAGAAAGCAGCGACTTGACGCAACATGCGAAGGGAAGAACGGGTGAGTGTCCAGGGCCCCGTAAAGGAGCAACAACCCGACGGACTGTCACACAGAGGGGTTTCGGGAAAAGGGCTCAACTGACAGGCACCATTAATCAGTTACTACGAACTCTGGCGCCAAAGACGCCGACTTTTTTTTTGGAGCATTGAAATTGGTCAATTTTTTTTTCACCAAATATATGGCAAATGATGATTTTTCTGAACCCCCTCGACGCACTGATTCGAAAAATCCCATTTTCAGTTTTTGCCGATTTTTGGGTCTGGGTCACCTCCGTGGCCCAGGGGTCAGTCTCAGTAGGATTTTGGGGGTCCTGTCAATTGAGCCCTTTTGGGGGGGGGGTCTAGCCAGGGGGCCCTATCGACCCCCCCCCCCCGCAAACGAAAACCCGGCCTCCCCAGTGCCATGGCGGGTGTGTGCCCCCCATCACGACACAAGTTGGTGGGTGTCTCTGCCCTGGCACAGCCCCCGGTCCACGCCCTCTGCCGGAGTCACGTCAGCCCCAAAAGCGGCGCGGTCTGTGTCGACCACCGTGGCCTAGGGACAGGGCCATGAAAGCCCATTTTGATGGCGCATAGGGCCACAGTGGGGGCCTGTGTCGCCCCCGCTCCCCTGTGCCTTGGCCCCTGCCTCTTCCCCTCCTCCGGCCCCTGCCCCTCCTCCGGCCCCTGCCCCTCCCGCCCCCTTCGCCTCCAAAAGGGAAGTTCTTCGTCGGACGATTATCGCCCCAAACAACGCCAGGTCTGCCTTTGTGCCCTGCGTGGGCCCGTTGCCCTGATCATTGCCTGAACCGCACTGGCCTGTGCTCCGTAGCGCCATTGCTCTGTCCCCCGCCGTCGCCAGCCCCCCCCAACAACAACAGGCAGATGAGGACAGGCACACACACACACACACACACGCACGCACACACACACACACACACACACGCACACACGCACACACACACACACACACGCACACACACACACACGCACGCACGCACGCACGCACGCACGCACGCACGCACGCACACACACACACACACCACACACACACACACACACACGCGCACGCACGCACGCACGCACACACACACCACACAACACACGCACGCACGCACACACACACACACACACACACACACCACACACACACACACACACACACACACCACACACACACACACACACATACCGGGGGGGGGGTTCGTAATGCGTAGGTTTCGTGATATGATCAATGAATATCTACCTATCATCTAGGGTTTTCCTTTTCCTGGCACCCAGTTCTGAGTCCAGCCCCCCCCCCCCCCCGTGAGTCTCCAGGGATGCATGGGGCTGGGATGTGGGGAGCGGTAGGGCACACGAGCATGCAATGTGTGTCTTGCTGTCGTGCGGATGGTTCTGAGGGCAGGAGCCGTGGTGCATTGGCGGCATATGTACTAATGGTGCTTCATGCCCGCTGGGCAGCCCCGCCTGCAGGGCAGAACAGTCGAACTCATGGTTTGCAGCAGTGATAGGACCTTAGGATTGTTGAACCTCGCAGTTGGAGCAGATTCGAATGGATTCCTTGGCACACACACATACACACACACACATTGCTGCAGTGCGAACATGGCTGTAGAGAGGTGATGTATGATAGCAAACACTTTGGATTTGTCGAAATGATTGGGCATCACACACAGACACACACACGCGCGCGCGCAAACACACACACACACACACACACACACGCGCGCGCGCAAACACACACACACACACACACACACACACACACACACACACACACACACACACACACACACACACACCACCCCACGCGCACAAACACACATGCGCGCGCACATGCACACGCACACGCACTTGCACACACACACACACACACACACACACACACACACACACACACACACACACACACACACACACACACACACACACACACACACCACCCCACGCGCACAAACACACATGCGCGCGCACATGCACACGCACACGCACTTGCACACACACACACACACACACACACACACACACACACACACGTATGGTTTGGCTGTATTGCCACCAGTTTTGGTGCCCCAGTGATTCGCTGTTGCGAGTTGCTTTTGTTGTGGCGCAGAGTCGTTTGGGAGGTATTTCGATACTTTTGGACAAGTGGCGAGGATGCACGTCAGCAGAAGCGCCACGGGTCAAGCCCGAGGCTTTGGCTTTGTGTGGTTCACTACCACTGAAGGTATGTCTTTGTTGTCCTCCCCAGCTCCCACTGGCCTAGAGGACGCATTGGGCGGAGCAGAACGTTGTACAGTCCCGGTTCAACAGCAAAGGAAACCCCGTCCTCAAAGACTGGCCCTGCCTCCGCACGTTCTTGACCGGAGACAAGGATCACTGGCCGCAGTCCCCATTGGCATTCGCAAAAATCCATTAGCATTTTGCGTGTCCGACGTGTTGATCCCATGACACTTGGACTGCCACGGGGCTGGACTACAGCTGCATGTGCTTTGGGATCGCTGCAGCACCGGAGGGGGGGGGGGGTGATGGGTGCTGAGGAGACTGTGCGACAGTTCAGTCAGTGCCGGACGTCGCTGAAGAGGGGAAGGGAAGGGGGGGAGGGGGGCGCAGGACTCGCTGGCTGATGGCCCCCGTGCCCAATTCCAATCCGGGATCAGCAGCCGAGAATTGCTGCGTCCCGTGCCCGGGCCCGTGCTGCGGGGTGAGGGTTGGAAGGGTGTTGGGGGGGGCGGTGGAGCGGGCACCGGAGGAGGATGGGGGCCTGCCACACTGGACCACCAAACGAGTGCCCCACCAAACGAGTGGTCAGTGGGCTTTTGGGAAATTGTCATTTTGAAAACAAGTTCTGATAGACCCTCAGCAGCGGTGGTCCATCCTGCGGGGATTGCACATGCCACCGCTCTTGAGGGCGTGCAGGGCTCGCTGAGAGTCCGCCCCCCGTACTCCTCTGGCACCCTTGGAGGGTGGCACAATGGGTAGGTTAGGCCAGTTTTCTTGCCAATGTGCTGGAGACGTGTCGGTTTGAGTGTGGGGCCAGGACATGGTATTGGTGGGTGGCCAACAGCATCCCTCCAGCGACCTCCAAGGGATCACAGTGTGCACCCAGAGCCCTTTACGAAATCAACAACATCCGTTTCGAATATTTCCGAATATTTCCGAATTTTGGCGAATATTTCCAAATCAAAAAATTTTCCCAATTCCGAATCAGGGACAAGCCCTCGGTGGTGTACCTGTGCACCCCCGGGGCTGGCAGACGTCACAAACTCCGACCGATGCGCCAACTTTGTGGAGGAGCCGCAGGAGCAGATGACTACGTTTGCCGCGCTGTGCGGGAGGCAGGTGGTCTGCCAGTCCACCCCCCCCCCCTTTCTTGGTCTCTGCAGAGCTGCCCCCCAATTTCTGTGTGATGCCGCACTTCATCGACGGCCGGCAGGTGTGACGCCCTCTGCCCCCGTGCTCCGCATGTCCAGCGCACGCTGTTGTGGGTGGTGGTCCCGCCGGGACGGGAGGCGGAGGTCCGGGGGGTGGGAGGCGCGACACACGCCCAGGGCCCACAGCCCCCACGTTTTCTGGGACAGTGCGGCGGGTCTTTCAACAAGAAAAGAGGACAGACATGCATATGTCACCCCAGCCATCCTGGGTCCCAGACAGACCTTTGCTTAAGGGTAGTCCCACCCCACCGGGGGGGGGGGGGGGGCTGTGGCCGGTGGGTGGGTGGGTTAGTTTGGGTTGGGGCAATTTGGGCCAACGTGCCTAACCCCCCCCCTGGGAAGGGGGTAGGGTCTGGGTGGGTGGGTGGGTGGGGGGGTCCGCATCCTCAATGGATGGTCCGACACCCTTTGTTTGTGCATGAGAACACAATTTTCACTGAGAGAATGGGGGTAAAAAGTGGCAAAGTTTTCCGGCCCACGGGCAGTGGGGTTTGAACCAACGCTGTACGGGTTGGACGGTGCATCTACCACTAGGGTAACTGCCAGTTCTGCTATACATTGTTCAAAAATCGCATAGTGACTGAAGGACAGAAATTTTTCTGGGCAAATACACAGGGTTTTTGTGTTACCAGCGGATTTTTACAGCACAGACCCCCCCTACGGGGGGGGGGGGGGGTAGGGGGGGGTCTGGGTGGGTGGGTGGGTGGGCTGGCTGGTCCTGAGGCAGCCCCAGAGGGACCCCCCGCCCCTTTGCTAAGCAAAGGTCTGGTCCCAGAGGAAGGGGAAGAGATGGCAGTGGCTGTGTAACAGTGGCTGTCTCGGGCACCCCCACGCCACACTCCTCCTGCCATGTTTGAAGCAAGGCGGTCGCCTGAACGGCATGTGCAAGGGCAAGGGTTGTAGCCCTGGATGGCACAGGCTGGGGGCCACCTCCGGTGTACAGAACGATGGCGAGAGCAACGGAGTATCAAAAGTGGATAGGGCAATGAAACCGAATCAAACGATCGCTGCCTGTCTCTCGATTCCCCTGCCCCCGGTCTTCTTTCTTCTGGTGGCCTCTGAACTGCCCTGTGGCGTGTCCCCAACACGCCTCGGCCTGTGCACCTTGGACAGTGCAGCCCCCGCCTTTGCCAGGGCGTCCGCCTCCTCGTTAGGCACCACCCTGTGATGTCCATACACCTGAGTCATAGACACGGGGGCGGTTCTGCCCTGACACAGCGGATTGCACGATTGCCAATGAGGCAAGAGCAGAGGGTAGCACGAAGCAGACCACATCAGCAGTGAGCAAGTCGCCCGCTGGGGGCACGCCCCGGACGGTGGGGGTTGGTGGTTGGTGGCGGTTGGTGGTTGGTGGTGGTTGGTGGTTGGTGGCGGTTGGTGGTTGGTGGTTGGTGGCGGTTGGTGGTTGGCCGTTGGTGGTCCCTTGGTTCGGTCCCTAAGAGCAGCCCTTAACAAAAAAAATAGTTCCCTAAGCAGCCCCCTGCACGGGGGGGGGGGGGGGGGCTGTCATGCAACGAGACGGCCGAGGGATGACTGGAGTATCCGGCCCGGAGTATCCGGGGGGGGATCGCCCCGCATCCCTCACGTTTTGCAGGTCGACTTGAAGTACGACGTTACTCGAAAAGCCCAAGCGGACCTGGTGTGTGCCTCTGACCCCCTTCGGCCGCAGGGAACGGGGCTCGGGCCCGGGCAGCATGCGAGGCCTGGGACCGCAGTGCCTCTGTCGGTGGGGCAGACGTGAAGTCCTCGGGCTCACGTGTTGAGGGGCGAGGGATCGCGTCTTGTGTCACCCCCGTCACCCCCTGTGGAGGGCCCGAGTGCTGGGGGCCCACGCCTCGGGGCCTCGGGGGCCAGGGCGCCGCTCCTCGGCGTGCGGTTGTCAGTGGGGCAACAGCGGCACCCGCACGGGCCTGGGGCAGAGCGCTGGGGGGGGGGGTCGATGATGGCGGGGGCTGATGGGGGGGGGGGGGGCTGGGACTGCACATCGAGTGACTCCGCAGTGCTCGGGAGCGAGGCCCTTTACCTGAGGGATCACCGTCCACCCAACGGGCGGCCCAGTCCTTTAGTGGCACCGTGATCCATTTTCTGGAATTCCATGCCCCCACTCCGGCCAACCCAACGCCCACTAACGCACCGACTGAAGTACAAGTGCCTCATCGTCCCCTTGTCATGCGTTGCAGGCCAGGGGGCGTGCACTGCACCCGCACCGCATCCGTTGCCTGCCATCCAGACCACACGCAGGGGGGCGCTGCCAAAGCCACATTGGGGGGCATCTCCCGGGGGCACGGGGGACGTGTCGTGGGGCCGTCTGTTCCGGAGACAGGGGTGCATGCGCCGTGCAACATTTCGGTACAGCGATTCACACGGGCGTCGCTTTTGTCCCCGTTTCAGGTCCAGAGGCACGGCGGTGCGGTGCGGTGGATAGTCCGGAAATGCGTGCCACTCCTTCCTTCCGTTTGCCCATTTCCTGCTTACGTCTGGACATGGTCGAGATAGCCAGAAGTGTAAGTCTGTTAGGACTGTTCTGGTCACTCGACAAATTAGGTAACCTTCTCAATGACATCCCTGAGAACCTCTGAGTTGCCAGTTATTGTAGGCGTAGGAGGTGTGAGTACAGGTCTGAAACCGCTGTGTGTTTAACGACCTTGTCATCCCCTGTCATACCCAAAGCTCAGGGTTGGACATAACCAGTCTGTGCGATAGAAACCACCCTTGAGGTACGTGACGCGCACCTGACAAAGCCCTAGCTGCTGTCATTACCCTAGGACCCTTTCTGAAGGTCCGGGACGACGAAGGAAGGGAGGAGCAAGGGTAGTCAAGTTGGGGAGTCTAGAGCAGCATAGGAGACAGCCAGTGAGAAAAATACCCTTTGCCCATCAGTGATTGATCACCACTGCACCTTGCACCTGGGGGGTGTATGATGTATCCAACGTACTGTTTTCAGCTTGCTGTTGGTCCCTGCCCCCGTTTATTGGTATAAGCTATGCCAGTCCACGTGTTTCGCCTAGCTGTGTTGGTAGTGCCGCGGTCTAAGTCTACAGAGAGCAGGATGTGTTTTGCTGGTCATTTAACAGAAATATAGTAGACGTACAGTGAGGGGATGTTCATTGAGTGTACCACGCGCCTTGTCTTGTTTATGCCCGTCGTGTATGGTGTTTCAAGAATTGGCCTTGAGGCATTTGCCTATGCCTAGTTTCGCAGACGGCAATGATTCATTTTTCAATGGTGTCTCCTTGGGTTATGCTAAGAGAGGTTCATGTTAGTGTGGGTTCACATACCCGCACCTGCCAAGCTATCTCAAGCGAGTAGTAGTAATCCTCCTGTTTGAACATTTCCGCTACAGTCTCGGCATGTTGTGCTGTCCTTTGATGGCTCTAATATCCAATAGAATTTGCATGATGCGCTGTAATGTGAACCTGAGCCGACCTCTATGGACCCTGAATGTATGATGCCGAGTAACCCCTTTGAGTTTGCCGGTGAGACGATGCGGTATTATAGATGCAATACTGCCACCGTCTGCCAAGGTCAAAATTCTTACTTCCATGAGCTTTACTTTGTAGTGTAGTCTATTGTTTGAAATTTAACGTTAGCCACTGACGTTAAAGGCCCCGTTCGGTGTTTTCCCGGGCCTGACAAGCCGTGTCGTATGAGTAGAGTGTTTGTGTGAGCTGTGTACAAGTGTAAGCATGGCAGAAGTCTGATGGTGTATCGGTATACTGATATCAGAATTCTGACTCTGTGTAATGTATCATTGGTGAACCCAGCCTATTCAAGGTTAGTAGTCCTCCACTGGTGTCTGACTTGCGTCTCAGGAAGCCCATGAATTTGCTCATGAGGAGTAGTTCAAGTGTGTCACCTAATGTGAAGTGGATGCGTGTTTGTTTGATTGGTGCGCTTTCTCAAAGTTCCAGCTGTTCGATTGGATAGTAGCACATCAGTTGCTTCATGTAGTGTATGCAGACGTCAGTCTGTATTGGACTTCTGTGCTATATGGTTCCGATTGATGTCAGGTGTGTTGCCTGAGAGCCAGTCCCAGAGCATGCTTGGCCACAAGGAGCTGCATGTTTCACCCTGAGGACGTAGAGGGTGACGTTTCATTCAGTCTGACTGATCGATTGAGCGCAGATTGCTGCTTGTTCCTCGGATGTGCATGCTCAGTTGGAGTACAATGTTAGATTCATTTTTCTCTTAATTCAAGGAAGTCCTGCACGACTTTCTAAATGTTGTGCTTTGTTGGTACGTTCCTCTGTGGCAGGGACATCTGTGTTCACTTTAAAGATGCCAGATATCCAAAAGCCTACAGGCGTCTTTAACTGCTGTTTCCCCAGTAACAGTAGTTGTACACCATACTTTGTTTTGTTCATTGTGATGCCCTGTTCAATTCAGAATTTTATGAACTATAACAGGGCCCTCAGACGAAGGTTCTGTCTCTTTTGCTGCTCAGGCCGAACAGCTGATCTGCTTCCACTCCTTTGAGAGCTGTTCCTTCTGTCTTCGTGGATTTTCAATTGGTGGCCAAGCAGCAGTATAAAAATGGAGGATGCACTGTCGTTCGCGGATTACATCCAAGGGGACGCCCATGGAGATTTTCGACTTGGGGCGGATACCAAGTCCTGGACGCGCCGCAAGCTGGTCCTGATGCGTGAACTCCGGGGTATGCCTGACGAGGGGGAGGCCTGGGCCAAGAATTTCGCGTCCACCGTCTCGTTCACGGGTTCTCGGGACGAGTTCCTCGACCGCTTGGTGGGCTACATGCTTCTGGAGGACGTCACGCTGGACTTCGCCACTAGGGCGTTCAAAAAGTCTTCCCCCGCAGCTCCGACAGTACCGGCGCCTGGGCCAGTGGACCCTGCGATCCTTAAATTGCTGGAGGACCAGGGTCAGCTCATCAAGTCCCTTACCGCGAAGGTCCAAAGCATCACTGAGGCGCCACCGAAGGACCAGTTGCAGGTTCCTGCATTGTCACTGAGGGCCATCCACGATGCGGACACGGCTACCAACCATCCCCAGTGGATTAATCGTGCCCTGTTCCTCCTGGTGCGACTGCTCAAGTTCGAGAACGTCCCTGCCTCCACAGTCACTATGGTTCCCAAAATGTCCGATGCCGCAGCTAAGGAGATCATGCTGGGCCTCACTGACGAGGACAAGAGGGACGATACGCCATGGACCGACCGTAAACACCCAGATGGGTCTGACAGCATGAACGCGTCCGACTCCGCGCAGGTCTCTGAGAGGTTTCACAACCTGGTGCAGGCACTGTGGACGCTCGTTTTCTCTGCGACGGCCTCTTACAAGGAGCGGTACGAGGGAACGTCTGGTTCTTCATCAACCTCTGGATCTCAAAAGGAGTCGGATGTTCGGCTGGAGGAGGGCCTGTCGGAGGCGGGCAAACGCCTGAAGAAGGCCATGCGTCGGCGTTTCAAGATCATCGACGGTGAGGAGTTCTTCAAAATTCACAAAAACGAGTGGGTGCGCACGACTGAGGATCCCGTCGGCCCGTGCAAGACCTGCAAGGCTCGTGGTGAGGTGACCCGTCACTGGGTCTGGAGGTGTCCCTTTCTTGAGTGACGAGACGCGCCGGGGGGGCTGGAACCGATCTTGGAGCTGGCGAGTCCGGCGGTGGCAGTGGCTCCGGTTTCGGAGTGGGTCGGAAAAAACAATGATTGGAGGTCCATCGCGGCCTTGTGGCGAGAGCTCGGGTATGCGGATCCAGCGGACGACGTCCAGACATGCCTCATCAGCACTTGGAAGGAGGGGACACGGAATTTCTATGGTTCACACCTTCGACGAATCGCTTTCTTCCATGGGTCGGCACCGGCGGGGGACACGCAGAGACTGGCGGAGAGTATTTTGCTCCTCCTCTTCCGGTCGGGATATCGACCCGCAACGCTGCGGGGCGCCGTGTCGGCGTTACACGCTGTATGGGTCATGGGATGGATACCGCCGTTACGATGGGAACGCCTCTAGCGCCTCGCCCGTGCGCCGGTCGCTACCCCGGGAGACCGCCCTTACGCAGGCCCCCATGTTCTGCAGGTCATGGCCGAGGCCTGCCACACTCCGGAGGACTGGGCTGTCTTCGCCGCCGCCGTCCTCTCCTTCAGCAGCCTCACCCGCGTGGGGGAAATCGCGTCTGTCCGGCGCTCCGGCCTGCGGGGGAAGGCGGTGGCTTTCTGGGGCCTCAAACGGGACTCGCGCTGGGTTTCCCGTGACCTCGGCAATTTTGCGGGCGAATGGGCCCACTGGTTGCGGCACCAGTTTCCTGGACGGGACGTCATGGTCGACAGAGCCGCCGTCCTCGAAGAGGGTATGGCCCGGCTGCTCCAAGGCAGCCCTTACGCGGCTTACCGCTGGCACTCGTGGCGTCGCGCGGGGGCTGCCTTCCTCCGATTCCGTGGCCTCCCCTGGCGCTACCTATGCTGGTGGGGACGCTGGGCCAGTGTGCGCATGGCGCACTTCTACGCAGCGGCACCAGAGGACTTCACCTTCCACTCGAGCTCACGCCTGCCGTGGCCAACGAGTCAGGGGTCAAGTGGATCACCACCGACACAGCCGAGTTCTGGCCGTCATCGCTCATGGGTCTCTGCTTGCCCGACGAGAGGCCCGCTAAGCTCCCGGCCACCGGATCGAAGCGCGACAGAGGTTCCGAGGCAGTGGTGGAAGGGGACGACTCCGGGGACGCTATGCAGCCGCCGACCGCCAAGCGACCTTCACGACCCGCGCCGCCTCGCCAGCCTTCGCGGAAACAAGGACAGTCGACCCCCTCGGGTCCGTCGGTGGCTACCCCGCAGTCCGCATCGACCACAGGACGCCGCACAGATCCGCCCTCCCCGGCCCGAGAATCCCCTCCTGGAGGTCCGACGGGGGGGGGGCGTTGCCCCCGACTCTTCCACCACCGCACAAGCCCCCGAGTCAGGCTCGTCGGTCGGGGCCAGCGGTTCCCCCCAACGCCAGTCCGTCGCCGCGAAGTTCAGGGGTCGGGCCCGGGACCACCAGCGAGCCGCCCCCGTTGTGCGAGGAGGAGGCGGCGGGTCTGGACTTCTTCGCCTGCGGTCTCGAGGAAGAGGGCTCGGAGCTCCTGTTGAACTCCCGCCGGGGACAGCAATGGCTGGATCGCGTGTCCGAAGGCTTAAGGGTGCCTCTCGCGGACAGGGGTCTCGTCAGGTCCCGGATCCGATTATTATTGATGAGGGGTAATATGGTGGCGAGGGATTTGGGGGTTTTTGATTTTCTGGAGGTGGCTATTGCAGCACTTGACCGCCTGGAGCCAGACCTTTGGCCGGTGGTTTTTCGTGAATCGACGTCTCCAAAGCCGATCCTGGTGGGGTTGTCCCTGGATGTTCTGGAAAGGGGGATTGGGGAGGTGGGTAGCATTCGCATCCCGGATTTCATTTGGCACGCAGTGGCCCCAAATGATGTCCTGTCGGTGTCCACGCGCACGTTACCGGGCATGCGCAGTATTTCCCCTGAGGGTTTGGTGATGGCTAGAGCCCTGGTGCGGGATGGCGTTTTGACACGGTGCCCTTCCAACCTTCCCCCTAATGGCTGGCTGTTCCCAGTTCCCAAAAATTCGGAGAAAGCATCTATGATAGTGCATTTAGTGCAGTTCAATAAACAGCATGCCAACCGCCCGCCGTCCTTCACCCTCCCGGTGGTGGAAGATTTGGCTTTCCTCATTGAGTTGCATTACTTGCGGGCGGGCCAGGGGTGTCTTGCGTTTTCTGAGGACGTGGGCCGCTATTTGTGCGACCCTTTTTTGCGCGCACTCGATGACCTGCGTTTGGAGGCACCTGAGGGGGCCCCCCTGCTGGCATGCCATGTTGATTTAAAGAATGCATTCTGGTCTTTGCGTTTGCCAGATGACTTCAGGCAGGCCTTCAGGGTCAGTATTGACGGACAGACGTTCGCCTTCAATTGCCTGCCCTTTGGATGGCAATACTCTCCGGTAATTTGCCAGACCGTGTTAGGCTACTTGCTACAGGGGCTGGATTTGGTTTCGGTCTTGGTTTTGCACTACCTCGATGATTTTCTCGTTTTGGGTTTCGGGGCAGGCAACGTGCGTTCGGCGGCGGCGCGCCTCTGTGACCTGTTGGGTCGTGAAGGGGCGATCATCAGCCCCAAGAGCATCCTTGAGCCTGTGCCGTCCATTATCTGGTTGGGTAAGAAATTGGTGCTGTCGGGAGCGGGACAGGGCGTATTTGTGGTCTCCAACCAATGGATCGTCCTGCTTGGTCTATGGTTGCGCGTTGCGCTGCTGCCTTTATCCCGGAAGCTCGCTCGGCGGGTTATAGGCCGTTTTTCATGGGCCCTGAGACCCCAGGTGGGCGCTTGCCCCTTTTTGGCTGGCTGGTGGTCACATGTTATGTGGGGCTCTTCCTTTTTGCCTTCCACCCCCTTGAAGCTGGTGCATAGCCTCCTGCATTGCCTTGTCATGTCACGACGTGGTTGGACCCCGAGACGTGTCGATTCCCCCTCTTCTGCGGGCAGAGGCCTGGTTTTTGTCGACGCGGCCTTCGATTTGGACCGCTTCAAGGTGGGTCTCTGGGGTCCAGCGCTGGGGGGCAGGGTTTTTCGCTGTGGGCTCGAGGTTTTGACGCAGCAGGAGGCAGAGTTGGACTCCCTGGTCCAGGGCCTTAATTTCATCGTCAATGTGGGCTGGCCGGTCTTCAGGATGGTTGGGGACAATGCCTCCTCCCTGGGCCAATTGGCGGGGATGCGCGCCCGGTCTGGTTTAAAGAGGCATAAAAGGAACCTGCGCAGAGCCTTTTACCTGCTCCAGAGGTCTGCTTCGACTGTTTTTCTCGAATGGGTCCCAGGTGATCTCAACCCGGCTGACTGTTTCTCCCGTATTGACGGTGATTTCGGCGGCGACTTCGCTGCGGCGGGGTTAGCAGCTTGGGACAGGTTTCGTTCCCTGCAGGCTTTTCCCGCCCTCCCTTGCCCTGTATGGATTGCAGATTTGCCCAAGGGACGCACTGCTATGGACAGACAGCTTGCACAGTGTCCTGTGGGGGCTGTCTCTTAGTGTTGGCGGAACGCTTCGCAGGGTGGGATGCTGGGGGCCTCTTGCCATTTTTCAACAGGTCCCTATCCACGACCACGCGACCATGTGCCCCAGGCCGGACGCCTGTTGGCTGGAGTGCCTGTGGCGAGTTCGCTGCGGCGTTCCCCACGGTGTCTGTGCTTAGGGGTGTCGTGACTGCGCGGGGTGCCATAAAACTATCTTTGGTCGCTGGAGTATGGCTTGGTGCTGACTGAACCACAAAGACCGCGCACCAGGAAGTCATATGGCCTTTGAATGAGTTTTGTTTTGCTTGTACAACTGCTGTTTCCCCGGTAACAGTAGTTGTACACCATACTTTGTTTTGTTCATTGTGATGCCCTGTTCAATTCAGAATTTTATAAACTATAACAGGGCCCTCCCACCCGCCCATGGGGGGGTGCAGGGGGATGGGGTCCCACCCGCCCACCCATACTGTCGCTGTACGAGTCTCTATGGAGGTGATCGCCTCTCATGACATCGAGGTGCTGCGCACCAGGAAGTCATATGGCCTTTGAATGAGTTTTGTTTTGCTTGTACAACCCTTCTGAGTTGTCGAGGATAAAGAGCCCTGACAAGAAGATGTAGTTCTGCTAGGCGGATTTAGAGGATAGTCGCATTGCCATGCTTGCAGCCCTAGGGTACCCCTTCGCCGAAGACTTTCACCCGAGCTTCCCGGGGGATATGTCCCCTCTGTTTTTTCATTCCAGCCGACCCCTCTGCAAAGGCAAACACCACGGCAGACTAGAAAACACCACGACAGTCTAGAACATTCGCCCGCATAACAAGCTCCTAAGCATCCCACCCCGCCAATGGCAATCAAGGCAATTCACCCAAAGTTCTACATTTCTCGCAGACTTTGAGAGTCTTCCAGCTTCAATCCCAGGGGATTCAAAACACAAGTCTCCAGACACGTGGTCGTCCTTGAAATATTTGGAACCTCCTTCCTTGAAGGTGTTTGAACTAAAAGTCTTAGGCAAGCCAACGACCGACAGCAACAGTTACGAGTAAGTCCGGGCACAGTGCCTAGGGTTCGCATACCCATGTGCCCCTAAGACATCCTTACCTTTGGTGTGTCGTCTGAGGTACATTGTTTAGGGCACTCTGGAGACATCTGCGATGTTGTCTTCTGATTCTTGGCTGGAGATAATGTAGGTGGCCTGTTATTGATTGGATGGCTTGCCTGTCGCCGTCACCATCGCCGACGTCTAAGTTTTTCAAGAAACATTTTATGCTGATCGGACTTTGTGGAATTATTGTCCTGACTTACTTATTTCAGAATGTCATTTTATCAATAGAATTATCAGATGCCCGAATGTAGATTTTAAAGCGGTGTTTCAGTGTTGTGCGCATCTCATTCATGTACATTCATTCAATGCTCATTATTAGCAATGTTCCGTTTCATACGTGCTGAGTTTGGGTATTGGTTAAGCATACGAGTAGAATAGTTTGTTCGAAGCATGCATTCGTTTCATTCATGCATGTTCTCCACACATGCATACAAATAGTACTTGCAAAATATTGGTGTGCATGTCACAATTGGTATATGTTTCTCTTTGTTGCGGCCTTTATCTCTTTATAGGCATGTAGGCGAAGGCGAGCCTAGCCCATGCATGGGGCTACACAATGGATATGAGGCACGGGGGCCTCTTGGTGTTTATATGAGGTTCAACCAGGTACGGCATGGAGAATAAAGATGCACTTATGCCGAACCAAGGAGTGCATTGCCTCAGTGTGGGATTGTTGCTCTTGATTGTTGCTTCGCTTTGTTTGTTGTTTGTTAGATCGTTTGTTATAACATTTTTAAGAGAAACGTGTGGTATCCATTGCAATGTTTACACTTGGGCTGATCCTCTGGGTTTCCACCTCCGCGACGATATCCCGTGGCCGCCGATCGTGTGCGACCCTTGCCCTTACCTCTACCACCGTCCAATCTATTCACCAAAGAGGACCCACTGCGGTAACCGTGAATGGCGTCTACCCGCCGGGACGCCAGCAACTTGGGGAAAATGAAATTGTGAGCTTCCATGTAGGTGAATTCTCGTCCCCGAAGCTCTTCCTCCTCCACTAAATCCTTGAGGGGCTCCTCATACCTGCCCCCAACTTTACTGAGCGCCCTGGTGTACCGCTTCTTGGCATGGCGGTTAGTAACTTCCCATACCTTAGCCAATTTGACACACCATGAGGTGAACCACCGGCGGTAAGACAGGACATCATCTTCTGTCGGGGGACTTTCCTCCCAATCATCCTCCATGATGTCCGGATTTACTAAGTCTTTACCTTCAGCACTCAGAATACCCCAGATGTCATCATATGACCAACCGAGGTATATCATGCATTCTAAAAAACAATTAGCCTCTTCCTCTGGAATAGCTGAAAGGAGCAGGATAGCTTGCATATCCGGATTGAGAAAGCTAAAAAGGTAGACGACTCCTTTTGTAACTTGCTACCAATCTAAAATGAATTGGCATTTTCCCCAAAAGAAAAAAGGGGGTGCCAAAACGAGTGTGTTCCTTGCACGTATATCGCGTGTGTATGTAAACATGTATTCATATATTTTGAGGGTGGGTTTGGTAGCACACGAGCAAAATAAGTTGTGTTTCTGTGCCACGTGGGCAGAACACGATCTTGTTTTGCGCCGTCCCTGGCCTGCGCCTAAGTTTTTTATCCGCAAACAGGACAAGTCATCCGGGGGCTCCGTTGACACAACCAAAACATCTTCCGGCCCACAGAGGGTCAGAATGAGCAAAGGGCGAGAGGCCAATAGGCGCCTCCAAAGGCAAACAATCAGATACCGAGGCCTTGTGCCAACCCCCCCCCCCCCAGACCAAAGTGACCATCGTGGGGGAAAAACGAAATTTGCAATCGGGAAAGCCTGGTTGGGCCATTTTTGGTACGCAAATTTGTGGGTCCCCGACCCCCCCCCCCTCTCCCTCCTCCCGTTAAGCACAGCCCTGCCCGCAAGGGATGGCCCCAAAGGCTGCAGAGCGGCACCAGACACCCGGTTTGCAGTCTTCAGGCCGCATCGCTGCCACGGGTGCATCGCGGTTGGCGTGTGGCCACCGCCCCGCACCGCCCCACGCGGCATGTCCCACACACGCGCGCGCAGGTGCCGGTGCTGAAGCCCAACCCTCCGCGGCCCACCGCCTTCAACACCGCGCCCTCTCCCACGGAGGCGGGGGGCAGCCATGCCGCCCCCGAGGCCGTACCCGAAGCCGACGTCCCGTCCGCGATGGCGCTGCCCCTGGCCCGTCCCGCGCAGGACGGGCCCAGCACCGCCCCGGCCGCCGGCGCAGGCAGTGCCTCGCAGCAGCGGTGCGCCGTCGCCGCCGCCTGGACGCCACACGAGCCTGGGGCCGTTGCCGGACTCCACAGCGCCGCCCGGACGCCGCACGAGCCCGGGGCCGCGCCCGTTGCCGGACTCCACAGCGCCAGCCGGGCCCAGGCGACGGGGGGGCCGGCCGCTGCCCCGGCCAAGCCACAGGGCAGTGGAGCGTGCCCCCCTGCGGGAGCGTACGGCACCGGGCAGGGGAGGGCGCAGGAGGGGCCGGCGCCGGGCCCCGCACCGCCAGCGGCCCCGGTCAAGCCCCGGTACAACGCGCTGGAGGAGCGGCTGCGGAGCGCCGCGCAGGAGCGGGGGCCGGGGACGGGGCGCGAGACGGGCAGCGCGCGGGCGGTGGAGCCGACGAAGACCGACGGTTGTGCGGGCCCCAAAGCGGAGCTCAGTGCTCTGATGCACCGACTTGGGCTGGAAGAGTACTTGCCCCGGCTGCAGCGAGAAGAGGTACGGGATGGGCCGTTGCGTTTGGGGGGGGGGGGGGGGGGGCTCGTCACATGCCCCGAGACAACCCATGACCATGTGCCCATGCAGCCACTTTGTTTGTTCGTTTGGCCGTCCGGTTTCGATGCATCATGCCGAACCTGCCCCTGTGGTGCTTCTTGCTGCGGGTCAGGCCTTTGCTTCGTGGCGGGTTGATACAATACCGGGGGAGGGGGGGGTCAGAGGCCAGCAAAACAGTCTGTGTACCTAAGATCGACCTCCAAGTTCGGGCCCCTTTGATAAATTTCATTTTTTACAGAGGAAAACTTTTCTGACGGGGGTGGGGGGTGGGTCGGCCAAAATCCAATTTACCCCCGAGTATCACTCAGCAAAGGCCTGCCACGGGCCAGGGCTGTATTGCCTTTTCTTTTTGTTTGGATGGTGAGAGAAAGGGTGCCTGTGAGTGCGTGCGTGGGGACGGTGCGCCATTGTCTGCCACCCCTTTCCTGGGGGGAAGAAGGGTGCCCCCGCCACTCCGACCCAATCGCATGAGAGTTGAGGATTGTTAGTGGCGTGTGTGTGTGTGGGCAGCATGTCTACCACCGCTTTCTGGTGGAAGAAGAGGGGCAGGGGGACGGGCTTTGGTGTGGGTGAGTTGGGTCGGTGTTGGGCGAGGGTTTGCGTGAAGGCAAAGTGTTCCGGGGGGGGGGGTGGGAGACCACTAGCCTGGGGCCCCTATTCTGAGAGGATGTTGCAGGTCATTGCTCTGCCCATCACATTGTTTGTGTATCTCCCAAACCCCCGCACAGCGCAGCTCAGTTGACTTTCCACGACACCCTCTCTGTTGATCGCCCCCCCAAACATGTCCCAACGGGTACCCTGACACCTCCTCTTCCGGGGCATCAAACAGATATACACGTTCGATGCTCGGCGAAGATTGGGACACGATTGACTGCGATGGTCAAGAGGAGATGAAGTGTACGTACGTAGTGCCAAGACGAAATGCGCAAAGCAACAGTGAAAATGTGGAGCTCTCGTGACAGACACTGCTACGAAGGAGGCACACTTCACCCTGACTGGGGGGTAATGGTGTACATACAGGGGGCACATCCTCAACACATTTGTCAGCAAGGAATGGCTACTGTCGAGACCATGGAGCATGTAAAGGCACAATGCCAACGGCAAAGCAGAGGTGGAGTGCATTCAAACGTGACAATAAGGCCCCGGCATCCGTGTTCAAAAGAATGTCGACAGGACAGCCGTCTCCAATTTTGAAGTACCGGGAGGCGGGGGGTTATACAAGCTGGAATTTCTGCATTTCAACTTCTGTACAAAAGTCTTGTGCGCAATTTGCTCGGTGTTTTTAAGGATTTGTGCGGGTGATAACAGCAAGCGCCCACTGTTTCTCATGAGCAATTATTGGGAACCACACATAGTTTGTTCGCTCATTTGTAAGAAGTGACACACATTTTGTCGCGCCAGAATTCGTAGATTCATATTTTCACCCGACGGAATACCCCCCCCTGTAACAGAACACCTTTGTGCAAGGGGCACGGGGGGGGGGCGGCCAGGCAACAGCCACCAGCAGCTTCCCCAAACCCGCCCCAGACACACATCCCCCCTGGAGGTATGCATGTGGTAGTAGTGGGTCGTGTGTAGGCCCCCCCACCTTGGGAACCCCCCCCCCCACGGGCGAAACCCCCCCCCCACACCCTCCGGCCGACCCCCCCCCCCCCCAGACCCTCCAGCCGACCCCCCAGCCGACCCCCCCCCCCCACACCCTCCAGCCGCCCCCCCCCGATCGATTTTGACAGATAGCTGGGGGGGGTGTCGCATCAGGACCGGTTGTAGCTGCCCCCCCGTGTACAAGGGGTCGCTGAGCATTCCATGGGCACACGTGTGGAGCCTTCATGGGGACCCCACACCGATTTCCCCAAACTCATGGGGATGGCAGCCCCGGACACGTGGGATCAGCAGCCCGCCCGGTCCCAGGCAGGCCCCTGAGGTTCGGCGTGTTCGGCCCCTCCCGAGCAAGGGACTGGCCCTGCCCATGGACCGCGGTACAGAGCCACCCTTGCTTGTCCCCAAACGGCAAAGAGCCTTGGAAGTGCCGTGCACCGGGATGGATAGCACTTGGGGATCCGGAACTCCCTGGCCCCGTGGTACATTTCCCAGGCTGCAGCCCCCAAACTTAGCCGTCCGGTCAAAGACTTTGCACGGAGAACGCCGGCACTGCCATGGGAGAGAGGCCGAAGCGGCACCGGTGAGCGGGGGGACCACTGCCTCGCTCTCACAAACCTGAAATGTCTTTTCCCACTGTCTATACCCAGGCAACGTAGACAATTCCTTCCTGAAAACTGGACCCAGGGTACACTGAGAATACCACGAGGCACAATTTCTGAGCATTCATGGCACCGGGGGACGCCAATTATTGGGCGCCGCTGACGCGCAAACGGCCCATCCCGCCACATCCGGCACAGCCCCGGCACACCAACGACTGGGCTCCGCGAACGCGGAAACGACACCAGCAGGAGCACCGGCTGCAGCGGCCGACAGAAAGCAGCGACCCGACGCAACATGCGAAGGGAAGAACGGGTGACTGTCGAGGGCCCCGTAAAGGAGCAACAACCCGACGGAATGTCACACAGGGGGGGGGGGGGGCTGTGTCAGGAGACCAGGTCCGGACTGAGCCACCCTCATGCCAGCGTGCCTCTGCATACCCCTGTGGAGCACATGCCCAAGTACTTGCTGCACCCATGACACACCTCATCCCCATCTGTCCCTTGGCGTCCCGCATTTCCTGTCAGATTCTGGACATAGCGACGCTGAAGTTGACCTGGAGGGAAGTGGATGCAGTGATCCAGGACCCCCATGCCAGACGACGACTGGGGGAGGCCATCCACGTGCCGCCGGCAGGGGTGCTGTAGCCCAGTGCATGGCGATCGGGACGGGCTTCCGACGGAAGCGCCCCTGTCGCCTTCTTTGGGGGATGCATGACGACAGTCGAGTGCTTTTGGGATCTACCCCCCCCCCCCCTTGTCCAAGCCACGGTCCTGTCGTGCTGATGTGGATGCCAGAACGGATCTGGAGGGGAGCGACCATCGCTGATCTAAGGCCAAGCCACAGTCTTGTCCTTGGCTGCAGTGGGCGTAGGACCGCATTGATTTGGGTGCTCATTGAATTCAGTGCCAATTTTGCTGCAACCACATCAGACAAGGGCTTGGGGCTGAAATGTCACGTTTGTGGGCTGCGGGACATTTGAGTTGTTCCTGTTTGCCCAAGGGCGCCCACACCTGTTCATTTGAGCCACCCTGGGCCTGTCCTGTCCCTTTGGTTGCCCCAGCGCAGCAGTTCCCATTTCCATGTGCTGTGTGCAGGCTACCGCAGGCTGCAGTGGGCGTGGGGACCGTATCAATTGGGGGCCTTTCCGGGGCTTGGACAAGGGGGGGGGGGGGGCGAGGGGCAGAAGTGTGTGAACTCAACAATTGACTGACAGATCCGGTGGCTGCTGCCTGGCGGTGGTCAACGACGTGCTGCTGCACCACCGCCAGGTCCGGCCATCAGGGCCCCCGACGAATGCCCCGGTGTAGCCTCAGCACGACATCATGGGCTCCATCCCCCGGTCACACAGCAGCTTGTGCCGCACTCCAATACCACACACTCATAACCCCCGGTGTAGCCTCAGCACGACATCATGGGCTCCATCCCCCGGTCACACAGCAGCTTGTGCCGCACTCCAATACCACACACTCATAACCCCCGGTGTAGCCTCAGCACGACATCATGGGCTCCATCCCCCGGTCACACAGCACCCTTGTGTCGCGCCCCAATACCACGAGGGGAAAAATTTAATGAGGGACAAAATTGATGTGGACAAATTCGGAAGCCCTACCTCGTACCAAGTATTTCCTTCAATTTTAAGGATGCGATGTGCCACAATGTCATCCCACCATCCAGAGCCCACCAGGACACAAAAGTGACCATCCACTAGGAAGCAACAGCAACGGGCCTTCTACCAAACTTTCCCTGCATTTCTAAGGACCAGTTCCAAAAATTTCCCCTCCTAATTTCAGCCCTCCCAAAAAAATCCCCCCTCAAACAAATCCCCTCGTGGTACCACACACTCATAACCCAACACAATCATGGCCCCGCACCATCATGACCCAACACAGTCCTAACCCCAACCCATCACGGAGGCGCCTGCAGGCAGTGACTTGCCGTGGCCCTACAGATATGGGACCCTCCGCCCCTTTGACCAGGGGGTCGGTTGTCACGGCACACGTGTCGTCTGCGGGGGTCCGCGCATGCGGATCCCCTTGAAGGCCGTTGGTCACGTGTAAAGCCATTGGATCGGGGAAGAGAGGGGGGAGGGGGGGAGGAGCATGCCCCTGGCCCCCCGCTTCGACGAATGCCACACGCGCAGTGTGCACCGTCGGTCCAGAGGGTCTGTCACACCCTCCACCGCCCCGCCCCAATGCCGCCACGCCAATGGCTGCTTTGCGCGGTGACTTTTCTTTTGGGCACCGCGTGTGTCACCCGAAGGGAGCGGCGCCGATTGTGAAATGCAGAGTAATGGGACACTTGCCTCTTGTTTTGCATCATGGCTGTCGGCTCTGTCTCGATCTTGTCCCGACTCTGTCTCAACACTGTCTTGACGTTGTCTGGACGTTGTCTGGACGTTGTCTGGACGTTGTCTGGACTCTGTCCGAACCCTGTCGTGACGCAGTCCCGCCTGTGTCCCGACGCTCTCCGGACTCTGTCGCAAACCTGTCCCAGCGCTGCCCCGACTCTGTCCCGACGTTGTCTCGACGGTGTCCCGGGTCTGTCCCCACGCTACCCCAACGCTGTCCCGACTCTGTCCTGACACTGTCCCCTTCTGACGCTGTTCCGAAGCTGTCCCAACGCTGTCCCAACGCTGTCCCAACGCTGCCCCGATGGTGTCCTAACGCTGTCCTGACAGCGTTCCGGAGGTTTGAGTTCCCGTGACCTCTTGGAATGGACAGTTTCGACGTTCCGTTGAGGGGCCCTTGGGGCATTTTTCGAAAGCCCCCCCTCCTGCACCCGCCGGACCTGCCCCTGCCCCTGCCCCAGTGGAGTTTGACTGGGAGGAGGCGGGGTGCAGCGCACTGGCAGGCCAGCGTTGGGCCGTGCCGTCGTGCGGAGGCCGCGGGATGATTCCGCCCGCCGGAGGACGCCGTGCCTCCGCTGTTGGCGCTTCTGGGGCGGTGGCGCACGTGATGGGGGTGGCGTGCATCGCCTGGTCCCCATCCCCCCACTTCTGTAGGGCCTCAGGAGGAGGGGGCCAGGGAGGCCCTGCGTGTCCCTCCGATACGCCGCTCTGTACAGGCGCACCCACGCGCACCTGCGGTGTGCACTGGTCCGCGTTTCGCGGTCCGCCGGGCACGCCGTCCTGAGGGTCCAACGGGGGGTCCAGGTCAGCGTCGCGGTGTGCGCGCGGTGCCAGGCCTTGCGCACCCCCCCACCCCCCCGCCCCGCTCCCCCATCCCGTGCCATGCACCAGGGCGCACAACCGCTGGCAGGGCGCGGGCTGCCTGCCGTGGGTGTCCGGCTGCATGACCTATTTTGACCTGTAGATACCCTCTGGGGCACTGACCACTGTACAGTCATGAGTTCCATGGTCCCACATCTCTGAACACACCACGGCCACAGTGTTTTTCAATGCTGCGGGCGCCTGAAGGCATGTGGACGGGGTGGGCTGACACGTGTCACCGCGTGCACGTTGATGCATCCGAGCGCGCCTTGATACACTTGGAGCAGATTAGCGTTGTTGCCCGAGCTGTCCTTAGTTCTTTCCGGGAACGCTCAGGAAAGAGGGTGGGTTTCACCTCCCCTGATAGGAGATGTTTGCTGGAACGCCGCATCAACAACAGATTGACATGTAGTTTTCCCAAACCATCACCACTTGGAAGGGGCTCAATCCGTTAGACTCCTGATTCGAACTAAGCAGCCTCGTAAGAAACAATACATTGGGTTCACCTCCACGACAGGGTCAAGAAAAGTTGTTTGGCGTGTTTGCGGATTTGTGCGGCATATTTTTGCATTTTCTCCGGGTCATTCTGCCCATATTACGATGTATGGGTTGGTAGCTCCGGACCGTTTGTGCCGGCAATGCGTACGGCTGTGCTGAGCTGCAAAAGATACCACAACAACGAGACACCACCAGAGGCCAAAACACAATGCTATGTGTAGTTTGACATGTGCACGAAAATTCCGCCGCATGCCTCATTACAATTGCGGGGCAACAACACAGCCAACAACTATTCAAGCACTCTTTTTGTCTGCTATGGGCATCTCTGGTGTTGTGGCACCTATTGCACGCAATTTAGCCGATTCTTCTCAAAGAGGGAGCCTGTTAGTTGTCGAAGCCACTTTTTCCCTCTTTGGAGTCCCCAATATGGCAGGGGTTTGTAGCCATGCCACCCATCTCCGCTTTGGAGTCCCCATTTGGAAAGGGGTTTTGAAGCCCAATCCTCTGTGCTGCGGACCGCCTGATACGGCACAAGCCACGTAGCCAAGTCAATTCTGCCTCTCGGAGACCTTGATATGGCCCATGTATACGCCGTGTCACACACTGACACGGTGATGTACAACCAGAATATAACCGGGGATGCACGTGCCCTATGCTTGATAAAAGGGGTTTGGACATGCTACTGGTTGGGGCACGGACGCCACTGGGGCCGCATGCTGCAATCATGAGCAGGAGGCTGCATATTCCGCATTCCGCTGTCCACAGAAGAGTAAACCCCCCCAGTCATGTTTTGGGCTCCGCAAAACGGTAAGGAGAAGGGTCACCCCCCGGGGTCCAAACCCACCACATAACCCCCCCCCCCCCCCTCCAATTCTAAGTTTTCCGAATGTTGGCATATGGCCAGTGCCAATGCTCTGGCGCCATTATATAGCACTGATGTGCCATATGATGCATCCTTCCTTGTCCACTGCCCACAGGTGACACAATTCAACGGCTTTGGGCTTTGTGGTCACTGAGTGTGCACATGACTACGGGTAATTGATGTCTTCTCGTGTGTTTTATGGCAACTCCATTGCTCTCAGGGCATTGTATGCCTGATTGTCTAGCACACCTTTTCAAAAAGGGGATGTGGCACTGGTATAATGGTGATACAATCCGCACCGCTGTATGGGTGTCACAATTGTTTGACAGCAACCATCGAGAACCCAACCGGTAGTAACAGCAACGATCCTGAGCCTACCAGGAAACCTTAGCAAGCATTTAGAGCCCGCTAGGAATTACCAGCAATGCTCCAGAGCCCACCAGGAATGAACAACAAGCATCCAGAACTCTCTAGGAAAGAACAGCAACCTTCCAGAGCCTACCAGTAGTAACAGCAAGCATCTAGAGCCCACCAAGAAATAAAGTGACCATCGGAAAACCACCCCGTAGTAGCAGCAACAATCCAAAGCAATATCCAAAGGAAGTTTATCAACAGTTTTCCAACTGAAAAAATGCCAGCTGTTAGCTTTTAGGGTGCCGAATTAAATCTACATCATGGAATTTTTTTTATTTTATGTTTGTTCAAAATGAACAGTTGGGGCAGCCGTTCGGGGCACTGTTCGCAGCAGTCACGTTAGAATGGGGGGAGGGGGGTGAGGGGGGTTTGGACCCGGGGGGGGGGGGGGGGGGGTTGCAAGGCACTTTCAGAACTGAAGCCAAATTACTTCCATCCCCCCAAAAAAATCTGACATGACTGCCCCCCCGAGCCCAGCCTCGGGCACATACTCCCCCCAGCCCCCTCCAGACCAACACACAGGTCACACAAAAGGCACTGGGCACAATAGCCTGTCAACCTGCATTCAAAACCTCTCCACCCCCAACTGAATCAGCATAAGTCAGTGCTTGAAACGCGCCACACCCTAGAGTGCCAATGTCACCCTCATTTTGCAGGATTGCTCTGGGCATCACGGATTCCCGAATTGCCATTGTGAGGGTAACCTGGGGCCTGGGGTGGCTTACAGGGCATGACAGGCCCGAGGGTTGCATGCAGCAATACATCAGGGTTTGGTACACCAAGACTAGCTCAGCCCTGCCCTGACAGCCCCTGCATTTGCTTTCGCTCTGTTTCTGAAGGATCAAAGACAATGCGTCGGAGATGTTTGCCATCTGCATCTCCCAATGCAAGCAGACCCTGCGCTGCATACGGTAACCCTTGGGTCCATGGCCAACGCCTGAGGCACTGATACGCCGATGGCCACAATGCGTGTGCTGATCCCTATGCTGCTGCAGCTGGTGCTGGTGCTGGTGGGCCTTTGTGATGGACAAAGGCTTTCTGCTGCCGATGCCAAGTACTGCGGTAGGCCCAGGATTCAGGCACGAATGGTATCCACGATTGCGACTCGAGGCAATGCGGGATTTGAGCATTTTGTGATCCAAAACAGGTCCGAGCCATTCACCCCCCCACCCGCTCAATATCCAGCCTGGACCGGCATTGTGTTGTTTGCTGTCTGTTGTGTGCACGTGTGTGTGCCTTCATGTGGGTGCCTGTGTGCGTGTGTGTGCAAGCCACGGCAAAACCGGCCGCAACTTTCAGCCGACAGTCTTTGTGCACACTGGGAAGCCGATGGGCGTGCCAGTCTCCCACTGCAGAACCCGGTTTCAGACTCAGCTAATCCTCACTACATTTCAGATCCGCTACCACAGCCACTGTGGGATCATCGTAGCACTGGACAGCTCTGAACCTTGATTCCGAGGGGTTATCTCGAGTGCTGTAAAGTGAGCGGGCTACGCCAGCTCAACTTGGTCTGACCCCCCCGCCCCCCCCCAAAAAACTGGCCGCAACTGGGCAATACCACCGTCCCGGGGGGAGGCATTGGGCGAAAAGCAGTAGCTGTGGTGGGGCAAGGTACGGAGAAAGCTGGCAACTATGGACTGCCCAAGTCGCTGCGATGTAACGGTTCTCCCCACATCTGTCCTCCCCGGCAGATTGTGCGCCCTGACTAGCGCTGGCTCCTTCTTTGCTGCTGCAGGCACTTCCTTGCGACTGCCAACTTCCGTGGCCATTCTGCCATTTTTGAGGTGGAAATCGCAAACCGCACAACCGGTGATCTAAACGTGACTCAGGTGCAGGCCATCCCCACCAAAGCCGCCCATGGCTGGGACTACGTGCCTTTGGATGGTGGTCGTGAGCACCTGCTCGTGGTGCCGAACTACTATGGCTGCGGGGGGCGCACCAAGCTGGACAGCAGCGGGAAGTGCAAGTCCACTGTCCTGTGGAGGTGTAACTGCTCGTGCTGAGAGTTCCCATGCACACGCGCATCTGCACATGTAGGCATCTCCGCACAAGCATCTCCACACACACACGTACACCTGGGGAAACCTCAGCGTATGCACATGTAGCCACCGCCACACCTGTACCTTGACCTCAAGGCACCAGCACAGACATCTGTACAGGCATCAGTGCGGTTTGAACAGGGGATCACGCCCCCAAATGTGCGTTTGGGTGGCCACTGCCTTTGCCTATGCTGCATGATGTGCTTGGCCCCGCGGCTGTCTCGTCTCTCTCCCTCCCCCCCACAGATCAACCCCCTCTTCTGCAGATCCCCCGTACCTGCAGCACCCAGTCTAGTCCCAATCCCTCGTTGAGGTAGCAGTCCCCAGTCACCCCTTTTCCACGGCACCATCACGTTCCAGTGGCTCAGGTGCTTCCATGAACAGTGCAAGCGGTAGTCCACTGCCCCATTGCATTGCATGCACACGGTGCTGCCCCTGTTCTGTGCGCTAGGCACGTGGGCTGATCACCACTTGTTATCCATTGGTGGTGTGCAGCATCCGGGCGTTGTGCCATTGGCTCTTGTTTCCTGTTTTGGAGCAAGCACCTACACCCGGGGTGGGGGGTGGGGCCTGTGTCAGTGACCGGAATCGGGGTACGATAAGGGCTGCAGCGGATGTGATGGGCACTGTACTTGAGGGTATGACGGATATGTTCCCACAATGGCCAGGAATGTGGTGGCGGAATGTCACATTCCCCACATCGGGGGTGGTGAGCACCAAGCAGGCTTTGCTGTCTTGGGGATGCCTGAGCGTGCGTCAAGCAGCGCCGGCGCCAGCGTGGGAAGGACGCCAAGGGGTACACACAGCACCTGTGAGAAGGGGGGGAGGTTTGTTTAGGGATGTATCAGACCGGCCGTACACCGTAGGAGGAGGGGGGATACCCCCCCCCTGGACCCCCCTCCCCCCCCCTCCTCCCCTTTCAATGTTTGACGCTGACAGCCAAAATTTTGCTTCGGCGCCTTCAGCGCCAAGAGGATTTAAGCTGAAAGACATTTGGCCCGCTTTCGGCGGGGACCATAGGAGGAGGGGGTCCCAGCCAAACCCGCCCTCCCCCCCCCCCCTTCAGACCCCCCCCGCCCCATTCTAATACATCCCTGGGCCTGTTCCACTCTCACCTACCAAAAATATTTCCCCCCGGGTTTTTGGAGGATCAGCCCCCCCGCCCCCCTTGTCCAAACAGCACAAGGCCCTGGGACTGACCCGAACCCCAATCGATGGGGGCGCCTCACGGGGCCGTGTTGAACTGCACGGACAAAGTGTGCCACGGCTTCGCCGCGTTGAGACCTGTTGTACTGTCACGGACGCCGGAGGGAGTCTGGAGGGCAGCGTCCATCGCTGAATCGTGGCCAAACAGCACCGGGAGGGCTGCCCAGGGCCCTGTGCTGTGGGGCCGTACATCTCCGGTGCTGAAGACCGAGGGACACAACATGCCACACAGGCCATCATGCCCCAAATCCGCCTCCTTGACACAAAACATGAACATCCCTCATCTCAAACCAAAGCATCAGACTGCACACGTAGCGCACAGTGGGACCCATTCAAAAATGCACCGCCAAAATTCACGGTGCGAAAATTGACCGAACCAACGCCCGGTGGTCGGGTCCCTCCAGAATCGCTCTGGCATGCCACGATGAAGTTCCAAGTAAATCCACGGCGGAGGAGGGGGGGTCCCGGTGCCAGAACGTTGTGGCAACGGGGCGGCAGCGGGAGTGGAGGAGAGTGCAGGGGGGACGTTTGTGAGGGCGCCTCAAGAACAATGTTTGGTGCTGAACGAACACGGCCATGTCCGATTTGGTGGTTGTGGCGCTTGTGGGGCCGATCATGTGCTCGTGACCGGCGTGCGCACGGGGGCGTGCCTGGACAGTGCCGGGGCTTTGGTCCTTTGTGCTGCTGTTGGGACGAGTGCCACCAGGCCTCAGGAAGTGCGTCGGCTGGGCCTTTGGGGCGTGTGCACTGATCCGGGGTTTCAGGCGGAAAGTGTTTGCATTGCGTGTCCCAAAGCACCGGGGAAGGGGTTGTCCGTCGGTGAGGGCGGGGCCTCCGTCCCTCTGCTTGCCCCTTGGCATCCCTCCCACGCCGCCGCCGGCCAATTGCCTCACAGTCAGTCATTTCCAAGACAGGCTGGGGGGCTAGTACCCCCCCAACAACAATGCCCATGTCCAAGCAACACTTACAAACGCAAGCACGGGCCGTGTTGGCACCCTCCCTCCCTCTGCACGCACGTCATTTGGGGACCCAGCGGTGCAACCCCCATACCCCCGCTCCCTGCCTACCATCTCCTCGAACCCTCCCCTCCCTCCCTTGCGGTGCTAGTAGTAGTGGGGTTGCCAAGGAGAGTGCATTATGCATTTGGGTGTGTATGTGCGTATGTGTACGTCACACCAAGGTGCTCGCTGATGGAGAGGGATGACTTGGGAGAACCCAAGTTGCAGTGGGCCCAGAGCACCAGTTGCTGGTTGTGTACAGTGTCAGTTTTGCCTCCTGTGAGGTAATGCATGTGTGTGTTAGTCAGAGCTGGGCTGTACCCTGGTTTGTCTGTGTATTGCCTGCTGTTGACTGCATCCCCTGTACTCCAGAGCATCTGTTCTGGAGTGAGAGAAATTCTCATTTGCACTTCTGCTTTGGTCGAACAGAGTGTGTGTGTGCACCCACTGTTTGTATTGTACTGTATTGTATACTACAAGAGTGTGTGTGTACTTAGGTGTACTGTATCCAGTTACTCTACTCTACTGCAGTCCCTCCCTCTCCTCCTTCAGGGCAGGTTAGTCGGCGATCTGCCGGTGCGGCCCCATTCTCCCGACCCCCTGCCTGCCCACCCCCCTGTCCCTCCCCGCCCCACACCTGCCCCCAAGCCCTCCTTCATGCCGTTTCTTCTCCTGCGGGTCCACGTGGAAGCGCAGTGCACCACGTGTCTCCGCATGTGCCGTACACCGTGTAGCGCGTCACCCACACCCTTGTGCAAGCAACATGAGGCGATGATTCCGTCGATTGGTGGTCGTTTACCGTTGCCTGGACAAGGGGTACGCCAGGCAGCACCGGTTCCTCTGTACGCCCGACCCGAGGCACTGGCCTCCTCGAGCCCCTCACTACCGCTCTCCCCCCCCCGGGGGATGCATTAGAAGGGAAGGGACCTCAGAGGCGGTTAGGCAGGCGGTTGGAGGAGGTTTCCAAAGCGGTTGGGGGCGGTTACTGTCGGTTACAAATGCTATTGAGGCTGGCACTTGGCGTCAGGGGGACAGTGGCTGGGCATAGGCTGGGCGCCCTGGAGGGGGGGGGGTACCCCCCCCCCCTTCCAATGCACCCCCCCTCCCCAAATTGCGAATGGATGCAGGTGGGATGCGGCGAAGGGGCTGTTCACAGAGGCGGCCAAGCTCGTGACCAGTGGGCCCAGCCAAACGGACCACTTCGAGGCCGACGGCATTCCGTATCTGGTGGTGGCCGAGAACTTCAATCGGAGCGTCAGTATCTACCGCATGTACGGCACGGCGCTGATCTCTTTGGAGAAGGTGCAGGCGCTGACGGTCCCGGGGTCCGGCGCGGTGGCCTTGGGCTACAGGTCTGCGGCCGGGCCAGGGCACAGATCGCTCGTGCCCAGACAGCCCCAGAGCTCTCAGCACTGCGGAAGTGGCAGTAGAGGAAGAGCCCCTCACCCACGGCCCCCGAAGCCCCGTGTGCCAAGGGGCAGCAAGACGAAGCACTGCACGAGGGAATGGGCGTGATGCACCGAATTTTGTGGAGCTCTGACATTTCTGGCAGAGCACAGTCCAGCAGACAAACACCTGGGCGCCCCGGAGGGGGGGGGGGGTGGTACCCCCCCCTTCCCTCTTTCCCAATGCATCCCCCCCCTCCCCCAAGGCACATGCCCCAACTGGGCTTGTCCATCCAGCGTCCCCCCGGCAGCGCCGCTGTTGATCATCCCCCTCCACTGGGCCCCCGTGTGACTCCCCTTCATACCTCCTTGTGTTCCAGGGCCCGAGTGTGTGCCCCCCACGGCCACACCCACGGCCCTCATCCCCCGGCACACAGGCCCAGTCCGACACACACACGGCGCACGGAGACACACGCCTTCCCCCTTTGGGACGTGCTGCGACGCCGTCGACATGCAATGGCTCATCCACTGCCCCCGTCCGTCGCCCACACCGGCCGGAGTGCAGCGGCCAGGGCTCCTTTTGACAACGCGGCACCACCGGGCGTGGGGGGGGATGTGGGGTGTGGGGGTGTGATGTATCAGAACGGCCGTACACCGCAGGAGGAGGGGGCGTACCCCCCCACTGGACCCCCCTCCCCCCCCCCCCCCCCCCGACCAAAGGGACCATCGCGGGAAAAAACGAAATTTACAATTGGGAAAATCTGGTCAGGCCAATTTTGGTACACAAACTTTTGGGCCCCAGGCCCCCTCCCCTTCTAATACTCCCCTGCCCACCCCCAACTCCCCCTAGACCCCCCCCCCCAGCCCCCAAACCCCTTCAAAAAAGCCGTGGCAACCGCTCCCACTGCGTCTGCCTGTGTCGCAGTACAGGGGGAGGGGGTCATTCCGTGGGAAATTTCCGTTAATAAGGGAAGGCGGCGAAATTCCCCCCGGCGACATCCCGGGGCTTTGGCAGTGCAGTGTGTGCGTGAGGCAGTGTGATCTTTGGGATTTGGATTGGGGGGGGCGGAATTTTACCCGGCGCAATACCCCCCGCACGCTTTGATCCCCCCCCCCCCCCGGAACGCCATTTGGGCTGGCCGCCGAGGGGGAGAGGCACTCGTCCCGGCGTCCCTCCGCAGCAGCAGCGGCGGGCTGTACCTCGCGACGGCGTCGTACATCTTCAAGGAGCGCCCGTCCCTCATCTTCCGGTGGGACCCGGGCGCCGCGCAGTTCGTGCCGTTCCAGGAGATCACCGCCTGCGCCCCCCACGACGTCGAGTTCGGGTACATCGGCGGTGCGCTGTTCCTGTTCTTCTCGGAGGACCGCAACGGAAAGAACTCCACCATCACTTCGCAGGTCCGCGGGGCGCTCCTCCGTGTGGGGCAGGGGCGGAGGTCGGGTGCCGTCCACCGTTTGTTCACCTGTTTTTGAATTGGGAGCGGTGCCGGAGTTGTGGCGCCAGAACACGCCGCAGCCCCAGAGTTTTGCTCAACAACTCAGCACTCACCCACTTGGGGGGGGGGGGGGTCTGACACCCACCCCCCACCCCCACCCCTCGGACCCCCCCCCCTCTTAA
>OZ038401.1:14217931-14309939 GCA_964036045.1 Eutreptiella sp. 'Long Island Sound 2002' | reverse complement strand
CTCTTAAGTGATTGGCCAAATTTTCTCCGGGTCTTCGGCCAATCAAAAATTGTCTCTGGCGCCTTCGGCGCAAGTCAGTTTGGGCCAAAAAATTTCTTCGGTACCTCCAACAACTCAGGGTCTCCTGATGGGGGGGGGGGGGTCCCCCCACAGCCCCACCCACCCACCCACCCACCGACCCCCCCATCCCCCCCCCTTAAGGAAAACTCTGTGCAGCCCCCCCCCCCCCCCCCCCCCCCCCTCCGCAGTGATGCAGTAGCACGCGGGGCCGCCTGAGTTTAGACCGCCTTCCGGGGGGGAGTACACACGGGGAAGGGCAGGTCAGGCCCCGTTGGAGGCCCTGGGCGTACAACACACAACACCGGGGCGTAGAGCCCACACCCTCCGCGCGGACCTCCTCGGCCCCACTCCGCAGGATCCACAGCGACGGGGGGGGGGCATCGTGCGACCACGCCATCCCGGTGCGCAAAAGCGGTTGCACATGGAGCACAGTGCCGGCAATGATGTTGGAGATATGCCTGTGTGCATGGGTGTGCGGTGTTTGGAGGGTGACCATAGGCAGTTTGGTCCACACAAGCACACGTATCTTGGCGCATGCCTCACGCGGGCGCCTGGACCTGATTGTTACGCCGACTGGTGTCATGATTTCCCGCTTCTTTCCTCTCGCACCCCCCCTCGCCCCCTGACACAACCAAAACACGTTCGGGCCCACAGAGGGTCAGAATGAGCAGTGGCGAGAGGCCAATAGGCACCGGCAAAGGCAAACAAATCTGATACCGAGGCCTTGTGCCAACCCCCCCCCCCCCTCTGTTGGACCCGTCTACAGCCATCCGCTTAGGGCCTCGGCCCCGGGGGGAGGGGGCACCGGTATTCCCAAGTATCAGCAAACTCAGTAGTCAGTTGACCGTCAGGTCCGGTTGGAGCTGCACGGCGGTGGTCCGGCACGTACCGCTGCATCACAACCGCTATTTGACTGTCCAGTGGACTGCCCACCGGCATCTTCATGTCTCATCCTTGTGACAGGGTGTCCCGACTCACTCACTCTCAGGGATGCATGCAGAGGGGGGGGGGTGAGGTACCCCCCCCCCCCATCCAGGGCGCCCAGCCTATGCCCAGCCACTGTCCCTCTGACGGCAAGTGCCAGCCTCAATGGCATTTGTAACCGACAGTAACCGCCCCCAACCGCTTTACAGAACAGTACCTCTCGTCTTTTTTTTTATAGGCCGCTGACAAGCCACATTTCTTTCTGCGCTTTGGTGCCGACTGCCTCTTGTGCGCACGTGCAACAGCCCAGCGTTCCTTTGGGGGTATCCCCCGCCCCCGTCAAGCACGTGCCTGTGCCGCTCCCATCCCTTTGCCCCTGCCAGAGGGACCGTGCTCACGAATTCACTGGGGTCCCTCTTTGAAAATTGGGGGCGTCCCCAGAGTTTTGCTCAACAACTCAGCATCTCCTGCGGTGGGGGGGGGGGGGTGGGGGGTCTGACAACCCCCCCCCCCCGGACCCCCCTCTTGAGTGATTGGCCCAATTTTTCTCCGGGTCTTCGGCCAATCAAAAATTTTCTCGGGCGCCTTCGGCACAAGTCAGTTTCGGCCAAAAAATTTCTTCGGCGCCTCCGGCGTCTCTAACAACTCAGGGTCTCCTGCGGGGGACCCCCCCCCCCCCCCCCAAAGGAAAACTCTGGGCGTCCCTCGGACGAGCTCCGCCAACCCCCCGCCCTCGTACCCTCCACGATCCACGGGCTTCGTGCAGGTGTACCACTTCGATGCGGGGCAGCAGCGGTTTGTGTACGTGCAGGAGATCCCGACGGACGGGGCGCACGCGGCGGAGATGTTCACCGATCTTTTGGGGTGGAGTTGGCTGGTCGTGGGGAACTTTGGGGACCGCCTGGGCAAACGGTACGCGGCCAACTCGACGTTGTGGTGGTTTGACCCGCACGTGCAGAAGTTCATGAAGATGCTGGACATCCCGACGCAGGTCATGGCTCTCAGGGGCATTGGCGGGAGGGGGGGGGGGGTAACGGATGCATTAGAAGAGAAGGGACCTCAGCGGCGGTTGGGCAGGCGGTTGGAGGAGGTTGCCAAAGCGGTTGGGGGCGGTTACTGTCGGTTACAAATGCCATTGAGGCTGGCACTTGGCGTCAGGGGGACAGTGGCTGGGCATAGGCTGGGCACTCTGGATGACGGGTGAGGGGGGTACCCCCGCCTTCCAATGCATCCCTGAGAGTGAGTGAGTCAGGACACCCTGTCACAGTTGGGGGCTCACTGCCAGCCCCGGGCCCCACGAGGAAATGAGCAACACCCGCCTGGTCCCCCTTGATGGTCTGCTTGGGGGTCCATAGGCTGCAGGGACGTGCCTGCAGGCCACCCGGTGCCCATGGGCAGGCATTGCGCTGTGCAGTCATCCACCCGAGGAAGGCAGAGTGTGGCAGGGATGGACATGACCTGCAGAGGTTCCCCATATGGCCGGGCTTAGCTCTTGTCCTCCGAGGATGGAGGTTTGGGAGGGAGGAAGGGAGGGAGGGAGGGGGGGAGGGAGGGGGGGGGGGGAGGGGGAGGGAAGGAGGGAGGGGAGGGAGGGAGGGAGGGAGGGAGGGAGGGAGGGAGGGAGGGCGGGAGGGGGGGGGGCGGGAGGGAGGGAGGGAAGGAGGGAAGGAGGGAGGGAGGGAGGGAGGGAGGGAGGGAGGGAGGGTGGGAGGGAGGGAGGGAGGGAGGGAGGGAGGGAGGGAGGGAAGGAAGGAGGGAGGGAGGGAGGGCGGGAAGGAGGGAGGGAGGGAGGGAGGGAGGGAGGGAGGGAGGGAGGGAGGGAGGGAGGGAGGGAGGGAGGGACGTGATTTGGTGTTTTGGTATTGAGGCGCCCGGCAGACACCGAAGGGAGTTTTGTCGGTAATGGGGGTAGGGGTGCGGTGCAGTCTGTCTGAAACCTGACCAGAACAGGCAAAAAAAACCCAGACTGTCAACGGTCATGACCAATTTTCGGAAAAATATGGTTCTGGACCCCCCCCCCCACCCATACATCTCCGAAAAGCCCTTTTCAAGGGCTTTCTGAATATACCCACATACCCCTGTACCTACGGGACACGTGTTTGGCAGAAATCTTACCGACCCTCAGAGATATGTAGTGACTTCTTGTTTCGGGGACACTGGGAACGCAATGCGTATGCAGCCATTTTAAATCTGCCCCCTACTTTGAAGACCTTGAGAGCGCAGAGACAAAACCGCCATTTTCAATTACGCCTCCTTTGTGAAGCCCAAGAAGGCACCGACAATGACGCCATTTTCAGTCCTCCATCTTCGGGGACCCGAGGGTGTGGGTTATGGTCACTTTATTGTTCCTTTGTGCCCCGCGAAGCCCGAGAACGCCAGGGCCATGTTTTGAATTCCCTTCACCGTGGCCACCGCCGACAAAACATGGGCCTAGTCGCCATGCGGAGCCCCACGCCCTGTGGGGCACCAGAGAAGGCGCCGGTTGCACAGCCGTCTGCATCTACCCTCACCCCAGGGACCCCAACGAGGCTTGGGTTGTGCCGGTGTTTGCACTCCTGCCGCGCACCGGGCCCCCCACGAACGCACGGTTCCTTTCGCAATGGTCGGGGCGGGGCGTGCGCCTCATGACGGGGGGCACCCGCTTCACGTCCCGCACGCCGCAGGGGGCGACGGACTGGGAGCACTTTGAGCTCGAGGGCCGGGACTTCATCGCCGTGAGCAACGAGGGGGACCTGGGCAACAACCTGCACCAGCAGTCCTTTGTGTACCTCATGGACACGGACTGTGCCCTGTGGCTGCCCCGGCCCCCGCCGGGGCCCCCGGGGCCGCGGCGCCTGCTCGCGGCGGCGGCGGTGGTGATGGGGCTCGTGGGCCAGTGTGTGCGGCGGAGGCGGCAGAGGCCGGACGACGAGAAGCTGCTGTGACTCCGGGGCCGAGCCATGAGGGGGGGCCGAGGGGCGTGGCAGATGGACCTTTGGAAGCCGCTCCCCCTCCCCAAGCCCTGAGTTATTAAGAGGAGCCCTGCAGACCGCACCGCCTGCACCTGCAACAGCGAGTGCACTGGTCCCGCCCCCGGCGGCGTGTCTGCCTGTGCTATCCCCCCCCCCCCCCCCCCAAACGCCCGGGGGTGTGGCGGCACCCGCTGCACCGACACGCCAGCCCCCGGCAACGGTCTCCGGCCGTGTGCCTGTGGGTGTAGTGCCTGAGGGCTACAGCGGTCATCCCCCCCCCCTCCCTCCTGGACCCCCGCCCTCAAAAGAGTGGGCGAACTTTTCTTGCGGGCCTTCGGCCAATCAAAAATTTCTTTGGTACCTTCGGCGCCAATTCGTTTACACCAAAATTTTTCTTCAGGGCTTGCGGTGCCTCTAACACTCAGCACCACCGGAGGGGAGGACCCGCCCCCCCACCCCCATTTCAAAAGGAGCCCTGCAGTTAGCTCAAGATGTTGGGCCAGAGCCTGCGTTAGGGGGAGGACCTGAAGAGGTGTGCGACGCCATGAATGACTCGGGAGGGGGGTAAGACGGAGGGGGGGGCAGTGCTCCCGGTGCCAGCGGTGGTGCATGGGCATCGGATCATTGGCCGTGCCCCACAGTCCCCAGCGACGCAGCAGCCGATGTCCTGTGGATTGCCCTGGACGGGGCCGCTGCTCTTTTCGGAGGTTCGGGCGGACGGAGCCCACCGCGAACGTGCGACGGGGTACGAACCGGCGAAGTGTGTGGGCCAACGCCTGTGCACCGGCGCCTCCGAGCGCTTCTGTGTACACATCGCAATGCCTCGTGACATTTATTGACGGGTCTGCCTCAGCCCAGCGCCTTCGTTTGAGCCCCCCCCCCCCCCCCCGCGCCCCCCAAAATGCAGCAATGCATTGGAAGGGGGGGAGGTACCCCCCCCCCCCTCCAGAGCGCCCAGCCTATGCCCAGCCACTGTCCCCCTGACGCCAAGTGCCGGCTTCAATGGCATTTGTAACCGACAGTAACCGCCCCCAACCGCTTTGGCAACCTCCTCCAACCGCTCGTCTAACCGCCTCTCGGGCCGCCTCTGAGGTCCCTGCTCTTCTACTGCATCCGTAACCCCCCCCCCCCCCCACTATCACTGTCACTGTCCGGTCCTCCACACGTTTGGGCCATTTCCGCATCAGGGCCCTCCTCTTCCTTGACACTGATCACGGCCCTGCCCTCGTTGGTCGCGACGGCCCCCCTCCCGGGCCCTGTGCGGACGGCCCATGCCCCATCACAGCGCAGGGGGATGGTGCTGACCCTCACGCCTCCGTTCACGGGGTCGTCCTGCGGGGGTCCCTGGCCCCAATGCCCCACGGATCTGGAGGCCGTGCCGCTGCCTCTTGCCTGAACTTTTTTTCGGGGGGGGGGGGGGGGCTGCGATGACCTCCAGCCCCCCCTCGGGGGTCTTCTCCCACACGGACCATCGACGGCATGACCAGGTCGCCTACTCTACCCATGGCCAAGAGTTACCCTGCGCTGCACCCCTGTCGGTCGACAGGGCTGTCCTTGAAACCCCAATTTGTTTTAAGGACCGCCTATCAGGACAGCCCCCAAGGACCACCAACTGCCAACCGCCAACCGCCACCAACCGCCAACCGCCAACCGCCACCAACCGCCAACCACTGTTCAACACTGCTTCTGTGGTTTTGTGTGTCGCCCATGTATTGACCATGAAGCAGAGAGCGTCCCTGTGAACATTCGTTTCTGTACACCCCCCTCCCCCTGAAGGACACCCCTGTCGGCGGGTTACACCCACGCCCCTCCCCGTCACCCACAGAACTGCACTACCCCCTCACCCCCCCCCCCTCCCCTCCCCAAAGGCATGCCTCCAACTTTCCTGGTCAACCCGCTGAAGGCACGCCTCCACGAAACAACCCCAAGTGTTTGAACCCGAAGGTACCCACCGGCAAACCTGCTCTGCGTTTAACGCCCCCCACCCCCACCCCCTCCACAACCCCTGACCTATGCCTGAGGGGGCGGGGGCGGGGCAGCAGTCCTTGCGCCCACGCAGCGGGGCCAACAACCGCATCATGGTTTGTTGAGGGCTTTGGGAGGGGCATTGATGCGTCTGCCAGACCTTCTTCTTTGTTTTGACATTTATGCTTTGGGGGGGGGGGGGTTGGCACAAGGCCTCGGTATCTGATTGTTTGCCTTTGGCGGCACCTATTGGCCTCTCGCCACTGCACATTCTGACCCTCTGTGGGTCCGAACGTGTTTTGGTTGTGTCAACGGAGCCCCTGGATGACTTGTCCTGTTTGACTACTCCAGGATTGGCCGTCCCGGAGACGGGGCTGTTGCCCCGTGCCGTTGACCAGGGGCATCCTGATGCACCCTCCGAGTCCATGCGGGGGTTTGCCAACTCCAGCACTGACTTGAGCGCGCTGGGGTGTGCATCTGCAGGATACCTTTCCTGACAGGGGCTTCTAACAACCACAATGATTCTTTCCCATTTTTCCTTTCCTTGTTCTCCTTCTGCGCTCTGCACCGTTTTCGGCGAGCGCGGTCTGCCCTGTCCTGTTCCCCTCCTTGGTCCCCTTTCCCCTGCCCTGTTTCTTCCCCGCCCTCTCCATTCTTTCTGCCCTGGGGGGCATTGGGTGGCGGGGGCATTGAGCTGCAGTCAAAAATTTTGGGTTGAGCAAGTGACGCCCCCCCCCCCCAATGGGGAAGGACAAGGGGTGGGGAAGGACAAAGGGGGGGGGGTACAACCATTCTGAGGTCCGTAGAGGGGTGGGGGGGGCGGCACTTGGGGTAGGGTCATGGCAGGCAGCCCCTACCCCCTCCCGACAGCAAGGACATGGGGGGTCTTGGAGACGAGATGTGTGCATCATGGGCACTCCCATACTTGATTTCGATGGGTTGCCACTGTCTGTGGCACATCCTACCCCCCGAGGGTGCACACATTGCTGGTCTCTGCAGCTCCCGGCAGAGCTACCAGACAACCCTCCACATTGACACTGGGGTGCCGGGGTCTATCATAGGGACACGGTGCCCACAGCTTTCTGACCCTCTTTTCAAAGTCCCTTCTGCTTCCCTCCCTAACCTTAGCCGCTCTGACCATCTGGCCCCCAGTGCCCTCCAGTCGCACACAAGGTACTGTGGTGCCTGCAGCGACTGGACACACAAACTGGACCTAGAATCCCAGACGCGATCGTGCCGCATCTTGTGGAAGGGGTTGGCAGCATCTTCCTCTGTGTTGATGAGGACACGTGTGGGGAGACTGTAGAGCCAACCACACGCACTCTGTCACCAGAGGTGATCAAACATGCAGAATGCTTGTTCCGCCCAGCCGGTGACAGTGATATGCTGTGCAGGCACTTTGGGAACTGCTTAGATCCCATTTTGGACGGCATCTTTACACATACGGAGGGCATTGAGTGCACCTGCATTCCTCGGGACAGTTTGGGAAAGGAGGAGAATGCTACGGCAAAAAGGTTTTTTGCAAAGTGGGGGACAAGGGAGGAGGAAGTCTCTATTCCTTTGGGGAGGGTCAAGTCTCCCTGCTACTTGACTGCCTCCCCTCCAATACCCTTGCCCATTTATGGTGGTGGCGCTGTAAACGTTTTCGTGAGAAATGTGCCAAACCGCTTACCACACCCCTTTGGGACATTCCCTACACAGAATGGAAATCTCCATGGTTAGAGCTCACTAAACGTCCAGCTGCACTACAGCTATGCAATGTCCAGAAATGTACCTTCTCAAATGTGCTCATGAGTCAGATCGTCCCCCTTCCAGAGAACCCGCTGAGGCGCCGTTTTGAGAAGTGTTCATGTGACAAATCCACAAACTTGCCACTGGCCACTAGTCATCTCTTCAACTGAGCTCTCCAATGAGTTTGTATCAAACCCACACTGTGACTCCCCACTCGTATTGCTGAATTGTGAATTTTCCTTGCACTGTCACTGGTACTCTCTAGGCACCGTGTGGGCTACTTGTGAAAGAAAAATGTCTACAGAGGCTCTCTGTAGACATTTTTCTTTCACACTAGTGCACCAATTGAACACCAAAGAATGCACATAGGAGTAGAGTAGGGAGGTTTAGGGAGGTTTTGTTGATTGTGCTAATGGTAGGGATTTTTCAGCACCCCCTTTTGCGAAAACAACGGCAAAAGCGCTGAGAATGATGCAACGAACACCTCACTGTGCTGCCAAGGGTGTTGTTCGCGGGCACCATGAAGAGACACAAGCAGCCAAGCAACATCACTAAGGCCCAGACAGCCATGTCGAAGGAGGGGCATCAAAGGCACGTACTGAAGGGAAGGGCAAAAAGTAGCAAGACGGTGATCATGAAATATCTGAAACATCATGCCCAGCCCCGAATCATATCATAGACCACCATAAGAAGGAGCTACTCTTTGAGCACCAGTGGTTAGACAGTGCTCACTTTGTTTCCTTATTGCCACTCTTGGGCTCTTTGAGCACCGGTGGTTACATAGTGCGCTCTTTCTTTCCTTATCGCCCACTCTTGGGCTCCTCAAATGCCGGTGGTTACAAAGTGCACTCTTTCTTTCCTTATCACCTACCACACTTCGGTGTGGCCCCTTGAGTTGGGGTGATGCACTCCCACACACCTTGTGTGGCCCCTTGAGTTGGGGTGATGCACCACCGAGCTCTGTCGGACACACTGTCCGCCCTACCTGATGATCCCGCGCCTGGTACGGAAGGAAAGTGGGAAGCAAAAAGAGACGAAATTGTTTAACATGTTTCTCGTCCGCTGAAGTCCCTGAAAATTCTGAGCATTTTGAGTATAAACACATGTGGTGAAAACAAAAAATTCAACCCCTGCCATACGCCTAAAAATCTCCAGCGTCTCCAGCACCCACAAGAGCCATTGATCCGTACCCCCCCTCCTTGTCCTTCCCAACCCCACGGAAGACGGTCCCCCACCACCCCTTGGGGGACGGTCACCAAGTGATCCCCCCCCCCCCCCTTGGGGGACCGCACTACCACCGTACACGCACATTTGCAGGCACAAAAATTGCAGCATAAAACGAAAGAATTCAGCATAAGATACGTTCAAAGGGCCGCAAATGTACGGAGACCACGGGGGGGGCGACTCCGCGGGTCCTAGGACGCCAACTACCCCCCCCCCCCCCTAGGGGCCTTCGGCCAACCGTTAGTTGCCAAAGGTGTCGCCCTCAGGCGTCCATGGGCGCCTAAGGCGCCCGATGATCCATGAACCCCAAAGGTGCCCTAAGGAAAATTTTGTCCAATTTGCACCCCAACACTATCCTTAAACCCCCACCTTGACTCTAACACCCACCCCCAACCCTCAGCCTACTCCTATCCCTACACCTAACCCTAATCAAGACTGAATATTGGGACCGAGCTGGTGGGGGAGGGAACATCAGCTATGACTGGTGAGGGACATCAAGAATGATTCACACATTGATGGCTCTTGACAAAGTGAAATCAGCTTGCAAGTGAACCCCATCACCACGAGGCCCACTTTCAAGGCTTTTTGGACTTGTGAGGGGCCAAAATGCCCCAAAATGGGCTCAAAATGGGCTCATTTCACCCGTTTCTGCACCCCAAATGGTCTAGGATGAGGTTTGGAGAGATGCGTTTTTGACCCATTTTTGACCCATTTTTGGTCCCACAACAGCCCATTTTCAAGGCATTTTGGGATTTTTGGAGGACCAAAATGGGCCACCACAAGCTCAAAGCGGTCCAAAAACACTTGTTTTAGCATCGCACATGATCTAGGATCATTTTTGAGAAACTTCATCTTTTTGCCCCTACTGGACCTTGTTGACCCATTTGGGCACCCACCTGTTTGGGCTTGAGCTTGTAGCTTCCCGCAGCCTAGTGGGCCTAAGTATGGGGGTCTAGGCGTCCATTTGGGCAATTCTGAGGGGTGAAAACCACAAAAAGTGGGGGGTTGCGGGTGGAGTAGGTGCTCTCGGAATCGCATTTTGAGCCATGTAGCCAAAGATATGGCCTATTCTTGGTTTGTGGCTGTCGGCATTTGGAGCTTTTGGGGGCCTTTTTGGGCCGTTTCTGGGACATACCATGGAGTTAGAGGGCCGCAAAGAGCTCGTTGACACGGGGAAGTCAAGCCGCACGCGAAGTATACCCACCGTTTCCCTTCGTTTGGCCGTTTTGAATGTGTTCCAGGGCTTTTTTGACCCAAAAATGGCTGTTTTTGGCCCGAAACTGCAGTTTTTGAAACTGAGGTCCGCCACTTGCGAATCCCGTTCCCGGCCGCCACCGTTGAGTTTCTTGCTCAAACTTTGTGTGATTGTACTTCACACCCATAGATATCATCCACCAAAATTTCACACGAATCAAAAGCACCACGACCGAAATCTGATTTTTGCCCATTTCGCGCGTGTTGCTGCTTGCTTGCTGCTTGCTGCTGCTTGCTGCTGCTGCTGCTGCTAACCTGGTAGGTCCACCCTAGACACTAAAAAGGGTTATAAAACCAAGACTGGTTCCACCAGCTCGGTGACCCTAACCCTAGCCCTGGCTCTCACCCTAGGCTAGTAAGTGGTGAGCATGTGCAAGAGTTCAAGGTCAAGTTGAGGACCAAGAAAATTTACACCGAGCTGGTCAAGGAGTAGGTCTCCGTCCCGGGGGGGCGACCCCTCGGTTCTGGACGCCAACTACCCCCCCAACTAACTGTTGGCCGGAGGCCCCTTGGGGGGGGGGGTGCATTGGAGGGGGGGGTCTAGGAGGGGCGATGGGGGGGGGGGGCTCCGGGAGGGTCGGTTGGGGGGGGGGGTCCAGGTGGGACGATTTGGGGTGTTGGGGGGGGGGGCACAGGCTCCCCTTACCTCCCCTTGCCCTCCCTCTAACCATAGCATCACCATAAACCTAACCCTAACCTTTGCAGTCAGTTGGTTTGGCCATGCCAGCCATGTTGATTGGGCTGAACAAGATCCCTCCAATTTCGTTCATGGCTGCTTTTGCCACATCATTGCTCTCCATTTTGGACCCCAACACTCACTCTGACCCACTGGAATGCTTTGGGCAGCACAGTTGGGTGGTGGTTTTGCCACAACAACAGCAGCGGCCAATGTTGCTTCATCCTTGCGCCCTGAGGTCAAGGGCACCAAGGCTCAGGCATGCCTTGCGGGCAAAGATTCCAGCACAAACGATGGTACCGGTATCAGGGTTCCTATAACCCGCTATTGACGTCCACTGTTGGTCTTACCTCTGAACTGCAAGGTCAGCATATATATTTGGTGTTGCCTCATTATCTATTTCGAGGACAACGGCCAACGAGTATTTAGGGTCACATAAGTAGGCGGCAGCTAGCTCAAGAAGAGAAGAAGAGGCACCAAGATTGGAGAGAATGGATTGAGGAGACCTGGACCACGTCGCCGGGGAAGGTGTACCAATGGATCAAAGAGGACAAGTACACGCCCACTGTCCTGATCCAGAAAGAGGACGGCACCCTGACTGGCAATGTGCCCGAAATGGACCTCTTGATACATCAGAAATGGGACCCGATAATGAGGCAGCATGCGGATCCGACGCTGCCGGAGCCTGAAACTGAACCCTTGTGGCGCAGGTTCGGCAAATATGTTGAGCATCACCGGATGGAATGTAAGCCCATCACCGCGGAGCGCCTCTGCCGTCAGTTCAAAGACATGAAACGCAACCGGGCCACAGGTTTAGACGGCTGGACTGTCGTGGACATGCGGAACATGCCATGGCCGCTACTGCACATGCTGGCTCGGCTGTTAAACTGGGTTGAATCCCATGGCGTATGGCCTGAGCAACTCGCCACAGGGTACATTCCGCTGATCCCCAAAGGCGAGGGCAGTGAGCCACTACAGCTCAGGCCGCTGTCGGTGCTGTCTGCGATTTATGGCGCCTGGTCCGGTATCCGCCTCCGTGACTGCCTCATCTGGCAAGAGAAGTGGGTGCACCGAAATGCATTTGCCTTCAGGCCGCAGAAGAGCGCCCTGGACGCAGCCACCCTACTGGCCGCCCACGAGGAGGCGGCACACTGACGAGATGTGCCACAGGAGACGTGCGTGTTTTGCCTCGTGTTTGCGTGTTTGCTTGTGGTTTTAGCAAAATATGTGGAGCATCACCGGATGGAATGTAAGCCCATCACCGCGGAGCGCCTCTGCCGTCAGTTCAAAGACATGAAACGCAACCGGGCCACAGGTTTAGACGGCTGGACTGTCGTGGACATGCGGAACATGCCATGGCCGCTACTGCACATGCTGGCTCGGCTGTTAAACTGGGTTGAATCCCATGGCGTATGGCCTGAGCAACTCGCCACAGGGTACATTCCGCTGATCCCCAAAGGCGAGGGCAGTGAGCCACTACAGCTCAGGCCGCTGTCGGTGCTGTCTGCGATTTATGGCGCCTGGTCCGGTATCCGCCTCCGTGACTGCCTCATCTGGCAAGAGAAGTGGGTGCACCGAAATGCATTTGCCTTCAGGCCGCAGAAGAGCGCCCTGGACGCAGCCACCCTACTGGCCGCCCTCATTGAGCGAGCACACCTACTGAAGCAGGCATTATCTGGCGCTGGCACTGACTACGTGAAGTGTTTTGATTTGATACCACAACAAATCTCATTCCGGATGGCACGAGAGTTCGGCCTGGACCCCAAACCGCAAGCGGCATTGGAGGCCATGTATCAACAATTACACCGGGCGTTCAAAATAAACGGGGCACTAGGCTCCTTCTTTCACGCCACGAACGGCGTACTGCAAGGGTGTGCCATGAGCGTACTCATGATCAACATGCTCACCACAGTCTGGATGCGCGCCGTGGATGAGCTGGAAGGAGCTATCTCCGTGACGGTGCACAGCCTGCCGCCCAAACCGCCCAAGCTGGAAGAGCCCAAGGAGCTGAGATACAGACGTAAACCCTCCCAGTCCACCGCGGTGACACGTTTTCGGCCACCATCGGCCCCGAGCAGGTGCGTCATGAAGACCTTCGGCTCGGGGATTGACCAGTTTGAATACTGGGAACACTCTAACCCCTGCACATGTGGCCATGGACCTCCACCTCCACCTCAGCAATCGCAGCCACCACACCCCTCCTCCGCACCCGAGCACGCATGCGATGGGCTGGTGGAAGAGGAGATGACAGCATCAGAGGAGTCCCCACCCCCCAGCCCAGCGAAGCTCAGGGGTGCTCAACCCCAGCCACAAGAGGCGGGCACGATCCAGGTCGGGTCCATGGGCTATGCAGATGACACGTATCCGCTGCGATCTGAGGGCCAATACATGGCGCCGGTGATGCAGCTCACTGATGAGTGGCTGGCTCTCACTTTGCAAAAAGTGAACCCCAAGAAGTCACTGTCCATACAAGTACGACAATCCAAGGAAACTGCTCGCAAACACACGGTTCTCCAGGGGATCTCACTCCCCCTCCAAGCTGAATTTCACTCGCTGGGGGTGGGTATTCGTACCAACCTGACCAGGGGGACGGGCCCGCTCCTGAAAAAGAGGACATCCAAGGGGAAACACCTGCTATCCAGAGTGAGGGGTGCACAAGGGGGCTTCAGCCGTTGAACGCACATCATTGCCACTCTAAGAGGGGAAACTCAGCAACATGTTGTGGGACAAAGATTTCCCGCACCTATGTGGCTCCGTTTTGCTCTCCTCTTGCTTGCAGGGCCCAGGTTCAACCTTCGAGCTTATTTCTCTGTTTTCTCATTCCATGAAACAGCTACTCAAAATAAGTGAACCATGACTTCCAAAAAAAAAGCCGGGTCAAACGCAAAAAAAAAACCAACAAAAAATGATTTGCAGTGCATGCCCTTCGCAAAAATGGGTTCGGAAAAAATATTTCCCACTATTTTTTAGTTCTACCGCAAAATTTTTCCAAAATAAATTCCAGAATACCCAACGCAAAACTTAGGATTCCGCAAATAACTAGGATTCATACGGTATGGGCGACCCCATGGATCAATGGTGAAGCCATGCATCCACTGCTCCGCCGCAAGGCGCCTCCCTTTCCAATGGTTTCCCAGTCGAAGTTCTTGTCGAATTGAGAAACGACACGACCGAATCTGCTCCGGAAAGCAAGCTTGTTTGACCCCTCCGCACCTGAGAAAATCTCGCCCGCTGCTGACTTACTAGCCCATAGATAGCATCTCACAGGCCATTCTATCACAAGTCCGATCATACATAGACAAAACTCACCTTGTTGCTTCGGCTATAGCTTCTCTCGACAAGCTAGAGGCTCAGTTCGCAGAGGCCAAGAAGCAGCTCACGGAGTTGCCCGGGGAAACATCACAGTCACACCGAAAGCGCGTGCAAGACCAGGTATCTGCATTATTCGGGCAAGGGGCGGAGGTTGTGGACCGCATCATCGCCTTAGTAGAAAGACCAACGGAGGATCTAAGAAATGAGTTCAAAGAGCAAGCAAAGAAGCTCGACCAGCAGGGGTCACAATTGGCTACACAGCACAAAATCATCAGTGAGTATATTGCTAGGCACAAGCCAAAGCTCGCCCAAGTGGTGACGGCAAGCATGAAATACAAAAGGGAAAGACACCACAGCCATCACCGTCAAACCCGGGAAAACAACATGGGGCTAGGCTTCACATCGTTCAAGCAATGCAGGAAGCGTGAGAGGAGCTATCACAACAGGTGGTGCCATCAGCTGCTTCATCGATCAAATCCCAAGTTTAAAACTTTAAACCACAATTTAGGCCACACGTGCTGCTCCCTACTCAGCGCTTCAATTTTTAAGTTTTTCAGACACCGCTAGCGATTCCGACCGCCATCTTGGACGCCAGGGGACACTGACCTGGTTGCGTGGAGAGTGCAGGGACCTAGAGTTGAGGCGGACATTGGGAGTGTTATTAGGGACACCACCACGGGCCAAAACATATACATCATTTCATTGACACAGTACAGTGTGGAGAGGACGAGACAACGGGAAACAGCCAATGACATGCACCCCACCCAAACGCCTCATTTATGCTCAAATTTTATCAGGACGAAGGTCGAAAGGCGGGAGGGGCAATGACTCAAAATGAATCATACTTTCGCCCCCGGAGGTAAATACATCATCCCTAGACCCCTTACAATGATGACCATCAATCTGCATGGCATTTACACCATTGTGGAAGCGCCACAAGGGGAGGATAAGAAAGCAGGAGCATGGCCATCTGGCCCAAGTATAAACATTTGAACGCCCCCCCCCCTTTCACGGTGTAATGTTTCCCTGCTGCGCATCCAAGAACATCTTTGCCATATGTTCTCTAGAGTGTCAGAGTGTTAGAACAGGTGCAGAAACTGCTTCCAAACAGGTGGAAACTATCTGACCTTGACCCCTCATCAGCGCCAGGCCCGACCCGCACATATAAATCGCACTTTGCGCTGGTTCTCTTGGAGCTCATTCACAAAACATATACATCATTTCATTGACACAGTACAGTGTGGAGAGGACGAGACAACGGGAAACAGCCAATGACATGCACCCCACCCAAACACCTCATGTATGCTCAAATTATATCAGGTGGAAAAGAGCATAGCGCGTGGGGAGTGGGACGAAGGTCGAAAGGGGGGAGGGGCGCCAAAGAACGCACACTGCCACCAGATTGGATCAGATGAATGACAGGGTGCATTCCTAAAGAATCTGGTACCGCGAAATCAAATGGACCGCGCCCCATAACTCTTCCGGACTGTAAGATCAAACCGTTGACCGCCGTCTTGAAACTATGTGTCGAAAATCTGGAGCATTTCGTGGTACCCAGCGAACAGAGGGGGTTCCTCAAGGGCAAGTGCATGGATGAACATTTAAGAGCAGTTGGAGGGGCCAGGAGGAGGGGGCCTGGCTGAGCACTGATTTCAGCAAGGCGTCCAATTGGACCAGTCACTGTCTCATGTCAATCTTCTTGCTGAGTGTCTATTTTTTTTCCGAGCCCTCAATGCCATTTCTCAATTGTTGTGCGCGCCGGGTAGACCCCGCCACTGCCCGGCTTCAGGAGCTTGAGAAGGTTTTCAACCAGATGGAAGGTGGCTTTGTGCAGGCGGCCCACATGGTGCAAGAGTATGAGGCCCTTCAGCAGACACCTCCCGCCTCACGTGGGATATTTGGGCGTTTGAAGAATGCAACACCTGCGCAGCAGCGCAAAGACCAGATCGAACAACATTTCCGGCGTGTGGGCGGTGCTGCTGAAGCACGGTCCATGCTTGGGGAGTATTGGGTCCTGAGAGGCAGTGTCCTTACAACCACCACAGCCCCTGCTGCAACCACAACTTCAACCACAGCCCCTGCGGCCACTACGCCAGCTGGCACAACGGCCCCAGCCCACACGCTCCCTCCAGAGACACTGCCGTATTGGGACACCCCAGAAGCGATTGCTCAATACAATGCAAAGCTCGTAGCCGAGGATGCTCTGAGGTACGACATCCAAGAACATGGAAGGACGCTGGAGCCTCACAAGATTCCTACCATCGCCCCTGCATACACCATCAAGCCAACTGGCACCAGTGCGCCAGCAGGAACCACTAAACCGTAGCAAGTTTCTGTTGCGGTGTTGACTTTTTAAAAGGCCATGCTCCAGTGTTGCATTTTCCATATGTATGGGAATTGTTGGTTGCTGTTTAATAGTTTCAGAGTTTGTGGCACAGTACCCTATGGTAATATGCACACCTGTGCTGTGTTTAGGTATGTTTGAGCAGCACCACCATGCATGCGTGTGTTGGGGGCAGAACGCTCCCCAAGGCTGGTAAGTGCCATGCCGCACAAATAGTGTCCAATGTGTTGTCTTTTTGTGTTCTATACTTGACTGGTTGCTGGAGGTTGTTCTGAACCGCAGCACTGCACGAGTGGCCCTCCAACGATTTCTCTTCACACCACATGGCCACATCACTGGTTAGTGAGGGATCTGCCCCAGCACAGAGTGTGTAAGGCCTACAGAAAGTTTTGTGTCACGAATCGACCTCAAGTTTTGGGCCCCTTAAGTGCATTCATTTTTCTCCCGGGGAACACTTTTTCTGATGTGCATTGGTCGGTGGATCAGTTGAGATAGGCCAGGGCCCCATTTTGCTCCCATCTCCCCTCCCCTGCAGTCAACATCCCCTGCACATGGCGTGTATGCACGCAGTGCTTGACCACAATACATCATGCCCTTGCGCACAGTGCCTCATCTCAGCACATTTTGTTGTGACATTGTGCATGGGGTTACCGATTGAGTCCCTCTATCACCTTCACGTGCAGGGGGCTGGGGCGCAATCATCCTGTTTAAGGACAGGTCTGTAGGATCCCAAGTAACAGGGTTTAATGGCGCAAACAGCACAGCAGTAGCAGCAGTAAGTTAGTCCTTAACCATGGGTTTCTCCTCTGTGTTTTCCTTCAGATTACACTAAGAACGGCCATTCACAACCTCACCCCCCCCCCCCCCCGCACCTTCAAATTCTTTAATGAAGTTCTGCATCCTCTCCATCTCTGAGCTTGGGACCATATCCCATCCCCCCTTGAGCCTTACCTGTGCAAAAGCCGCTCCATGTTTCAGGGCTGGTTAGAAGTTGGTTTTCAGTAACCCACCCCAGATAGCACTTAGCAAGCATCAATTTATATGAAGGTACCTGCCTGCTGTTTGGAGTTTGCAGATTACTGCATGCAAACAGCCCATCATCCATTTGCCAGCTTACCCATCCATGTGGGGCTGGTGTGCCAATTGGATAGTGGTGAGTGGCACACCGTGCAGGCAAAATTTCTGTATTATGCACCACTCTGCCTCTGCCTGCATGGCTTGCAGCTGATGAAAACGGTTGGTATGCTGACAAATGCACCCCACCACCAAACTGCCCATTTTAACCATCCCCAGCTGCATGCATGGTACAAGGCAAGCAAAGTGGCGGATTATTGCTCTGATTGCTATGCATGCACGCGTCCGTTCTTTCTGACCTTATTTCTGCCTGTACCTGAAACCCAAGTAAGGTCTGGTTGAGACAGGCGACTCCAAATCATTGTGCCAAGCCAGCGCTACGACATGTTCAGGGAGTCAGCTTTGTCTATTGCTGTCTTCTTGCTGGACATCGGGGTGCCCCCAGAATGGGACAGCAGTACAACACTGTCGGATTCATTGCCATTGTCGTGCAGTGCTATGCCTGTCGCAGGGGGTTGGAAACAAAACTCTGGGTACAAATTAGACCTGAAAAAATGCGGAGTGGTGATGCAGGGGCAGGAGTGGCCCAATATGCAGGAGTCGATAGCGGGCTTGCGAGTTTGCAGAAAAATAAAATATCTTGGAACGTGGCTGGGACAGGCTACTGTGATGAAGCAGTTCCAGGGACCGCTAGCCAAGCTACAGGCAAAGGCGCAATTTTTAGCAACCCTCCCAATCACAGAAGCACAGAAGGTGCAAGCTCTGCACCTGTGGGCGTAGCCCGTGCCGCGTCATGTCGCGCTGCAGGTTTTTCCGTCCCAGTTTTCCCGTCCGTATCGCAGAGCCAACATGGCGATGCGCACAGCACTGCAGGTGAAGAACTGGGATCTGCCAGTATCCTGCTGGCACGGACCGTTGGATGGAGGAGGGTGCAATCTGCTTTGGATGCGCCCCCTATTATTTGCAAAGATGTTGTACCTGGGGTAGCATCACCCGAAAACAGCACAGGCTTTTTCAGAGTTAGAGGGTTGGCTGTCCAGGAGGACTTCACTGCCGTTGACAGGGGCCCAGCTGCAACATTTGGCTTGGAGCTTCCTGCCGCAGGATCACTGGTCGTTGCCGGTGTCTTCCTCGGTGGTATTCTCGTGCTTCAAAAAGGACTTACCAGGATCTGGATTCAAGGGGCTTAGGCTATTAGAACTTCCACTGTGGCATTCATCAGTTTTCACACAGTCAGTGACTTCCAGAGTGAGAGATGAGAGAGCGACCCCAAGCTGGAGCGGAAGGGCTTCCGCACTGTCGGCGCATTTGCAACCGCGGCAGGGCAAATCAATGCAGAGCTCATTCCCCTGATTCCCTGCAGTTTTAGGGTCATGTACCCCCCGCCCCCCCCCTGCGCAAGCACTGCCTTGTCTAAGCACTGGGACCGGTGGGATACCGGTGGTGTAGCGGTGGGATACCGGGGGTGACGGCCATCGTTGGATTATGGCCAAGCACTGGGACCCGGTGTAACCGTCGTTTTTCTGACCACAGTTTTTATGGGGGGAACGTTAGCGCGCCGGGCGCGCGCCGGGCATCTTTTTGGACCCGTGCCCCTCTAGTGGCCTTTTAGGGGGTGCACTAAGGGGGCGCACTTAGCACAGTGCAGCTATTTGGGCGCCTGGCTGTACTAGAGACCCGCACTTTGAGATACTAGGAGCATCATGGTGACCCCTAGCGTAGGTTTTGACTTCTGATTTTGTCTCCTTTGTTGGGGACCCTCGAGAATGCAGGGGTGACGTAGCATTTCCGCCCTCTTTTGGGCCCCAACCTTCCGGTGCTATTGAGGAAACCGGGACAATCTTTGAATCCACGCTTTGTTGCGTGGTGCATCATGGTGACCCCCGGCGTAGGTTTTGACTTCTGATGTTGTTCCCTTTCCACGCAAGATGAGGCAGAGGATGAGGCGGAAGTGTGTGTTTTGTGTTGCCAAAGGCGCTCCACCGTCGCAGTTTGTGATGAGTGTAAGGAGCACTATTGTAATGAATGTATTGACACCCACACTTGTGGGACCAATGTTGTTTGTTAATTACACTACAAATGACAGTTGGAGTGGTTGAAATCACAGATCCTGCTTTATTTTGCAACGTGCTTTGTAGGGAAGGTGTGCAGTGCAATGTGGTCTACTTGGGGGGCTTCTCCATGGGAGGGTAAATCTGGGGCTGAATTCGGGATATTCAATAGAAAAGTAGCGCGCCGGGCAAATATTCGCCCATGGTCAGAAGCTTAGCGGAACGTGATTGTGTGCCGACTGTAGAGGGAAACAGGGGCTGTGTCATGATTGGGATGAGTCCTCCTGCTCATAACAACATTATGCTTGGTACTGCAAACCACTGCTGTTTGTTTTGATGTGATTTTCAGCCATGACTAATGTCGTTACTCCTGCTCCAAAGCCTGCCCCAAAGGGCAAGCATGTTCAATTGTTCAAGATGAGGCGCAAGGTTGGAAAGGGCTCCTAGTCTACAGCTCCTGATGCCTTTGATGGGCAGTTAGGACCTCCAGAACTTGCTGAAAAATGCTGCACATTGTGTTCTAGTGGCCTGTTACAACAATTGTGCAGGTATGGGCAGGTTTTCGGTTATGCACCTTCTTTTGGTACCGCGCGTCGCGTCGAAGCACAGCCTTGTCCAAACACCAGGACCCAGTGTGACCGTCGTTTTCCTGATTTCCTAGTGCTTGCGCAAGGGGGGGGGGGGATAGGAAGAATTTCCCACAGCGTACGCTGCCAAACGCCCGGGATCTGTCCTCGGTGGTGACAACACCTTACTCGATTCCCCCCCACATACATCAGACCTCAGTCCTCTCCCATCGAATGATCAAAAGATCCAGGAGGACAAGCGAGGCAGTTGTTCTTGTGAGCCACAAACCCTCCTCCATCGGACCTGTGGGCACTAGCCCCCGCGACTGCCGACAGCACAGTGGACTCACCCAAGGGGGCCTCTGCACAGGGAAGCATGGAAGTACAGAGACGGGATGCAGGGTGCGGTAGGAGCACAGACCCCAACCCCTATTGTTGCATGTTTGTCAGTGCCCCTCAACCCAGTTCCGCAGCAGCCCGTCGACGGGGCACAGGAACACAAGAACTCATAGTTTGGTTGCTTCGTAGTAGGCCTTAGGAGTTGAACCTCGTAGTTTGAGCATGATTTGAAAGATTGGGGCGTCATCACACACACACACACACACACACACACATTACTTTGGTTGAAATGAATGGGTGTCACACACACACACACACACACACACACACACATCATGGATAGGGGCCCTGCATGGTCGGAGCATGGGCATTTGGGGTTGCAGGATGCGGTAGGAGCATGAGCACATGGGCTGTACATCGTCTTGCTGTTGTGCTGAGACGGAGGAAAGGCTGTGAGGGGTGGATATCCAAACATTGCTGCAGTGCGAACATTGCTGTAGAGAGGTGCTGTATGATAGCGAACGCTTTGGATTCTGTTGAAATGATTGGGCGTCAGACACACATCATGGACTCACCCACACGCATTTGGCTGCAGGAAGAAAAGGGGGGCAACTGATGCAGCCGGCCCCATTTCTCTGCTCCTAGAGTTGTATCATATTATCAAAACCGCCCTCTTGGGATTTGGGTTAGATTATGTAGATGTTTTGATTTTATTCCACAGCAAGTGGTGCTACGGGTCGCGTTGGAGGAAGGAATGGACAAAGGGGTTCACACAGCCCTGTTTGGAATGTATAAACAGCTCATGCGTTGTTTTAACGTCATGGGAGTTGTCTTGAAGTCATGGGAGTGCCGTGCCTGCAGTGCACACACAATGCAAGCTTTTGTATGTCGGCAGCTACTTGAAACCCTGTTTTGGCCCTCTTTCACAATTTTGTTGTTCCATAACAGGTTGTTTTACGGCCACCAACCACCAAGGATATGAAGACCCTTGTGACGATTGCATAAATGCAGGGTGGTTTCCTCCCTTCCATCCTGGCTAGGTTTGATTGTGTGGGCACTGCACGTAGTGCGCACGCAGTGCCCACGCAGTACAACAACCAAGCCCATGGCATGGATGTGCATGTTTTTCAATGCAACAAACAGCATCCTGCATGGGTGCCTGCTTAGTGTAATTCCCATAAATGTGTTGATGAGCATCGGGAACAGGATTACAGATGCAGACCGTCACCATTCAGGCAGCCTCTCTTCCACCCCAAGGGGACACAAAAGAGGCATTCTCATTCATTATAACCGCCCTACGATATGCCGATGACACCTATGCGGAGGCAGCACGGCGGCCCAGTGCCCAACCATCTCTAGACAAGACAGGCAACTAGCTCATAGATACTAGACAGGTTGTCAACCCCAAAAAGTCGCTTAGTTTCTAAGTACCGTCGGATGATAGTGTGATGCTATGCATAACAGATGACTAGTTCCCCCGATCGTTGGAATTTCAATCACTGAGGGTGGGCATTCGCACCACCTCCTTAGCGCATTCATACCCCCTGATTGTGTAGAGGATAGGAAGGGCAGGGAAACCCCTAGACACAGTGTATGGGGCTCGGGGTTGGAGAGGAGGCACACCATGGTGTCTACAATGACCAATGCGACAGGCGTGCATGCAGCGGAAATAGGGGGAGCCTTAAGCGCAGTGCGCGCGCAATGCAACTATTTGGGCGCCTGGCCGTACTAGAGACCCATACTTTGAGATACTAGAGGCCCCTAGGGGCATCATGGTGACCCCTAGCGGAGGTTTTGACTTCTGATTTTGTCCCCCTTTGTTTGGGGATCCCCGAGAATGCAAGGGTGACATAGCATTTCCGTTCTCTTTTGGGCCCCAACCCTGAGTAAACCGGGACAATCTTTGAATCCACGCTTTGATACTAGGAGGGTTCACCCGATTGGACTGTGTACAACAGAAAGTTTCAAGGGCAAGCTCAAAACAAGTGACGGTATGTGGCACTACATGCAATGCCGTTTGCCACTCTCTTGATTGTGTTTATGCTTTACATTACATCTCTGCAGAGTGGCGAAGAGCCATTTCCACTCAGGGGGGCAAGCGCGCATCGGACGGCCAAAGATTCCATTGGGAAGTGGAAGTATTGAAGCAAGTCCGATTATCCGATACAAGGACGCGATTAAGGCTCGTTGTGTGTTCTTGAGGGTGGCGACCAATGCGCTGTTCATGGCTTTTCCAGTTGTGCATGATGTGTGTTATGTGAAGGGAAGATAGTTTGCAACTTTCTTGAGCTGGGGCAGTTTGGGTCACCTAATTCTAAGGGTGTTTCCAAGGGGTGTGCTTGGGGGCTCTTCGGGGGGAACATAGTCTAAAAGTAGTGCGCACTGCGCGTGCAGTGCGCGCGCAGTGCAAAGATTCCCCCATAGTGCCCTTGCAGCTCAAGCACCTAAGGCCATTTGAAACGAGTCTTGAATACCATCTAGGGCCCTTCCAGGACGGCGAGGGCTAAGGAAATTGTCATCGGCCCTTTGTGCCTTGGACAATGATCGTACCGTACCAAAGAGCAATGTGGTTGGCACGGCTATGCTGAGAGAGGGGCCATGCCCTTCTCAAAGCGCATCTTGGTCATATCTCAAAATTGCGTGCCCCACAATTGTTCATTGACATGGTGCCCAAGGAACAATTGCGCGAGCTCCACTACCGCGTAGCGCAGCACCAGTAGCACATAATGCATGCCACCACCCTTTTGCGCCAGTCCCTCCTCATGCCCCCGAGTGCTGATGCGAATAGGTGCAATGTCAACAACCGCTGTACACTGACATGGTACACCAAGCTCTGCCGTCGGGTGCTCCCGCCAAACCCCAGCGGCGCTACATTGTGCGTACTAGTGCATTGCAAACCGCGGGGGTGGGCTGATGCAAAAAGGGACCAAAGCGGCCGAGGGCGTCCCCTAATGTTCGGGCCTCCCGCATGCTCCGGCAGCTGTATGCCGGCAACACAGCCTGTATGCTCTTGTGCTTTCTCCCTTACCTGAGTGCACCTGTCCCGGCACGCGTACATTGCTACATGTTAAACCCTTGTTTATGCAATAAACAACAGTTTAGTACACTAGTGCTAGTGCGACCCCTGGTCTTCCTTAGAACTCAGTGGGCTGGGACCCTTGCCGACCCCTGAATATGCTGATGTGGATTTTACTGTGCCTGCGAGGTGGGGAAGGGAAGCACAAACATTAAACCCCCCAGTTCCCCGGCCCAACGCCTTCCCCCCATCCCCACCAACGGAGCATCGTGCACTCGAAGAAATTTTTCTCATGAAGTTTGTTTCTCAATCGAACACCCTTTTGCTAAACATGTGATGTGATTTACAGACACACCACAGAGCCCATACCCTCATGCTCCTCCTTTTCTGCAAGACCACCGCTTGGTTGCGCGTAGGACGTAGGGATGTTTGCAGTTCGAGCATGAATGGAATTGACACCTTGGCACACACACACCACACACATAAGGTTCGATGAGGCATGTTGCTGCCCTGCCACATGCATGTGTAGCTATGCCAGGGTGGTGTCGTCGTCCCCCTCACGTGTGCCCACATGCACAGCTGTACAGCTCTCGCAATCTGCTGCTGAAGCTGGTGTGAGGCGTAAGTCACCATTTGGTTTTTTGGTGTAGGTTACGTGCACTTTTTTTTTTTTGGTGTAGTCATATGTGCAATAAAAAACCTTGAAAACGCCATTGGTATGGGACCTACACCAAAAATAAAACAGTACGCCAACAAACAGTACTTTTTTTTTGTTACGCGGCGTGTGTCCAAAAAAAAAACTTTTTTTTCACACGACGTACATCGTCTTGGTGTCGCGTTTTTCCTCTCCAGCAGAGCTGTGTGGGTGTGGCGGGCGCAGGACTGCGCTGGCGCTCGCCTTCTCAGAGTCTATCAAAATGTTCGCCGCGAGACGTATGCGAGGCCCCCGGTCCCTCTTCCGCACGGGCCTCCGGAGCCAGAGCTCGGCCCCACCCTTTGTGTACCAGGAACTATTCGACTTGGCCCCGGACACCACGACGCCGTACAAGAAGCTGACCTCCGACCACGTCAGCACCGTCACAATGAATGGCATGGAGTTCCTGCAGGTCCAGCCCGAGGCCCTGCGCCTGCTCTCCGCGCAGGCGATGGTGGACATTGCGCACCTCCTGCGCCCCGCGCACCTGGGGCAGCTGTCGAAGATCCTGCAGGACCCCGAGGCCACGTCCAACGACCGGTTCGTGGCCTTCCAGCTCCTGAAGAACGCCAACATCGCCAGCAACATGGTGCTGCCCGGGTGCCAGGACACGGGCACGGCCATCATCTCCGGCAAACGCGGGCAGTACGTGCTCACGGACGGGAAGGACGAGGCGCATCTGTCGCACGGGGTATCGGCGTGGGCCGCGCGTGTGCGCCCCTGCGTTGCGTGTGGTCTGCAGAGGGGCGCGGGGCAGGGCCCCCCACGCCCGCCGGCCAACAGTCTTGGCTGGCGTTGACGGGGGGCTGAATGTGTGGCAAAACGGGGGGAGACCGGCACGAAACACGGAGTCACGTACGGGAACAACGTGGTCCAGCGGGACACAACACGGGCCATCGGGTGTGTGGATGCGAGGCATCCCGAAGCGGCGGTTGCAGACCCTTCGGCCGCGGTTGCCCCTCTTGTCCGACTCGGGGCATTTCCCCCGTTTTTTTTTCATTTTTTGTGTTGTGCACGTTTGTTCATTTGGTGAGTTCGCTTCGGCCAATCGGCCCATCCCATTCCCCATTCCTCTGTCTCTGGGACGTCGAGGGTCGGAAAAGGCCGTGCCCCTCGCTTTCCCGCAGGTTCCACGCCCCCCCCCCCCCCTCCACAGCTTCCGGGCGGTTTCCCCACGGTTCCCATGCCTCTCCATCGGCACAGGGGCGGTGCTCCGCGGCGGTTGGATGGGGGGATGCCGCTTTGGCGGTGGCGGGCCCGGAGGCCTGGCGTTTGGGTCCGTGTGCATGCCACACGGGCGTGTTTTGTGCCCCTCCCCCTTTGAATGGGGGCATCACTTGCCGTTTTCCTCCAAGCAGCACCCACCCGCCTCCAGGAAATGACAGCAAGCCCCCAGAAGTACGCAGCAGGTCCTACCGCATAGTGCCTCTCTTTGGGAGGGGGGGGGGTTGGCACAAGGCCTCGGTATCTGATTGTTTGCCTTTGGCGGCGCCTATTGGCCTCTCACCACTGCTCATTCTGACCCTCTGTGGGCCCGAACGTGTTTTGGTTGTGTCTGGGGGAGGGCTGGGCTGCATAAGTAGGGAAGGGACCTCAGAGGCCACCCCCCACCCCTTCCCCCCCCGAAGGAAAACTCTGTTTGGGGGTAAGGCATTGGGATGGATGACCGGGACTTTGATTCGGATGCTGAGCGCCGGGTGTGCGCCGGGCAACCGTACCCTTGGAGTTGTGGTGGAAGGGTCGGGGTTGGGTCCTTGTGCATAGCCCCCCTGTGGGGGGGGGGGCGGGGGGGCATTTGGTGACCGTTCCTGGGGGGGGGGGGGCGTCGCACGCTCTGGGGGGGGCTGTCGATGGGGGCGCGGGAGGTGCATGTGTGCCGCCCTGCCCCGCCCGTGCCCTACGGTTCCCCCCCCCCCCGCAGGTCTATGACACGTACACCGGCACCAACCTCCGCTACTCCCAAACCGCCCCCCTGGACATGTACAAGGAGGTCAACACGAAGACCAACCTGCCCGCCCAGATCGACCTCTACGCGGCGGCCGGCAACGAGTACCACTTCCAGTTCATTGCCAAGGGCGGCGGGAGCGCCAACAAGACCTTCCTGTACCAACAGACCAAGTCCCTCCTCAACCCCAAGACCCTCATGAAGTTCCTCGAAGACAACATCAAGACCCTCGGGACGGCGGCGTGCCCCCCGTACCACTTGGCCGTCGTCATCGGGGGCCTCTCCGCAGGTGCGTGTCCGTGGCGCAGCGCAGCCGACGCCGGCCTCACGGGCCGCGCGGGGCGGTGCGTGCCATGGGCCCGGGGCGCCCCCTCTTAAATGAACGCCCGGTAACGCTCGTGTTGCCCGGGCTCTTGTTGAGTGTGCACTGCCATCGCCGCGTCCGTGTGCATTGCGTTGAGGGGGAGTCGCCCCCGGCCCCCAGGCCCCCACGGGGGGGGGGGGTATCCGACGCGGTGCGTGTACTGGGGTCGTTCCGGGGACCGTTCCAGCTCATTTGGAGGGTACTGCGTCCCGGTGGGGCCGCACACGAGATCAAGCATGTGCAGCCGCAGCATGCCGCAGCATCCAATTTTTTGAGTTCATGTGTCTGTCTGCCTGTTCCTGCTCTGTTTGCACGGGAGACATTCTGCCTGCCCCATGTCTCTCCAGTTTGTTTTTATTTGTCTTGTCATGAGTCAGTCATCTGCACCAACAACATCCAGTCAACAGTCAACACCAAGCACACCCATTCGGCCCAACAGTGTTGTACATGTTGTCTCTTGTTTGTTAGTTCAATTTCCCACAGATGCGTAGGTACCCACATGTGCAGGTAGAAGCATGCCGCAGCATGCCGCAGCACAAGAAATTTTTCCGCACATGCTTGCACGAGATGCATGTGCGCCTTTTTTTTTTGTTGCCTGTGCCATGTCTTTTGCAATGTTCCCTCGTTGGCAGGCCTGTGACTTGTCCTCTCTCGGCCTCTTGCCGCACTGGCTGCATGTGAGCTCGCCCACGGGGGGCCCTCACCCCCTGCCATACCTCAGGGGCCTCAAGTCAAACCGGAGATGCAGACAGGTCCCACTGAGCAGTTGATGCACCGGGGGATTGGAACCACCGACTGCCCCCACGGGACTCGGCTGAATGCCACCCCAGACCAAGGGAAGGCGGGCTTTCACTTGCGGGGGGGGGAGGGGGGGTCGATACCCCGGACTTCCCCGGGCAACCCCCCCCCCCCCCCAAAGGGACAGTCTTTACAAGGGCTTCAAAGGTAGACCAGAGAAGTTTTTCAAATACCCGACGCGGGGCGCTCCTGAAAGAGAACTCTGCCTTGCCCCCCACCCCTCCCCTCCCCCCGTCTTCCCTCCCCCGGCCCTCCTCCAGAGCTGACGTTGAAGACGGTGAAGATGGCCTCCACAAAGTACTACGACAACCTGCCGACTGAAGGGAACGAGCACGGCCGGGCCTTCCGTGATGTTGCCCTGGAGCAGCAGATCTTCCAGCTCACGCAGCAGGTGCACCCGGCGTCGTGCCTCTCGTGCGGTGCGCCACCCACACAGTCACACCCACTCCATCGAGTCAAGAGCCGCGAAGCTCAGGCGTCATGCACCCGACGACGGAAGTAAAGGCCCCCGGTTCGAACCCCCGTGGGCAGGACTGCCCTCGGCACTGGGGCGTGATGGAGCGGGAGGGACGCTGCGAGGGGCTGAGGGGGTAGTTGTACGCTGGCGTCCGGAGACTGCCCAGGCAACGTCCGCGCCCCTCGCCAGTCCATTCAGTCGGTTATGGCGGTAGGCGCTGGTGGCGATGTAGGGGGCCTCGGATGTCTATTGGGAGGGGCAGCCAAATGGGACGTTTGCCGGTTTAGTCACAGGGGGTCAGTGGGGGGGGGGGGGGCACAGGGGGTCAGTGGTGTCAATACGCCAACTATTGGGCGCCGCTGACACGCAAACGGCACATCCCGCCACATTCAGCACAGCCCCAACACACCAAACCACTGGGCTCCGCGAACGCGGAAACGACACCAGCAGGAGCACCGGCCGCAGCGGCCGACAGAACGCAGCGACCCGACGGAACATGCGGAGGGACGAACGGGTGACTGTCCAGGGCCCCGTAAAGAAACAACAACCCGACGGAATGTCACACGGGGGGGGGGGGTATTGTCTGAAGAGATCCCCCCTTCCCTTGTCCAGGGGGGACCGTCACTTGGCCCATGAACAATCAGAAATCAATAGGAAATCACAGGCGGCAAAGAAAAATTTGAGTTGGGTACACTGGAATTCAGGTGACTTTTGTGTGGTGTCCGTACTCCCCCGGGGGGCGTCGTCCCTGGGGGCGGGGGGTGGAAATGGGGGGGGGGGGGTAATGAAAGACTGGTGCCCCCCCCCCCACTTGAGGCAACGAATTTGCAGGATTTCATTTTGGTATGTTCGCACGACGGGCCGCGGGTCGTGGTCACGCCGGGGGGTGCCCGCCGTGGGGGGCGGGGGGGGCAGTGGTAGCAGCGCCGGTTGGCGGCGGGGGTCGTGGAAGTGCGGGTCCCGGCGGTTGAGGAGGCCCCGGCGCCGCAGCGCCCTCCGTTGCCGCGGTCCTGCAGATGGGCATCGGGGCGCAGTTCGGGGGCAAGTACTTCTGCCACGACGTGCGCGTCGTGCGGCTGCCGCGCCACGGGGCCTCGTGCCCCGTGGGCATCGGCGTGTCGTGCTCCGCCGACCGGCAGTGCAAGGGCAAGATCACGGCGGAGGGGGTGTTCCTGGAGCAGCTCGAGACGGACGTCGCCAAGTACCTCCCGGAGGTCACGGACGAGAGCCTCGCCAGCGCGGGCGCCGCCGCGGCGGAGACCGTCAAGATCGACCTGAACAAGCCCATGTCCGAGATTCGCAATGAGCTGTCCAAGTACCCCGTCACGACGCGCCTCAGTCTGACGGGGACGTTGGTCGTGGCCCGCGACATCGCCCACGCGAAGATCCTCGAGCGCATCGAGGCCGGGCAGGTGCCTCCCAGGGCGGGGGAGTTCATGCACCTGCATAACCGTGTGGAACCGTGCGTAATGTTCTGCTTGACTCTTGTCCCATGCAGTTCGTTGTTGTGTTTATCATGGACCATTTTGTCCACCAAAATGCACTCGCACATGTTTCCACTGCCGAAGATGCTTTGCAAGACGATGAAATTCTTCCATTGTCTGAAAATGCGGAAGAACGTGCTGTCCCTCCCGCTGCCAAACGCCAGAGGGTTAGCAGTCCCAGGATCCCTCTCGTTTGCAATCCCCCCTGCGTCTCCGTCGAGATGCATCGTGCTTCATTGTGCATTGCCTAACCCAAGGCCCGTGCGTGCACGATATTCCCCCCCTGCGCCTCCGTGTGCCCGGCCCCATGTCGCTCACTGTCCCGCCAAGACTGCGCCGTGCAGTCCGTCCACCCCCGTGTCCCTCACTCACTGTTATCTCTTTGCCACTGCCCTCCATCCCGTGACTCTATACCGTGACCAAACTTGGCACTAGCGTCTGCCAAGGGTGATCAGAGGGAGCTGGCTCTTACTGCGCCAGACGGAGGAGGCGACTTGGCCCTACTGAGTTTTGGTTGCGACAGCAGCAGATACCACCGAGTGGCACATGGGACAGCGCTGATTCCTAACGAAGTTCAGTGACCCTGCCGGACACTAGTGGCACGTCTCACCGTGACTCTACACCCCCCCCCCGACTTAATGTAACCCCCCCCCCCCCCAAACCTGCAGTGCAGCGCTGCAGTGCAGCAAGCAAAACACTGAACAATGTGGTTATGACCATGCGCCTGTGACACGGGGGCGTATGCGAGCCCAGTTTCCGTTGCCTCATGGCCCCCAAACCTGCCCAACTCCGTGCCTACCCAGACCCCGGGGACACCCTCAAAACACAAGAAAGGTGTCCTGTGAAGCGTGCCACACATGTCACTGAGCCTTTAGGCAAATTCTGGGCTGTGAGCAACGCAGTGCACATGCGCTTGAAATCGTTGGGGGTGACTGGGGTCCTGCGGACCGCATTGTCCTGATGACGGTCCACCGGGCAGCGCACTTTCGGGTCCATGTCTCTGACCCACCGGTTGGTGTACCCCCCCTTTTGGGGCTGAGTGAATGTTGAGTACCCCCCGGGGGGTACATGAACGGGGGGTGGGGGTGGGGGCTTATACCGTTACCCACAACAGTGGGGCAGGCCATGTGTGCCACGGATGACCTCCTCCACGCACCATGTGTCTCCCACACTTGAACGGTGCCAGACCTTTGCCGAGCCAAACCTTCCAAACATGGAACACCACATGCACGCCACGACCCGGACTCAGTATCATGTGTGCAGTGTGCCCAGGCGGTAAAGCCCAGAACCTGAGGCCCACAGCTCTTACCCCAGCCAGGGAGGCAGGGACATGGAACTGTTTGGAACACAAGCAAGGCCAGTGGCCGAATGAACATGTGATGAACTGAGAGAGCAATGAAGGCCGTGGGGCAGGCGCGGCTGGAGCGACAGTGGCGGGTCCACACCTGATCAATTGCAGCCCCATGGCCGAGTGCAGACAGTGTGCGCCACGGGCGCCCAATTGCAGTGCAATGTGCTCGACCAAGTGCAGTGCAGTGCAGTGTGATTGTCCAAGAGCAGATGGTGGAGCGGTGCTGAGACTACTCCCATGCGCCGCTCTCGGGGGACCCAAAATTGTTCAGCCACAACGGGTCTGTCGCGTTTTCCAGTCGGCAGAGTCCAAACCCCCCCCCCCCTCCTCCCCTTCCAATGTTTGAGGCTGACAGCCAAAATTTTGTTTCGGCGCCTTCGGTGCCAAGAGGATTGAAGCATCAAAATTTCCGGCCCGCCTTCGGGGGGGACCATAAGGGGGACCCTGGGAGGAGGGGGGGTGGGGGTCCCAGCCAAACCCCCCTTCCCCCCCCTTCAGACCCCCCCTTCTCCCCCCTTCTAATACCTCCCCACCCCATCCCCTACTCCCCCCCTCCCCCCGTCACACAGGGGCTGCCCGAGTACCTCAAAAACCACCCGGTGTACTACGCCGGCCCCGCCAAGACCCCCGAGGGCTTCGCCTCCGGGTCCTTCGGCCCCACCACCGCCGGGCGCATGGACGCCTACGTCGACCGCTTCATGGCCGAGGGCGGCAGCTTCGTCATGTTGGCCAAGGGCAACCGGGCGAAGGCCGTGACGGCGGCGTGCAAGAAGTACGGGGGGTTCTACCTGGGGTCGATTGGGGGCCCGGCGGCGATCCTGGCGCAGGACTGCATCAAGAAGGTGGAGGTGCTGGAGTATCCGGAGCTGGGCATGGAGGCCGTCTGGAGGATCGAGGTCGTGGACTTCCCGGCCTTCATCGTCGTGGACGACAAGGGCAACGACTTCTTTGCCAAGTGGATCCCGTGAGGCCCCTCTCCCGCGGGGGGGGGGGCGTCCCGGGCGGAGGGGGGGGCGCCGCCCCCTCCCCAACCGCACAACGCCCATTGTTATATCTGTACGCACCAGACACGCCACTAGCGTCTGGCAGGGAAGTGGTATCTCACCCCGTTTCATGAGCCACTCAGTAATACGCGCCCTGATCGCATCCAGAACTCAGTAAGAACCTGCCGCATGCCGTGCACGGCTCAGTAGGACCAAGCTCTGCCTGATCACGGCTGAGGTGCCGGACGCTAGTGCCAAGTCTGGTACGCACACAACAGATGTGGAATCGGCTCTCGGGATCCGTTAGTGAGTGTCAGACAGACGGAGAAGTTGACAATTTCAGGGGATGACAGAGTTGTGCGTGGCCTGCAATCCCCCAGGGGGCGAACCCACCGCCAGCACCGGCGTGGCTGGCGGGGGGGGAGGGGACCCCCGCGGCCAGTTCAGGCGCGCGCGGAGTGGGACTTCACTGGTCCCGCTCCCTCGCTCACCCGTTCTGTGTTGATGAATCGCCGCTGGCCGGGGGGGGGGCCGGGCGGCAGGTTGTCACAGGGGAAGGGGTCGCCGCGGCTGCGGGGCCGAAGGGAGATGGACGGGGGAGCGACCGTCCGTGCTTAGTGCACACGCAGCGGCGGGGCGCACCGCCGAACGCCGGTCGGGGTATACCACACCCCTCTGCTCTGACCCCCCCCCCCCTCCCCCTCCCCCTCCCCCTCCCCCTCTCGATCTGTGGAGGGGGATCCGGGGCCGCACAACAAACTCGCGATTGTGGCCCGTCGACAGCGAATGCAAGGGGCCGACTCCGAGGGAGACGGGAGGAGGCCCCACGTTCGCGACGCGGCCGCATTGTCCATGGGGCACCCGACGTGGCCGGGAGGGCCTTGACCCCTCGGGTGACCCGTGGTCAGACGTGCCTCTAGCGTCTTGCAGGGAAACTGCTTCCTAATCGCAATCGGCCCCGTATCAAAGGCCACTAAGTAATACCCGCCCCCTGCACCACCGGAACTCAGTAGGAACGTGCTGCGTCCAGCGTGTGGCTCAGTAGGACCCTGCTCCATCTGATCATGTCTGAGGTGGCAGACGTGAGTGGCGGGGGGCCCAGAGGCGGTATCGGCACGTGGTGCCCTGCCCCCCCTCCCCTGCCATGCGGTAGACGTGTGCCCCCTGACATGCAGGTCCAGCACCGGCAGGCCCCAGCGTGTGGGCAGTGCCCCCCAGACAAGGCTCAATTGCGGAGGCAATCACCGCCACCCCCTATTCTATTGGGGTGGGGGGGAAGGGCTGCGTGGGCCTGCGGTGCAGGGGGACGCAGGTGTGCAGGCGGCAGCGGCGCAGAGCAAGGGCTCGGGCGCAGAGCACAGCGTATCGACCAACGGCAGCTTCGCACCGACTTGCGGAATCCGGATCCATCTGCACCGGAGTGCCACGCACAGACACGGCGACTGTCTGCAAACTGGAGCGAAGATGCAATTCGAAGGATTCCATTTGCTGCCCGCATCCGGTGCACGTGTTACCCCCAGAGGCCTTGTTTGTGGGGAATCAATACGTAAGTGGGGGGGGGGGGAGGGGTCGGGGGGGGGGGTCCCGCAAAGGGGCAGGGGCCGCAGGGGAGGGGGTGATTAGCTGTGGGGTAATCAGCACCGCATTGGATCAATCCAAAGCAATTAAAGCACCACTCCTCACAACAGCACGAGTGGTTTAGACTCGAAAAAGGCAGACACTCAGAATTCGATTTTCCTCCATTTTGGGTCAAGGAAGTAGGTCAAACGGGCACAATGGTGAGGCACAATACGCAAAACGGGCACAAATGTTGCGATAACCACCTCCCATTCAAAAGTACGGTTCACAAAGGGTACAAGTTCCCCTGTTCCACGACAATCACCCAAAGTGCGTGCCGCAAGTGCCGCACATGCCGCAGGATTAGCGTTCCCCTTGTCAGTACAACAGGCTGACGTCAAATTGAGTGCTTCTACCGCTAGTCTCGCATGGGGGGAGCGCATGCGGAGGACGGTGCATGCGCTGCAAGAAAGCACGTCGCCCCCGTGCGGTGCCTCAGGACTGCACCCGGGGCCAGGGGCGCATGGGGGCCCCAAGTGCGTTGCCTCTCTCCGAGGGGGGCTATGGAGGCCTGCACCACCGCCGTCATGGCTTTGTGCCCCCGCCCCCAAATCCGATGGAGGGGCTGCATCGATGTGATGGGTGCGGGCGTGGACGCCTGCAACTCCGGGTCCGAAAGCAGAGAAACGCGTCGATCGCATGCCGTTGCATTCCCCTTCCGCATCAAATGTGGCGGACTGGGCCCCAGGAGCAACGTGAGCGTCCCCATCCGAAGAGTTGTGTGGGTCGGGGGGTGCGTAGGATGGGCCACGGCCCGCCCAAGGCCCCGCTTCAGCACGTGGTCCTGCAGTGGTTGTGGTGAGCGACCCAGTGGGGACCTCCGTCGTAGGACGTGCACGCAAGTTCTGACCCCCCTGAGGCCGTTGTGATTGTGGATTTGCTGCATGGTACCCCCCCCCCCCCCGCGCGAGAGCAACACCCTTGTCAGAGCAGCAGTCGGTGTAGGGCCCCACACACCTGCCTCCCTGAGACATGGCATCCAGTTTCAGGGGTTTAGGGCCTCAAAATAAAACAATCCATTGGGGGATCGTTTTGTTCGGCAAAATAATGATTTACAAGGGGTTGGACATCCAATATCATGCCTTGGGGTATGCTACGCGAATGACCCCCCAAAAGGGGGGTGTGTATGGCTCCCGCGCCTGCGCTTGATCTAGCAACTTCTCTTTGAGGTGATGTTAGTTGGGTATACTATAATTCAGGTTGTGGGTTCCAGGGGGGGGGGGTCGTCCCTGTGGGGGGGGGGTGGACATGGGGGGGGGGATAATGGTGGTGATGATGTGGTACAGTTGTGGTTCTGAAAATTCTTTTCCCCACGAGACATACCTCAAAAATGCGCCGCGCGTCGTGGGGATCGTTTTGAGGTAATGTATGGGGGGGGGGGTACCCCCAGACCCGTGTTACGAGCCCCTCCCAGACCCTTTCGGGCTGCCTGACGTTTGAGCCCTCGAGGGAAGGGGGGAAGGGTCTGGAAAAGGGGCTCGAACGGCCCCTCCCCCGCGCAAACCTTTTTCCCCAGAACCCGGGGTAGAGTTTGGGGGTTCACATCCCAGTGGCCGCCTCAGCTTCATCCGGGAGACCATTGGGTCCGATACAGCGCAGGCCCCTTTCCCCACCCCCTTTGTCTCTCTTATTGGGGGTGTTGGGCCCGGAGGAACATTTCAAGCCAATTTACAGCCGCAGGGGTCATGGATGGGCCCGGGGGGGGGGGGGGGGGCTGAGGGAGACCCCGCACTCCCACCCAGGCCTCTGCTTTCCACTGTTCTTGCTTCCATTTTGGGGGGCTTTGAGTGCAGCCAGGGGTTGCCCTCTTCCTCTTACAGGGGCTCGGTGCCGCGGGCTGTGGCGGTACGGATATGGAGGGGGGCGGACTATGCAACCCTTGCCCTTAAGTGCTTTCTCGGCATCTTATCTGGGCCTACTGTTGGCGCGGCCTGCAGTTGCGCAGCGCCTACTCGTTGGGTTGCGGATGGGACAACCATCGCCACCCAAAGCGCGATCGCGGCTGGGGGCATTCATTGCTGCTGCTGGGGTGAGTGCGCCCAATGGGGAGAAGAGACCCATGCCTTAGCTCTACTGGGAGCATGCGGCCATGGGCCCGTGCACGATGCGTGGTACACAATGGGTGTGTGTTTGGGAGGGTGCTGCTCCTGGCACCACGAAGGCCCCCCAGTGGTGTGGCACAAGCCACGCTCCATTTGCGCTGCCCGTGCGGCGACAGCATGATCCCCCTCCCACCGCCCCCCACCCCGAAGTGGGCCGGGAGCCGGCGGGGCAACCCCCTGAGCACGGCAGGCGTGAAACAGGAGTGGCTCATCGGGCGATGGTGTATATGGTTTGGTGATGAGGAAGACCGCAATGAGCGGTCGCCGATACCGCTGGGTGTCAAACGGACCATCCGGTGGGCAGAACTATGTGGGGGGCGCTGTCGGCGGGACGCAAAAAGCGACCGGGAGTGAAATTACAGTTAGTGACAGACTCAGAAATCACCTCGAAGAGAGGTTGTTAGATCAAGCGCAGGCGCGGGCGTCATATACCCCCCTTTTTTGGGGTCATTCGCGTAGCATACCGCAAGGCATGATATTGGATGTCCAACCCCTTGTAAAATCATTATTTTGCCCAATAAGAGCATCCCCCAATGGATTTTTTGATTTTGAGGCCTCTACCCCCTAAAACTGGATATCACTTTTTTGAGGGGGGGGGGGGGGTCAAAAGTTTTTGCTCAATAGGCTACAAGCATTGGGGACGCATGGTGCTGGTAACACGGTCAGCGGTCCAATGGTAACGCAGCCGACACCAGACGTGCAGGCGTCGGTTCGATTTCCAGCCAGCTGACCTTAGCGCCGCCGCCGCCTGCGGCGGCGCAAAAGGGGGCAGACCTGGGTTCGAACCGGCGATCACATGGATACCATTCGGCTGCATTACCACTCGGCCACTATGCGCCTCCCTGATGTCTGGGGCTGCATCTGCCACTGACAAAAAACCCAAACTGTGTGTATCTGTCTGACTGCCTGCTTGCTGGCTCGGGGACTGATTGGCTGACTGTCAACCTCTCTTCGAGGTGCACTGCCGAAGGCAATAGAATTTTATTTGAAGGGTTTTGCAGGGTTTTGCACGGTTTTGCAGGCAAATGCACAATGTGGCAGCAATATGGCGGGCAGGACCGCATGGGCCATTGGCACATGTGAAGCCATGGGATGAGTTGTGGGCAAGCCGGGTCTGGGTCTTGCTGGGAGACCTTGTCTCAGTACAGGGGGTCCCATCGCACGTGGGGGTGCAGGGCAACGAGCGGGCGGACCAGTTAGCAGAGGGGGGCAGCTGTAGACCCCCATGCAACAGGTGCGAGCAGATCCCTTGGTACGTGACATTTGGGACGATTTGGGACCGGAGGAAACGGCTGAACATCACCGTAACCGCCCCGCCCGCCCGCCCGCCCGCCCTGCCCACAGTAGTGCGGATGCCTGCTTGTCATAGCAGAAGGTTCAAAGGTGAGAGGCCAATAGGCGCCGCCACAGGCTAACAGAGCCAACCACCAAGGCCTTGTGCCAACCCCCCCCCCCCCCGTGTCCAACAAACGCCCTGTCTAACGCACATGCCTGTTCGGACCGTATCTTTGTGGTACCTCAATCAATTGGGTACCCAATCAGATTAATGAATTCGGTACCGAGCGGCGTGTCCAACGCACACTCCTGTTCGGACCGTATTTTTTGAGGACTTCATTGTTCGCTGGACACGGGAGGTAGTGGGATGATCGGTGGGGGGGGGGGGCAGTGAAGAACAAGGGGACACAGATTTTCATAGTAGCAGCAGTTCCAGCCGGCAACAGGACTCCGGTGTGGGGCTGTGGAGCGAGTGGGCCTTCTGACTAACTGCAGTCAGCCGCCAGCCGCAATTTTTCGACTCCAGTCCTTTGTCACTCCCCTTTTCACTCACTCACGCCCCCTTTTTTTTTACTCAGTGAACCCAACACTGCCATGGCCGGTCGCGGAAAGGGAAAGGGAAAGGGGGGAAAGGGCTTTGGCAAAGGAAAAGGAGGCGCAGACCGTGAGGCAAGTCGAGATGCCGATGCCGCAAAGAGCGGGCCGTTGAAGATGTACCCGGACCACCCCAAGCTGCCGAAGCCAATCGCTTTCACCGAAGCACAAAAGAGTCTTCTTGTATATTGTCGCGAGATGGAGCAACGGTATCGGAAAAATGATTGTTGGGCAGAAAAGAATGTTGCTCAACGGCTGGGTGTTGTTCGGTGGTCGGACAAGTTTCGTGTTGATGGCGCAGACAGGGACTTCTTCAAAAAGTTTGCGCCGAATGAACGGTATTTTCCAGCCGGACTCTGCAGGTCCGAGCCTCCTCCTTCCAAGAAAAGGAAGCGAAATGTTTTGGGTGACGATGACGTTGACGTAGAAAAGCCTTCATTGGATCAGTTGGAAAAGATGGAAGCTTCCGGTGTCGTCCCTCTGGAACAAGAAGAAGCCGACGACTTTTCCGATGACGAGCAAGAAGGGTCCGACAATGAATTTGACGATGACTTCGAGTTTGACTATGAAGATGATGGGGAGGTTGGCCTCGGAGATGCAGATTGTGATGCTGAGTTGTAGCTTTGCCAGCCGGCTTCCTTTCATCGAACTTTCCTTGGCCAGTCTCCATCAAAGTGGCTCGTGCTGCTGGCCGGCAGCCTGCCCAGAGAAGGCCTGACTCATTATGTCAGGCTGAACACCACTTCGAATGGGGCGAGGGCCAACGTTGCCACGAACTCCAGACTCAAGCCCATCTAACCGTGCAATTTCACAGTTCCGACACGTCGTTTGCCTTTATCTGGCGGGCCCGTGGAAGGGCTTGTGAAGATTTGAATTGATCCCATGCTAACTCCAGATCCGAACCTTGGACCTCCTGACCCAAAGCTAAATGGGCTAATAATACCGGGTCACAGTTTGCCACAACACCTGATCAAACCACTGCAATCATCCCCATTTGCCAGCACCCCCTCCCAGTCTCCCACTGGGATGGTTTGAGCCCCTTCCAAAAATGTCACTGCCATTCATGCCTATGTTGATGATGCGGTTCTTGTGATGTTTCTTGCCCCCGCCGATTTCCACGCTGTTTTCAGTTGCTGCTATTGAGCTCTCTGTCTTGTTTTCATCCGCCTTTGGACCTTCTTTTGACGTTCTCAACATCCATCACAACCCCCGCTGTTTGACGTTGTGCACTCTTCTTGTGAACACAAATGTATAATCTTTTTTTGTGCAAAAAGTTGTTTGTGCCGACCACCTATACCCCTCCCCCCCCCTCTTGTGCAAGCACCGCCTTGTCTAAGCACCATGACCCGTCTGACCGTCAATTTCCTGACTTTCCTGGTGCTTGCGCATGGGAGGGGGGGGGGGGCATTACCACGCAAGTATTGCATGGGTGATGCCATTAGAGTGGGGCTGGGGCAGGGCATACCCAAAGGTATGCAAATCACTACAGTTTTGCCACAGCAGAATGAGAACCAGGCCAGACCAGGCGGATCAAGAGCAGAACAGGACAAAAGGGAGGTGATCAGAACTGCCTAGTGTACATACTGCATCTCCTTGTGCTTAGTTTGGGATGAAGTGAGTCACCAGCTGACCACTTTTCGCCCGCACCGCAGGTCTAATCCGCCCCGGTTTAAACAGCGCCAGATGCCGATATGGGGGCTGCCATTTCATTGGCAACACCGCGCTCTTCTAAGCTAAGACCTAACCCCATGGCGATCAAACGCTGGGTGTTCTGGCTGGGTGGAGGGGTTTGCGGCCAGGGACAGGGACTGGTACAGGGCATACTGCACAGTGTCAGGGCAAGGGGGAGAGGGGAGGGGACAAGAGGGCAAGTAAGCTGGATGGGTTCAAACGATATGCATCACCTGCATTTGTTCCCGTATGCTGTATGCTGTGCTGGCTCAAAATCAGCATCCCTTCCGCAAGCTACATACCATGTTGGGCCCAATGAAATTCTAAAACCCATACTCATGAAAGCCGGCCCCATCATTTTTGATTCGCCAAGACGCAGTGCTCTGGGTGTGTTTCACCTTGGGATGTACCTTAGGATGGGCTGAGCTGTCTAAAACAGCTTTAAGTCGTCCATGCACGACCAACCCCTCCTCATCACCTCTGTACACACAGCAAACCATTCTCAGCAAGGGCAATCACACACCCAGCCTGCACGGTAGATGGCACAGGTGCGGCAATGGAAGGTGCACGCTCCGCATTTACCCATCCACGGGGTGCAGTGAATTACACACAACCACAGTGAGCGCGACCTCAGGGCGGCGTGCAGGACAAGACGCTCCCATGCTGAGGGGGGCTGGGCGACAATGACGTCAGCACCATCCCCGTTGGATGCAGCGTCCCGTCTCCCCCTCGACACTCCACTCCCCCGCTCTCAACGCGCCGCCCTGGATGTGCCGTCCCCGTACCAATTTGCCCTAACCGATTTTGCTCCAAACATCAGATGTTCAGGTGGGGGTGATTCCTGATTGAGCTGTCTTTGAACCTCCCGCTGCGTTCGAGTCACCAGCAGATCCACTGTCAAGTAAGCGGAGGTCGGGCCTCACAGTAATTGCAAGTCATTCTAACCGTTTTGAAGGGTATCTGGCCCCCACTCTGATTGACTCTTCCAGTTTGCTGTCCTGCCCTTTCCATAAAGAATGCAGACCACTCCCCCGGACATGAAAGGCACTCCGTGCTGAGACAATATGCAGCAGATGCTTCTGTGCATTGAGTAGGGCCACAAAGTATACAGATGCGAGGAGGACACATGCAGAAGTATGCCAAGGAACAGGAAGTGCGCACCAGCTAACTCAGAATCGCTTCAATGTGGTGCTTAGATGACAAGGGCCCATGCAGAAAGCAATATCAAAACAAGGAGTTTCACTAGACGTCAGTAAGATGTCACAGCACACAGAACAATTTATGCCAAATTGTGGGCTGTGTTGGATGCTGCCTGCCAATTTGGTTCTCTTCAGTTGCATTTCCACATGCTGGAGATAGTACTCTGCACAAAGCTGTCCATGAACTGAAGCTTCAAGCCCACCCTCAGAACTGATTGCATGAAGCAGAGCTTCATGTAATTGTGGTAATAAGTGGTACCAGCTTGATGGGCTGCAGGACACGCCAAGGATGGCCCCCACGGGCTGTAGCAGCGCCACGTAGGCTAGCATTGGTGGTTGTGTCCTCAGTATGCCTTGGTGTAGGGGGCAGGGGAACAGCTGAGGGTGCATGCGGATGGTTTGCTGCGTTCTGGTGATAAAAAGCCGAACAAAAATCACCACTTTCTTCAAGTAAGGCTGCTTGAGACTGCTGCAAGTACGGAGAATTCAGAGTTTTGTGTTCCTGTGCCTGAGTTGCTAACTTTTGGTGTGGGGAGGGTGCACTAGTTTTGGGACATCGCTTTAGAAGGAGAGGGGCTGTGGCGCCGAGCTGCATGACAGCGAGGACAGAGAGGATGGTCAAAGAGGATGGTCGCCTGTTGGCTGCTCAACACCCCACGGGGGGGCGGCCGGGCCCGGTCCTTGTATGCGACCCCCCCCAGCCCCCCCCCCCCCCCCCCCGGGTTTTGAAAGATAGTTGGGCCGGGTCGGCCACCAACAAGTGTCTCTAGAGAAAACTGTCTGGCGCCGAAGGCGCCAAAATTTTTTTTCATACTAAGTGTTTATACTCAAAATACTCAAAATTTTGTAGAGAAATCATATTTGTGTTAAAACAACAAGGAAGGAGGGCTACAGGAGGGCTGCAGGCCCTAACAGCAACCACAACCCTAGACCTAACCCTAGCCCTAACCCTAACCCTAACCCTAACCCTAGGGCTAACCCTAACCCTAACCTTAACCCTAACCCTAACCCCCCCCCCCCTCACCCCTGGCTGCACACCCCCATGACCCCCCGGCCAGACCCCCCCCCCGACCCCCGGCAGGAACACCCCCCCCCCCGACCCCCGGGAGGAACCCCCCCCCCCCGACCCCGGCTGGACCTCCCCCCCCCGAGTTTTGAAAGATAGTTGGGGGGTGGGTCGCATCAGGACCGGTTGTAGTCGCCCCCCCGGGCAACACCCCATTGTGGGACAGCCTGAAATTGTCTACAAATACTGCTCTCCGTCCCCAGATGGCACATCTGAGAGCATGGTGAGGTTCCACCGGGGTTTGTTAACACTGATGGCGGGGTTGGGGGGGTGAAGTGTACACCAACGATTAACCTGCCGTTGGCACGGAGCGGCACAGCAATGGCAGCAAGCTGCTTGCTTGCTGAGTACCAGGATATACCCCAGAGCTCCAGGGCACAAATGGCCCCGACAAAGTATTTCGTTCGATGGCCCCTTTTGATGGTGTACTTCTGTCGGTGTTTGTACTTCACGTTCTTGTCGACATCAACGTCAATGCACGTGGCCAAAAACTCCTGCTGTGAAGCCTTGGTGTGGTGTGTCTTTCGATCCCAAAACTGGGCTGCAAAAGCAGTGGCCTCAGCGGTCCTCAGGATGTCGTGCTCTTCGTGGGTGCATGCGGGTTGCTATGAGGCGGAGGTGCGAGGCTTTTTTCCCCGGCTACCCTCACGCCGCTGCACCCGCACCCACTGTGCTCCCTCCGAGCGAGCCCTTTTGCACACCAAAGGCTTTTGTGGTGCATCCAAGATAGCAACAGCTCTCGGAGTGAAATTGTATGTGGACATGGCAGCTGTCTGTTGACAAAAACAGGCAGCAAGCAATACAGGCAGTGTCCAAAATGGAGGAAAATCTCAAACCTATTGTCAGTACAACATGCAGCCCCAGGGTGTACAAGGCAACAAGGGCTGCGACCCCCCTAAAACGCACAAAGTTGGCACAAATGTCATAGTCCCCGAGAGATGTAAAATGTTCTGTTTAATGGACCCAGTACCCGGATAATGTGAACCAATGTTTTTCTCAATTTTTGCTCCTGGAAATGTAAATGTAATATAAATACCGCAAAATGTAAATGTATATTTCAGAAATAATAATGTAGCAAAAATCTGGCACTGTTACTGTAAATCATTTTGTAACCACAGTAACATGGGTGCACTAAGTCTTCCACAAACAAAGAGCATGGGAAGGGAATTCTGTAGCCCGGCTGCTCTTGTCTAAGGTGCTCACAGGCACCAAATTCATACCACGCATCCGCCTATTTTTGGTCAAAAAGGCGTTTGGGGTTGGCGACATTGGATCTTTTTTTTACAGATCATTGTTCTTTCATTGAAGTATTGAGAACGAAAATGTTGATGACATGTGCACGTCATTCGCAAGCTCTAAAAAATAAAATGTGATGGACATTGCTTGTTGTGCACCAAGAAGTAAGAGTCCTTGCAATGTCTTTGGTGTACAACTCTGACTACTCCTCAAGATCAATATGTGCAAGACTCAATTGAGGTAGGTATGGCGTTGGAATTCACTGTGTCTATCTCAACCCCGGCAGGAGAGCCGTTCAGCGTAGTTGTCTCGCTGGACGACTTTCCGGTGCGGCTCCGTGACGAATTTGCCAAAAGCCGTCACGGGGTTGGCCATGTGCACCTCCTGCTAGCAAACAAAGAGCTGGAAAACGGGAAGAGCTTGGCGTTGCAGGGCGTGGCCGCGGGCGCTTTGGTGTATGCGGTGCGCGACCACACGATCACCTACCGGGGCAAGGAGGTAGCAAAGTTCCGCATTTCCATTGACACTATGTTTCCCTCCTCCAACTACAACTCAATGGACGGCTACAGTGTTAGGTGTCACTACACCCGATGACAGGCTGGTCTCGCTCTTGGGTTGATAATGGGAAACATGAAGGAGGGAATGTGACCAAGAATGTGACCTCGGCAGTAATGGGGAGCAGAAAACGACAAGGCATGTGTGGCATCCCATTAGGACTATGGCAACACAACGGCAGAGCTTTGAAAGTTATTACTGTTAGTGTTCATAGGTTCATGCCTTGTCGCATGCCCCCGGCTGTGATCCCATAGACGATTTTGGCTGTAGCCGATTGAGCCTGGACAATGGCCTCACTTTTTGGTCATTCACCAGAGTTGCCCGTAACACAGATAATCACTTGCAGTTGCAGACACACGACTTTTTGAAAGGTTGGACGTGAGTTGTGGATATGGACGTTCGATCAAACTGGCCAGATGTTCTTCACATGTGTCTCACGTTGTTTTTTTGTTGTTGTTTTGCCAGTGAGGATGTGTCAGACAATAATCGTGTTTTCTTGTACGGTTCTTGGCGGCAGCATTTTGTGGGTTTGGAATATTTCCTGGGTTGATCCTACTTGCCACCACTGTGTGTCTGTTTCTCATGTTGTCTTTCTATTGTTTTGCCAGTGATCAGTGATCGTCGACAATGTGTAGGACAGTAATTGTGACGGCCTCATCAGGTGCTCATGCCCCTCTTCCCCCGCAATTATGATTACGGGTGCCGCATGCACCGTTGTTGTGGCCGTGGGTGTTGCGTGCTTTTGCACGGTTTCAAGTTAAAGAGGGAGCGTTAGCACGCTAGGCACACGCAAGGCACATGACGGGCATGCGCCGGGCGCGCACCGGGCAAACGTTTCCCCGGGGAGCCACAGGAGCCCCCGGACAAGGACCCTCCCTAGCACGCTTGCAGAGCACGCCGATACGCGCACAAGTCCAGGCACCACAAACACCCCAACCAAACGCAATGCCACGATTGCCATTATGGGAAGTCTGCACACCGGTCCGCACCGTCAAGAGACTGAGACTGCACACACCAGGGGCAGAGGCCACGCCAGTAACGCCAGTAAATGTGCACAGACCGTATGTTGTGGGGCCAACAAGAACCACATCAAGGTCCCTGGTGGAGGGGCGGAGCAAAGGCGATCTGGGGGCACCCTGATGTCCAGCAAGAAGACAGCAATAGACAAAGCTGACTCCCTGAACATGTCGTAGCGCTGGCTTGGCACAATGATTTGGAGTCGCCTGTCTCAACCAGACCTTACTTGGGTTTCAGGTACAGGCAGGAATAAGGTCAGAAAGAACGGACACGTGCATGAGGCAGGAAAGGGGGTGCGCGGGCACCGAGGAAGTGGTCTTGCTGGTCCGTATTGCTTGACTCTACCAGCGCATCAAATGCCCAGCCTCTTCCGTAGCAAAAGTGTCGGGGCCCAGCCTGTTGGGCCCCAAGGCCCCAGTGGCCCAACCAGCGCCCTGAAGCGAGGCATCAGCCTCAATGCCCTCAAGACGCGCTTGACAAAGAGGAAAGGGTTTGATTCAGACGACGACCAGAGCCCCACCTTCGACCACTTGAACTTGTCGCCGTCCTTTACTCCGTTTACCAATGTCCCTGGGGCCCGCCGGCAAAGCGACTCCCAGGACTCGTCGATCCATTCCGACGCCTCCTTTGTCTCCATCAGCAGCTCTGAGCCAGGCCTCTCGGACAGCGATTCGGAGGCAGAGCAAGCACCACGAATGTCCCGGCTTCTGAACGCCATCAGACTCAGCGATGTCACGGCGGACGTTGTCGCTGCCAAATGGGTGGCGCATGACACGTTCGGCACGGCGATGCTGAATGAGCAGCAGTTCATGAGTTGGTATTTGGAGGTCGTCGCCTTTGGTTTGCGAGCGTGCGCTTGGGGCTGTGGTGGGTAATGGGCATGCCCCAGAAGCCCCCCCTTCATCCCCCCCCCATCTCCCTGCATATCTACCTCAAAATGATTGCGGCAAAATGGCCATCATTTGAAGGTATGTACCCCCCCCCTAAACCCCTAAACCCGTCCCCTAAACCCCAAAAGGTGGTTCGGGCATCATTAGTTTTCAGGTATGTATGCTTGAAGCCTCCCTCCCCCAGTCCACTACTCCCAAAACGGATTCGGCCATCATTGGTTTTTTGGGGCGGGACAGCATCATAAATCGAGAAGCCCCCGCCCCCCCCGTGTTCACTGGGGGATTGAATTGTTTACGGGCTGATTCTATAGCATTACTGCGTGTGCCGATTTATCTTGCCGACTTGTATGAAGTAATTTCTTATCTTACTGCGACCGGACCTCCCACAAATCCATAAAATTCATCCATGCACAGATTTGTCTCTGACTTTGCACAAAGAAATTCTGTAATTGGATCAAGCCACGGTGCTGCATGTGGTAGGTGCCCAAGAGTTGCAGCCCTTCTTATTCACACATGGTTGCGCGCAAGCAGTAGGCCAAACGGTTACACGTCAATTTACACGTTCACGTCAATTTACACGTTCACGTGTTTACACATTCACACCTAGCTTACGCCTCATTTACACATATCCAGGCATAAACGTCTGTGCCTGGATAGGCATAGCTGTTTACGCCTGGTTACGCAGAAACATGTGTGCACGTTTCCCTAAACGAGGTGTAATTGTTACGTGTAAACCTTCACGCCTGGTTATGCCTTACTGTTTACGCCTGGTCACGGGTGAACGACCTGTAAACAGTTGTGTATGACCATGGGTAAATGTTTATGTGTTTACGCTTAAATGGTCACACATGTTTACACATCTTTACGTGTAACTAGGTGTAAACAGTGCCATGTCATCAAGTGCAAGCAGTTTGGGTGTAAACACCAGCCAGTACAGTACGAATCCTATAGATTTGCCAAAATATTAAATTCCCAGCACAAGGTGTTGTTGTCCGCAGAAAAAAATAAACGCAAAAAAATTTCGCGTCATGCCCTATGCAAAAATGGGTTCCGCAAAAATACATTGTGTTTTGCCCCTGCCCCCCCCCCCTTTTTTTGCAAGAATGCCAGAGTGCTGTGGTTTTTCTTGTTGTCTGATCCCGCAGATGTTTCTGTGGCATTTTTTCAGCATTCGATGCACTATTATCGAGACGAAATGACAAGGCAGCATTTCACGTGCCATGAGCACTATTATGGACGAGTTTGGAACTGGTTTGTAGAAACACTGGTAGACCTGAATCATGCTTGTTGGTGCTTATCTGTGCAATGGACCGCAATCCCAAAGTCCAACTGATCCACATTTGTATGCCTGTGTAGGAATGGACTGCAGAGTCCAAGTTACGCACGGTCTCTTGCAGTAGCAACAAAAAGAATCAACCCCAATTCCCAAAACGCAAAAAAAGACGCAAAAAAAATAACTGTTGGTGTTATGCCCCATGCAAAATGGGTTCCACAAAAAAAATCGCAAAAATAAAATATTTTTTGCCCATTTTGGATGCCATCGCAAAATTTTTGCTTGTAATTAATTCAAAACACCCAACGCAAAAAAATAGGATTCTGCCAATCTTTAGGATTCGTACGGTAGTAGATAGGTAGCACGAATATTTACACTTCTTTCTGCCCAACAGGGTGTAAGTTTTACACGGAACCAGCTGTAATCAGTTTTGAGCATCAACAGCAGCCACTACTATTGTGGAGCATGACACACAAACTGAATGTCACATCCCATCCTATCCTTATCCTCCCATCCAGTCATTTCCAGCCCATCCCATCCGTTCCTTTCGCATGTCCCTCTTGCACAAAGGTGCTAATCGTAGACACTGTCCACGCTGCAGGCGTGTTGTGGACAAGACGAGACAATATTACCGAAGGGAGCCCTTGGCCCCCTTCCTCAAAAACTTTGCAAGAGCAGTGTTTACCCGAACACATATGGATGGCGGGTCTGTGGTTCGTAGACATGGTGCATCCGTCCGTAACTGGCACCTGCCAATCTATGCACAGCCCTACACATTCGGGAACAGCCCTACACGTCCGTTCACATCCTTACACATCCTTAGGGTATAGGGGGGGCGCACTGAGTAGCCACAAGTGCAACTGAAGGAGATAACAGAACAGATGCACAACAGATTCGTGTATGAGCAAAAGTGGGAGTGGGACTGTCGGAGTTGACCCTGCAGACAAGAGACATGCCAACGGGATGCCCAAACATGCTCCTGGGCTCCAAGAGCTCACCTCACAGACATGGGCATGCGTGCCGGACCAGACATGCGGTGGGGATCCATGCGGAAGGACAGCGTGGGGCGTTTCTTGGGTGGAGTACCTGCATTTATTGGTGTGCATATTGGCTGCCCTGTGCACAGGTCTGCGTGTGTGTGCGTGCACGCCTGTGCCTGTGTCCGTGCATTCCCTGTCTTGGTGGGCCCCTAAACCCACACCCCCCCATCTCAACACCTTCTAAAGCATACCTTTTGAGATCCCCACCTTCAAAATGGGTCCCTACTTGCCTCCCAAAGCCCACCCGGTGACCGTGCACCCTGGCAGATAGATAGGTGACGATGTGTCTCCGTGTGTGCATGAGTGTGTATAGGCATGTACACGCGCATGCGCATGTACGGGTCTATGTAGATCTGCATGTACATGAAAACCTGTGCTCAGATGTGCGGATTGGCGGGGCTGCCCGCAGCTGAGCTCGACGGCTTCCACGCGTTTCGTGAGTTGGACCCGGACCGCAGCGGACACTTGGACCTGAGCAGCGTGCTGGCATCGGCCCCGCCCGCCGACGCCCCCTCCGGACTCCGCCACTGGCTGCAGAAGTCCGGACGCAAACTGGTCGTCAAGCCGCGCAATGCGGACGACAGGAGGGCGCCTGACGTTGAATGGACCATGTTCCCCCGCACCGCCACCGGCAGCTTCGCGTTCTCACGCGAAGCGGCGTTGGCGGTGTACAAGATCGGCGCTGGCGTGTCGTACCACTTCGTGTACGACCAGTGCTACAACGCTCCCGATGGCTTCAGCACCGTCACCCGGTTGTTCGCCCACCCAAACATGTTCAACATGTTCAAGCCGACGGTGTGCGCCCCATTCCTTCGCAGTGGCTGCAGGGGGTTGCAGGTGGTGGGCACAGTTGGGTCAACCTGGGTCTGAGAGGGAACATCAGTGCACCGGGTGCGCACCCGGCCCGGACCCGGCATCTTTTTTAGGCTGAAATGCACCCGACCAACACTACAGGGGGGGGGGGGGGTGCTCCCCCTGTAGTCCTTTGCCCTCCAGGGCCTGCAGTCCATGGTTTCATCTCAACCACAGGTGGACTGGGAGTTCACCGGGAGCGGGGGGACACTGCTGCTACTGTGTGACGTTACGAGACATTACGGGACATTACCGGGGGGCCTGGTGGCCCCATCTGCCGCCTCGTGCCAGCCAGATGATAGTTCATAGGACTGGCGAACGCCCCCCCCCCCCCCCGGCTATGGGAAATAGATACGGGAGCACCACTGTGCGGTGGCGAGCAAAGAACGGCGTTACACGACAAATGCAAAGATCTTCAGTGACATGTCATAGGCGCCTTTCACTGTAGCGAACAAGACAGCAGGGGAATGTTGTTCGTCCCCCTACACCTACAGTCAGGGGAGAACTGTGCCGGGAGCGTTTCGCCGTTAAGAAAGGTGGCGAAATTTTGGCGGAACAGTCCCATACTTCGCCACCGCTGCAGAGATTGTGTCTTCTGAGAGCTTTGGGTAGTTCAAGGGTGGCAAAATTATCCGCGGTGAAATTGTCCCTGGGCGAACCCCGCCCCCTCCTGTACACTAAGCAACCACTGTGATACCCCCCTGTGCTGCGGCCCCCAAGAGGGCAGGGGTTATGTAGCCCTTTTGGATCCCCTCCGCTGTGGAGACCACGAGACGGCGGTTGTGATGTAGCCATTGTTGCTTGTGTTTGTTCCACCTTCCAATGCTATTGAGGTGACTTGGCCCATGCCATTCCTCTCCACGGTGGAGACCCTGAGACGGTAGGGGTTATGCAGCCAGTCCAGTTTCGGTTTCAGTTTCAGTTTCAGGTCTGTCACCCCCTCGTATGCACCGTGGGGACAGGGTGCCCCCGGTGGTTGGAGGGCTGCAGATGCAAGCACCTGAGCTGCCGCGCAAGATGATGGAGTTGATGAGGCTGACATCCGTGCAGTGCGCTGCTGGAAGGACATTACCACGCTTTGTGGTGATTGTCATGGGAACTGTTGTGCTCAGTGTATTGACCCACACATTTGTGGGGACACACCTGTGTGTTTGGCACCGTACGTGTCACATGTGTTGAGGAAGTGAGGTTCACTGTTTTGGTCTGATGTTGTGTGCTTTGTGGGGAAGGGGTTTGGGGTTGATTCTGGTCTGCTTGGGGGCTTCTCTAGAGGAGGGTAAAGCTGGGGCTAAAGTCAGCACACAAGCCGTCACTTGGCTCAAAAAGCACAGAAAGCACTAGGCGCCAAAGGCTCCAAAGAAAATTGTTACAAGGCGCCGAAGCTGATTTACACTGTGATACTATGGTACAGTTTTGTGGTGCAACCCCCCCCCCTCCCCCGGGCTAGGGGGGGGACCGGCCTGACAAAAGGGGGGAGATTGCAATGGGGGGGGGGTACCACATTTTGCCATGGTATTCAAAGACTGAAGCCATTTGCTTAGGTGTCATGGTGGCCTGGGACCGTGCATTTGAAACATGGCTGCAACACGTTCTTGTCGTTACCAGATCTATGCACATTTTCTCTCCATTCCAGGTGAATAGCAGAGAAAGCCGATAGCTGAGTTGTAGAAGTACGACATTTCCAATTTGCAAGTCTCTGGTTCACTTCCCGGGATGTCCACTATCTGGAAAATCACCTCGAAGAGAGGTTGTTAGATCAAGCGCAGGCGCGGGCGTCGTATACCCCCCTTTTTGGGGGTCATTCGCGTAGCATACCCCAAGGCATGATATTGGATGTCCAACCCCTTGTAAAATCATTACTTTGCCCAGTAAGACCATCCCCCAATACATTTTTTGATTCTGAGGCCTCTACCCCCTAAAACTGGATATCACTTTTTGGGGGGGTGGGGGGGGGGGGTGGGGCGGGGGGGTCAAAAGTTTTCGCTCAAAAGGCTGCAAGCAGTGGGGAAGTCTAGCGCTATCACACAACCGCCGGTCCAATGGTAACGCAGCCGACGCGCAGTTTTCGGTCGGTGGTTCGCATCCTGCTCTGCTGACTTTTGGCGGCGGCGGCGGCGTCATAGTCAGGCGCCTGGGGTTCGAAGCGCCGACCCAAGGGACTCCGGTGGGCTGCACTACCATTCGGCCACTGCTTGGTCTGGAGTGGAGTGTTGCCCCACTGCTTGGGGACGCATCTGCCACTGACAAAAAACCCAAACTGTGTGTTTCTGTCTGACTGACTGCTGGCCTGGCGCAGGGACTGAATGGCTGACTGTCAACCTCTCTTCGAGGTGCACTGCCGAAGGCAATAGAATTTGTACCACATTTTTCTTTTTTTTCCCATGGTATTTAAGATTTTGCACCGAATTTTGGCAGCCCAAATTGTATCCGTACCAAATTTTCAACCCCCCCCCCCAAGTACCTAAAATGGGCCTCTAATTTTTGTCTCTCTATTCAAAATTGCATTTTTCCAGAGGAATTTTTTTTGCTTTTGGTGGGTGGGTGGTTTGGCGGGGGGGGGGGGGGTTCCCCAGATCACCCCCCCCCCCCTCCGTGGATAAGCACATCCCCGGGCACGGGCCTGGCCCGTGCATGTGCCTGACCGGAGCATGGGCCCAAAAGCACGTCATGTTCGCAGGGCGGGTCCAAACGTGACTCCGTGTTCATGGGCGTTGCCCTGGAGCACCGCGATGCCTTCGTGGTGTTCCTGCGGGGCACGTGCACCCGCGCCGAAGGCCTGGCCGATGTGAACGGGAAGCTGCGCAAATACGACGAGTTCCCCGGGGCCATCCACCGCGGGTTCATGGGCACCTACGCGGACACGCCGTGTCTGCGACTGCAGGCGAAGAAGGTGCACCCGCTCTGTCTCCCGCGGTCCCTTGACTGCACGGCCCCCGCGCTGCACGGCCCCAGTGATCCAGTGGTCGGGGTGTTTGTCGTGTGTCTGGGAGCCCCCGGTTGAATTCCTGGGGGGGGGGGGGTATCGGACGCGGTGCGTAGATGGGGGTTGTTGCGGACGGCCTGTGGACACAGGTGTGTGGACAGCAAAAACAGTCAAACGACCCCGGCGACAACCAGCACATCCTCAATACGCCAATTATTGGGCGCCGCTGACGCGCAAACGGCACATCCTGCCACATCCAGCACAGCCCCAACACACCAACTACTGGGCTCCGCGAACGCGGAAACGACACCAGCAGGAGCAGCGGCCGACAGAACGCAGCGACCCGACGCAACGTGCGAAGGGAAGAACGGGTGACCGTCCAGGGCCCCGTAAAGGAACAACAACCCGACGGAATGTCACGCAGAGGGTATCGGACGCGGTGCGTAGACGGGGGGTTGTTGCGTGGACCATTTCAGTTCATGGGCTCCTCGGTGAACCGGCGACGTGCTGTTGGCGCCTATGCTTTTGCCCAACAAAGAAGGAACTTGGGCAGTGTGGCCACATGGAAAACAGCGATTGCTGCGCAATAAATTGTCATCCTTCGGCCTGTTGCTGCACTGGTTGCATGAGAGCTCACCCAAGGGTGCCCTCACACTTGATGCTTTTGTCACGCTTCCTCATCTGCACATGACGTCGTTGGGCCGGTTTTCCGTCAACAAGCCGTCACTCAGCCTTGGTTATGAATCATGCTCCGTATTGGAGGCATGCACTGTGCTGGTGAGGGTTTGAACGTACACCAAGGGTCGCACATCGTGGAGCGCGCGTCCAGTTACACACGGCCAAGTCACACTCTGCCATACCTCTTCCCCCGGCAACCCCCCCCCCCCCCCAAGGGACAGTCTTTACAAGGGCTTCAAAGGTAGACCAGTTCCCGGAGAAGTTGTTCGAAAACCCGACGCGGGGCGCGCGCGGTGCGTGAACTCCCTCCAGTTGTTGTGCAACGGTGGCTCCGTGACCACCGTCTGGGGTCCCGAGGGCGGAGCGTGGGTGCAGCGGGAGGCAAAGAGGGAGCCCAGCACGCGGTGCGATGAGCGGTGCGCTGTCCTTTGGGCGGTGCCTTTCTTTGCTTGTTTAGGGGGCACTTCCATATCTACCCCTCGTGCTTTTCCTCAGCACTTGACCGCCCCTGTGACCCCCCCCCCCCCCCCAGTGAGCCCGTGTGCCGTGGCGGCGGCGGCGGCAATAGGGCGGTAAGCCAAGTTGCGATGGCTGTCGCGGTGGTGGACAGCAGCCGCGTGTGCCTCAGCAGCAGCCCACGACCTGAAAATTCCTGGAAAACACGAGAAACAGCGCGCGAAACACGGCGCGGCGGACTCCCTCAAAGAGGCACCTGTCCACAAAGCGTACCAAAGATGCGTGGAGAGTGCCTGCCCCATGTGCTGCGTTCAACAAGCCCGGCCACGGAGGCACGTCTATACATGGGACCCCTGAGATCAACGCCGAAAAGAGTGTCCGAAAGGTGGCTCAACGCCTGAAAGCGCGCAGATGACACCAGAATCAAATCCAAAACCCTCATTGAACATTGCAAAAGATATCAACAAACGCCAACAGCACCAATAAACCGCGCGGAACAGTCGTGGGCGTTGAAGGCCATTGCGCTGTTGGGATGTGCGGTATGTCATGCACCATTTCTCAGGAATGTACGCCATTTTTCTTTTTGGGGAATTTGCGCCATTTTGGGCAGAATGTATGCCCCTTTACATGATCTGGGGGCCGGGGGCCGGATACCCGGGAGACTCCCCAAAATAATTGGCTTGGCTGGTATCCCCCCCCCCCACACACACCTCCCGGCCCACCTCCATCTCCAACGTTGGGAGGGGGGGGGGGGGGGGCAACTTTGTGGGACACATGGCCGTGGATGCTCCAAAACAGGGTGTGTCCCATGTCAGTGCACCCACGGGGACCTGCATCGGTGGCATGCACGCCGGAGTTGTGGGGGATGGCGTGCGGCCGGTGCGGCTCAGGTCAAGGCACGCGGGGGTGCATCCTCAAGCGAGAGGCACACAACCAAAAACGTCAGAAGGAGGTCTGCGACCCGCAGATTGTTAACGGGGGCGTGCGGTGCTGCGCATTGTGCCGCAACGTGCCCCCCCCCCCCCCCAGGGCGGTCCTTAAGGGACGAGATTTTTTTTTTTGCTAAGGACCGCCCTTAAGGACCGCCCCACGGGACCACCAACCGCCAACTCCCATCAACCGCCAACCGCCGCCAACCACCAGCGGCGACCAACCGCCAACTGCCAACCACTGCCAACCGCCACCAACCACCAATCACCAACCACCAACCGCCGACAACCACCACCAACCGCCAGTCGCCAACCGCCAACCGCCAACCACCACCAACCGCCGCCAACCGCCAACCGCCACCAACCATGGTTGAGCACATGGAATGCCCCCGGGAACACTTTTTTTTTTCCCGTTAAGGACCGCCCTGCCCCCCCCCCCCCCGGCGCACCGCTGCGGCAGCACGCCCCCCCCCCTTTCGCAGGCGCTGAGCGACATGATCGGCCTCGACCCCAACAAGCCCATCATCATCGCCGGGCACTCTTTGGGCGGGGCCCTCGCCACTCTGCTCGCCTACGACGCCATGCGCTGGTTCCCCGGCGCCGCCCGCCGCATGCTCCTGGTGACCTACGGCTCCCCCCGCGTGGGGGACAAGCGCTGGGCCGCGGGGTTCGACGGCGAGGCCCGGGGCTGCGGCCTCCCCCACTACCGCCTGGTCAACGGCGCGGACGTTGTGCCCAAGCTCGGCCCGCGGCCCCTGTACGAGCACTGCGGGCAGGAGGTCCGGTTTGAGCTGCGGCTGCGGGGGGGGCGGCTGCGGGACCACGTCCAGGCCTACACCCGGTGGCTGCAGGGGGAGGGGGGCCAGCCCGGCGGTCCGGAGGAGGAAGCGACCCGGTCCGAGACCTTCGCGGACCCCGACCGCTACCTGTGATCCGGAGGGGGGGGGGGGGGCGTCCTCCGGTGCTGATGCGCGATCCCCCCCGCTCGCCGCACCCACACCGTAGCCTGCCCCGTCGTGCCGCCCCACGGGGCGCCCACGTCCCCTCACAGCCCTCGTACGGCTGCTCCATCCGGAGATGTATCACCAACTCCCAGTCTGTCCGCCGTGCCGCCTCATCATCATCATGACCCCCGCGTCTCATGCAATGCCCCCCCCTCCCCCCCGTCGCAAGAGCCCTCACACAGCCCCGGGGGTGCGATGGACGGGGGGGTAGCACAGCCCCCGTCTCCGGGAAACCGGGGGGGACCAGTCTAGAGCTGCGTCCCGGATGTTCCCCCGGGCTCTGCCAAGACCTGTTCTTAGTCCGCGCCCGCCCTTTGAGGCCCATGGCATTTTGTTGTTGGCCCATTTCCAATTGGTCGGGGAAACGGGGCCTCCTCCATTTACCCCCCTCCGTGAATTATTTGACCCCTCTGTGAATTGTTTACCCCCCTCCGTGAATTATTTGACCCCTCCGTGAATATTTGTCCACAGGGGGGGGGGGGGGTACACCACCTCAGTGGAATATTTATCCCGAGGGGGGGGGTACACCACCTCAGTGGAATATCTATCCAGAGGGGGGGGCGTACACCACCTCAGTGGATCTCTGAAACCCAAAACGTCAGCGGCTTGGTTTGATTTTGGTCTTTGGCCCCCATGTTGACGGGCATGGGGCGGATGCAATGGCAGTGTCAGTACCCTGGGCCCCTTTTCTCCCGGGCTACAGACGCTGTCCGCACAGCCCCTGTCCCGGGGTCATCGCCCCTCAACGCTTAGAGCATGGCGCTTGCCTCGCCCTTTCACGCCCCCTCGGGCGGTGACGCACGGTCAGGGCCGGGCGGCCGACGGCTGCTCGGCCGCCGCCGGCGGATGGCAGCGACCGCCCGGCCCTTTTCCCGCTGACGCCGCCTTCGAAGCCGTAACCGCCGTAACCGCCGTAACCGCCGGGGCTGATCGGCCAACCGCCTTCGGTTGGCCCGCCACCCCCCGCGGCCCAGTGCGTTTTGCCGGTGCCTTAAGGCGCCCTCGTGTACTGGACGGCCTCGGCCGGGGCTCGTGTTGGCGGTCCCGCGGCGTCCCTGTCCCAGACGCGCATGATCGCCACTCAACAACAACGCAGACTCACACCGCCCCAGTCCAGACACACACCAACGGTCCGTAGGACCGCACGGGCGGTGGCGGACCAGCGCTGGTCTCGGTCCGCTCACCATCGGCCGCCGCCGCTGCGTCCCCCCACGGCGCAGCGGATCCGGCGGTCTTCCCCGGTCCCCGTGTCCCCCGGAGTGCGCGCACCAGCGCTGGTTTCCGGTTTGAGTGCCAGAGTCTTGACGCCGGACCGCGGCACGTCATGACCTCCCCGGCACTGCCCCCCCGTCACGTACAGAGCGCGCGCACGCGTGCGCACGCGCACCCGCACGCGCGAGCGCCCGAAGATGCATAAACGGTGACCATTGTGTACGCCTTCTGCCGCCGGGCGCCCCGGGCCCGCGGTTACAAGGGCACGATGCTTCCCGCCTGCAAATCACGCGCACACACACACGCGCACCCGCAGCCGTGTCCAGCGGGGACGATGGTGCACCCTTCTGACAGGGCGCCCCCTCATCACCTTGTCTTTGCCGGTGTCTCTTTGCAGTTAGGAGCGCCCCTGTGTCAGTTACCCAACCGCCGTCGGTTACCCAACCGCCGTCGGTTACCGTACAACCGCCGTCGGTTACCCAATCGCCGTCGGTTGCAGCTCCAATCCGATTGTATGTCTCGACACGCGCTTTCCTTTTTTTTCTCGGGACTCGGGGGCGCCTTCTGCGTCCCCGGCCTCCCTCGACGGGTGCAAAGCTGCTGCGTGCAAATCACACGTATTTGTACGCAACCATCCGCCCGGACACAACAGCACTGCACGCATGCGCACTGCAACTGTACTGTGTTGGTGGTGCAGGGCCGGGCCATGGGCCGTGGACCACCACCCCCATTTCACTCACTTCCGCACGCATGCGCGCCTGAACCCTTCCGCTGGCGCTGGGGGGGGGACACGGATGTCGCGCGCGGGCGCGCACGCGGCGCACGTGGCGGTGGTGCCATCACACCCCCTCGGCACAATCAGCGACCTTCGGGAGTTTCGTGCCGTTTTCGGGGCCGTCCGGGAGTGAGTGGCCCATCCGCTCGTCCGGACCACCGCCACCTGCGCCGGGAGCATGCGACCTCCGGCTCCTCCGGCACAGCGCGAAGCGGGGGATGACGCGTGACCGGCCGCGCGGTGCGCGGCCGTGCTCCTCACGCGAGATCCCCCTCCCCCTTTCCCAGCCTCTGACCACGAAGCCGTCCCTCAGTCTGTCTCATCAATCGGGCTCAGGTCCTTTGGTGGTCAGCTTTACCTCCGCAGTCCGGTGCGCGGCAGGCCCCCCCCATGTTGCACCCCTAAGGTTGTGCAAGTGGGCGGCCGGCGTTCTGTCCGGACTGCAGCACATTTGCTCCATCCCCCATGCCGCTTCGGCGTATTGATGCCTTGCGGGCCGAGGGCCCCGCCGGTGGAGAGGCGGGCCCTCGCTCGCTCAAGCATCCCCGTCCCTGCTTACCCTACCCATCCCCCCCCCCCCCTCGCTAGAGGCTACCCGTGCCTGATCGGTGGGGGCAGCGGTTGACCTGTCAACGTGTGCTCAACACCCGCCCCCGTTCCCTTTTAATCACGATATATAAAGGCGCCACGCGCCACTCGCCAGAGTTTGACCCGCCAGCGCAGAACAATGCGCTGCCCCGACCAGCGTGAGAGTCACACGCCCTCGTCAAAGAGACGTACAATATGAAACCCAACCCGCTGATTCATCTCGGCCTTCAGTCTTCACACCGCTGTGTTTTTCAGCCTACAGTCTTTGTGCCTCGTGCACACTGGGAAGCCTACGGGCGTGGCAGTCTCCCACTGCAGAACCTGGTCTCAGACTCAGCCAATCCGCACCACGTGTCAGATCCGCTACCACAGCAACTGTGGGATCATCGTAGCACTGGAAAGCTCTGAACCTTGATTCCGAGACGTTACCTCGAGTACTGTAAAGTGAGCGGGCTACGCCAGCTCATCTTTGGTCTGAGCCAAAAAAAAAGAGAGAGAGACATACGACACGATGCACCCCCGTCTCACCAAAATGCTGCCCCCCAATCCAAACAGCGTTTTGTGCGGCACCCGATTGGGGTGAGGTTTACTGCCAAGGCCCACCGCTGGACCAAGATGCATCCGGCCCCCGCGTGGTATCCCTCACGTGGTCCCACACCACAGCCTAAGGGCAGGGACACAATTTGGGGGTGGGTGGCACGCCATGCCACTAGATGGCAACTGGATGTAGCATAGCAGTTTGATTGTGTGCTGACTCTTGGAACATTCGCTGGAATTGCCCGGGCGGGGGCATCCAGTATCTGTTACCGACCATGATTGAGCCGCCATGCCACAGCTGCATGCAATGGGGACGGGAGCGGACCTGCTCTTGAGCGTTGGGACGAAGGTGAGTCAAGCTCATGTCACACGCTTTTGGTGGGTGCCGGCATGTGATCTGCCCTTGGCCCTCGGCCTGTGCTGGCCACTGGACACCAGCCGTGCACTGTGGGCCGCTGGACACCTCCGCACCGCTGCGCACAACCAAAACCGTTGAGTCTGAAGACAATCAACGACACACCACTGCACTCCGGCAATCGAGGGTCCCCCGCACACCCCCAGCGGTAGAAATAAACAGCAGTGAACACCTGCCGCTTTGCACCGTCGCAGCGAAAGGCGCCTATGGAACATGTCCCACTGACGAGGCGTTTCTGCTGCGCCGGTGTCTTGAGGTGTTCAACTCGATGCTACATGGCGCAGCCAATCTCACCCCAGCAGCATCCACACGTGACATCATCCCTTTTCTCCAATGAGGACACACGACACACTGATATACAGGACATGCACAACTCCCTCAAGCCCCACCCTTCATGCCCTTTGATGTGCACAGACCTCAGAGGCGGCACAGCGAGCTCTTTCCACCGATTTGGTGAGGGCTCTCCGGTGCCTCTGCGGGTGCACAGCAGAACCAACCGGGGCTGTGGACGGATTCCGCATGTCACATGGCCCCGCGTCATGCAGACCCCCATGGGAGCCCCGCCCACGACTGCAACGTGACACCGCACCGACTCGAAGCCCAACGGTAGCACATGCCGCTGTCGTTGTTGTAAACCAGCCATTCAATCGTCTGCCACCCCCTCTCCCAAAGGTCATGGCAGTGCCGTTTCACTGTACCATTGGCCGTTTGGAATGGGGGTCAGGCCGTTGGAAGCCCCAACCGCCGGTGCCCAGCCCCCCCCCCGGGGGCCGGGGGGTTCTGGTGTCACTTGCGGGTGCCAAAACGGACCGCATCAGTCCCCCTCTTGTGCCATGTTCACGTTGTAGTGTTGTACTCGGGACCTCCCAGAGGAACTGTGGATTGCTCAGGAGCTGCTGGCACCAACTGTGCCCAGATCTGCCCCCAAAAAGTGCAAACCAGCCCAAACGCGAAGCCCGCTGCTGCCCGCCCATCCCCTCCTGTCACAGAAGGTCTCGTAGTTCAGCGGTCATGCACGTGACGCCTGAACTAAAGGTGCTCGGTTCGAATCCCGGTGGAGGCCAAACGCACTGTCCTAGGCGCTAGGGTGTCGGTGACCCCGCGAGCCGGAAGGGATGCAGCGTCGGTTCGAACCCCGGTGGGGGAGGAACGCAGTGTCCTAGGCGCTAGGGTGTCGGTGACCCCGCGAGCCGGAAGGGATGCTGCGAGGGACAGGTAGGGATCACTGATACGCTGGAGTTCGGAGATCGCCCGAGCAACTTACCTTACCTTACCTTACCATCCCCTCCTGTCGCTTATGGGGGACGTGGCGCAGGAGTTGAAGGTGACGGGTATTACTGGCGGCAACGCACCTGCAGCGCTTGCAATGGTGAGGTTTGGTGCGCAAGAACGCCGGTGGATGCGATTGGTGGCGCAGAGGCCATCCCAATCCGGAACGAATGGAGGAGCCTGTTCCGCTTTCCCGCCGAGGTTCATTGTCCCTCTGCGAATGGCGACTCTCATTAGACTGTCCCCCCTCTGTCCAGTTTGTTGGTGCTTGATTGTTGACGCAGGAACACGTCATCGACCCCCTGTCATTACCTACATCCCGACGCCAACACGGTTGGCCGATGGGACGTCCAAACCGCCGCAGCTGCCTGCGCTGTAGTTCCGAAGGAAGGGAGGATCTGCATTTGGCCCTTTACTGCCCACAGCTGCCCATATAAGAAGATGCAAAATGCACAACATCCATAACGTGCCTGTGGGTTGTCTGGGAACCTCCTTCAATTCCTCCTGCAATTCCTCTTTCAAATCTTCCGGCACCACGGACTGTGCCATTCTTGGGCAGGGAAACTGCCAGGGGATGTGTGTTACCCGTCTGATGCTGCCATCAAACCCCTAAGGGAGGGCTGACACCGACTGCCGTAACCATCCCAAGGCAGTCAGCCCCCAGGACTGTCACACCGCCCGGAAACATGTTGCCTTTTGCAGCCCCGGGGCAGGTCCCCAAACATCCCTCGCTCATCTCCCACCCTTCCTGCAGGTCATGTGAAGCAAATGCAGTGGGTTTCATGGGGTGGTTCCCAAGCGCCGTGTCGTGCAGGAGACTGAGTTGCAGCGTTTGCTGCTGCTGCTGCTGCTGCTGTTGTCGTGGTTGTTGTTGTTGTTGTTGTTGTTGTTGTTGTTGTTGTTGTTGTTGTTGTTGTCGTGGTTGTTGTTGTTTTTGTTGTTTTTGTTGTTTTTGTTGTTGTTGTTGTTGTTGTTGTTGTTGTTGTTGTTGTTGGTGTTGTTGTTGGTGTTGTTGTTGTTGTTGTTGTTGTTGTTGTTGGTCTTGGTGGTGGTGGTGTTGTTGTTGTTGTTGTTGTTGTTGTTGTTGTTGTTGTTGTTGTTGTTGTTGTTGTTGTTGTTGTTGTTGTTGGTGTTGTTGTTGGTGTTGTTGGTGTTGTTGGTGTTGTTGTTGTTGTTGTCGTTGTTGTTGTTGTTGCTGTTGTTGTTGTTGTTGTTGTTGTTGTTGTTGTTGTTGTTGTTGTTGTTGTTGTCGTTGTCATTGTTGTTGTGGTTGTTGTTATTACAGGCACCAGCAGGTCAGACTGCCCCTGGCAACCACCCCATGCTCCCATCCAAGCGTCAACAGCCATTACAGCCATCGAGTACCAGACAGTGAGCAGGCTACGCCTCTTGTGCTTCTTCCTGGCCTGTGCCCCCTTCTTGAGGCGTGGCAGGCTGCCAGGCAGCATCCTGGGTGGTATCGCTCGGAGAAGACAGTGTACCCCCCTCCCTCACTGCGAGGGATCGGCCTGCCTTGGACGATGCTCCGTGATCCTGGTCCTGGCCCCAACATGTGTCGGACACCCCTTGGTCTGCCCCCCACCCCCACAATGTTTTTCGTATGATTCTGGAGGGTGACGACTCAGCGTTGATTTGTCGCCAGGCGTCCCTCGCGACTGCGAGGGCATACCCACAGCCGGTGCCAGCACCGGGGCAAAGGCACTTTTAGAACTGAAGCCAAATTAATTCATGCAAAAAAACTTTATGCCAAGCGTCATCAGGTCTCAGACTCAGCTAATCCCCACCACGTGTCAGATCCGCTACCACAGTCATTTGTGGGATCATCGCAGCACTGGGACAGCTCTGAACCTTGATTCCGAGGGGTTACCCTGAGTACTGTGAAGTGAGCAGGCTACGCCAGCTCATCTTGGCCTGAGCCAAAACAAGATTTTATGGCCAAGCGTCATCAGCCGGGGCATGCGGCAGCGCTGGATTTCGCAGCCCTTCTTTGTTGGGAAGTCCACAGCTGCCGGTTCCCACTGCGGGGGTCCTGGGACAGTGAGCCAGGGTGCGCCCCCCCCCCCCCCCCTTTCTCCGGGGCCCAGCGCTGGCGTCCCAAGGAGACGGCTGCCGCAGTCTAGCCAGGCCTGCGCTGCGCCGCGGCTTCGTCCCGAGGATTCCAGTGCGCGACAGGGCGTATCTGCGCGACCGGTGGTCGCATGGTGCACCCCCCTGCCTGCCCCCCCCCCCCCCATCGTGGGTTCCTTCCACCTTCGGACCCCTTCCTGGCTCCCAAATCTTGGACCCCCGAGTGAGACAAAGTGGAGATCTCCTCCGAATGATCCCAAGTCAAGCTCTACCACGGGATTTGGAGCGAGTCCCGGTTGTCGGCACATCACGATACGTGCATGGGTCTTTGACCATTACCACATGAGACGGGGCCATTTTGAGAATTTTGAGGTGGCAAAATGGCAACTTTTGCCATTTTGGGCTCATGAGCCCACAGGTGAGGCCCGCTACATCAGCAAGGCCCGATGGATTGCAATGGCTCGCCCGTGTCACGTCCTCTCCCGCGTTCCCTCTGAGGGATCGCCGTACCCCCGCCACCCCCTTGTCAGGGCAATAGCAGGTGTTGTTTGCGCAACTTTTGGAGGGCCGGGAGGGCAGCAGGAGCAGATACCTGAACCGCTGGCCGTGGGGTCCTTCCCTTGCTCTGTGTATGCACCGGGTGACGCGCTGGGAGGCATAGCCGCGGCCTTGGCTCGCCATCGCCTTGAAGCCGACCCCCGTACGCACACAGGGCACAGGCCCTACATACGCTGGCCCATTTCTGCAATTTTGGAACTCTGGAATTTTGGTGGTTTTTTTTTTTGTGGTGGTCCAGGAAGATCAAAATTTTTCTGTGATTTGGGGCGGGGGATGGTATTTTAGGGATACTGATTGGGCTACGCCAGCTCATCTTGGTCTGAGCCCCCCAAAAGACTAGGGACCCTTCTTGTCCTTTGGAGCTGGGGATTGGGGAATCACCTGACGACCAGCACATTCATGGGAATGCCGTGCACGCAGTGCGAAGTTTTGGATGTCGGCAAATACTCGCACCCTAGCTACCTTTTGGTGGTAAAACATTGATCCTGTGCCCTTGGTTTCCTATAAAGGAAAAGTGCTTCCATAAATAGTCAAATATTTTTGTATTGTTCATTTTTCTGAAATGGATTCCGAGGAAATAATAGGGTCACCACCAACCGTATTACTTGAGTGAGTATCCCGGCCCCTGCGTGCGCAGTGTGCACGCAGTGCCCACGCAGTGCAAGAACTTCCCCCATGACGCAACTGTCACTTTATGGGTCTTCATGTGGCCTCCACAAGGGCAACAGCAGGTGTTGTTTCCGTCAACTTTTAGAACTTTAGTGTTGCTCTAGCAGGGGGGGGGGGGTAGCAGTCGCTATTCCCTGACACCCATGCCTGAACCCCAGCCCGCCTGAACCCCTTAAAACACAAAGGATCCCCGGTTAACTCAACCGGGCTAAGCGTATGTCTCGCAACCGAAAGGTTGTGGGATTGATTTTCCGGGTTGGGCATGCCGGGAGGCGGGCGGTGGCAGCCATGCGTCAAGGGCATCCTTTCTGGGGAAATCGCCAAATTGAGTAGGCCGTGGAGGCCGCCTCACTACCGCGAGCACCACCAGCTGTCAAAGCCCCCATACACACACACCACACGGGGCAACATGGCAATGACGGGCTCGCTGAACTAATACCGTGGAGCTGGCCCGGCGGAAGCCACGGAGCTACCACCCCAGTTCCAGGGCGGTCCTGGGGCAGCGAGCCAGGTTCTGGCCTGAAACTGCATATCGCACTGGTTGAGGGGCAACACAGGGATGCACCCCTGGCCTGCACCGTGGGCCTCACCGATGGGGAGTGACCTGACCCGAGGACGCCAGTGTGGCCATACAGGCTCAACCAGGAGACCTGGTAAATAAGGTGAACCCCCCCCTTTAAAACACATACACATACACACACGCACACACGCCTTAATATCAATGTTTTAAGGTTTTAATGTCTTTGCAGGGGTTTGGGGTATATCTGTGCCCCCTTCTGGAGTAGTGGCGGACTGCCAGGCAGCAGGTGTCACTCGGAGAAGACAGTGCACCCCCCTCTCTGCAATGGACCGGCCTGCCTTGGGCAATGCTCTGTGATCCTCGTCCTGACCCCAACATGTGTCGGACACACCGCCCTAAAGCTCTCACCCAAGGTCTCCTGAAGGTGCTGCTGTAACAACAGGGGGCGTTCTGACCCGGGTACCTCCGGGACGGTGCAGCCCCCGCACAGCGCAGAGACAGTGTGTATATGTAGCAGCTGTCACATCCGCTACCGCGCCATTGTGGGATCATTCCGAGAGATTTCTGGAGTGCCTTCTGATGGGCGGGCTACGCAACCCCCCCCCCCCCCCCAAAAAAAGTATATGTAGCGGCTGCCATTGCTGCATAATTCGGTGCCATGGACAGCCCCAACACCGTGGCTCATTGGTGGCCCCCTGTCTTCTAAGAGAGTATGTGAGCACCGGGCAAAGTTTTCCCACGCTTTGGTGTGGCCCCTCGAGTTGGGGTTAAGGACTCTCACTCTTCGGTGTGGCCACTTAAGTGGTCCGTCACGCACAAGAGGGGGATTCTTTGATTTTGAGGTGGGTGGCCATGTGATGGGGCCTACAAGGGTGGGGTGCATGTGATCGTCCCATTTGTTGGGCGAAAAAATGGGAAGACATTTGATCGCCAACAATCATACAATGTGCTTGTGCTTAGGGTTCCCGCGCTAGAGGAGGGAGTGCTGTTCGGGGGTAAAGCATTGTGATAGATGGCCGGAACATTCATTTGGATGCCGGGCGCGCTGGGCACGCGCCGGGCAAACGTACCCCCTAAGGTGCAGGCCTTTTGATGGATCCACCACCACAAGTGCGCGGCTGTGGACTGTGCAGTGTAGAAGAGGGGAGGGGTCACGGGGGGTCTCCACAGGGCCTAAGCCCCGGGTCCTCCCGTCCCCCTCCCACTGCCGCGGTCTCCGTCACTGGCCGCACCCCCTGACCTCCCTCGCTGGGCCCGCCCTGCCTTCGAAGGAGGCGACGCCCATGAGCCACACCAGCGCCCCGAGTGCGGCGGCCCGCGGTCTGCCCTCCACCCCCATCGGGGGCATGCGGGGCTGACAGGGCCTTGGCACATGCTCCACGGAGCCCCCATGGCCGCGCGCATGTGTCTGCCCCCCGCACTCCGGTGTGCATTGCCCTCCATGACATTTCCCGATGCCATCGGTCTCCCATGTGCACAAACAGACTCATATAATAGAGGGGGCACCCTCCCTTTTGTTAGCACGCCCATGCGAATCTGCCCTTCTCCCTGGACCCTCCCGTTCTCCCCATCCCACTCACCCCCCCCCCAACACACATGTGCGCATGCCTCATCCGTCTCAGCCCCCTCCCCCCCCCCCCATACAGACAGACAACAGGAAGGCACCATCGCAGTCCACTATACAGCCGCTAAGCAGATCCATCTGTACATAGGATAGCGGAGCACCGCAACCAAGAAGGGGTTACATGGATTTGTGTGACACTGTTACTCTTGGACTAAGGGCTGAAGTTGTCTATGGCGGGGACATCCAGTCAATCAGTACCGACCATTGACCCCCCCCCCCCACACACACACTTACTATCTACACCTGAGGGCCCCAAGTGCCCTAGAATCACTTCACTTAAGTTCTCGCCGCTACCACCATCCGGCTTACTTTTTTCCCCGGGTACACCACATACTAAGCCTCATACTCAGCAGAGGCGCAAGCAACACTTTCAGCAAACAATCTTTCTCTCTCGCCAGACAATTTTTCGGACTCACAAGACACAGAGCAGAGCGACGGCGACATGCGGAGCGCCGATGGCACGGAATCATGTGGCTCAAACAGTGGTGACTCCTGCTCGACTGAGTGCAGCGAATAACCACCAGCACCCACAGCACTTTGCAGCATTGCCCCCCCCTCGCAACGACTCTGAATTTTGTATGTTCATTCTGATTGAAACTACCGGGGACGAAATTCCCCGTCAGCTTTTTCTGATGGGGCATGGCAGCGCCAGCACCGAAGCTACACGGCTTCTCTATCAACCAGAGGTTCTGGCGCCGCAGAAAGGGGGGACACACAGTCACAAAGAGACCTCAGCCGTCTGAGCCAAATGGAACTGCCCCCCCCCTACCGCTGCGTGCGGGTCTCCCTCGTAAATAGGGGGCCCCATTGTACAGCCACACATACGCACACCCACACACACACACCCAAAGACCCCAGCAGGCCTTCCTCTCTAATATGGCGACCCCCCCCCAGTGCGCACGGTGTATGATAGACATGGTGCAGGGTGGAGTCCTCCATCGTGAACAGTCAAACATACTCCACGCACTGAGATTTGGTTTAATGAAATGCGCCCCCACCCGCCCCACACACAGGGCGGTCCTGGGGCAGCGAGCCAGGTTCTGGCCTAAGTGCATATCGCACTGGTCGAGGGGCAATACAGGGATGCACCCCTGACCTGCACCGAAGGCCTGCTATAATGGGGAGCGACCCGACCCAAGGACGCCAGTGTGGCCATACAGGTCCAACCGGGAAGACCTGGTAAAAACGGTAGTACTACACACACACACACACACAAACACACACACACTCATAGTTTGCAGCAGTGATAGGACTTTAGGATTGTTGAACCTCGCAGTTGGAGCAGATTCGAATGGATTCCTTGGCACACACACACACACACACACACACACACAAACACACACACACTCATAGTTTGCAGCAGTGATAGGACTTTAGGATTGTTGAACCTCGCAGTTGGAGCAGATTCGAATGGATTCCTTGGCACACACACACACACACACACACACACACACTCCCTCTTGTTGCACGCCGCGTCTCATCTCAACCCAGTTCCTGAAGCCCGGCGACAGGGCAACCGAACACCAGAACTCATGGTTTGGTCGCATCATTGTTGAACATCGCAGTTTGAGCATGATTTGAAAGAATTGGGCGTCACACGCACACACACACACACACACACACACACACACATGCGCACATGCCTCATCCCCCTCAGCCCCAGCCCCGCACTCACATGCGCGCCGATTGCGGGCACTCAATTCACTCAAACAGAAGGTACCTCAAGTGCAACCCAACCAGACGAGAGGCATCTCTCATGAGCAGGTCCGCCTTCCCTGCAACCGCTGTTGCTGTGGCATCACGCGTGCAGGCAGAAGCCATTGACCTGTCATTACCTACATCCAGAAGCCAGCGCCTGCCAAACCCCTGCCCGGTACCCCCCCCCCCCATTGCGCAAGCACTGCCTTGTCTAAGCACATGAGCCCGTGTTACCGTCGTTTTGGTGGATTTTTCTGACCACGATTTTTATGGTCAGAAATGGAACATTGCGCAATTGTGCTTCGCTTGTAGAGGGAAAGGGGGGCTGCATCATGCTTCTGGTAGTTCCTCCTGCTCATACCAACATTCTGCTTCCAATTGCAACCCAATGCTGTCTGTTTTGATGTGATTTTCAGCCATGGCTCAGTTTGCTACACCTGGCATGGTTGGTACACTTGGCTCGTGGGATGAGCGTCGGCGCTGCCACAAGCAGTCTGCGTGGAGCTGCAATCGTGCCCTACCGCAGCATCACCCCAGTCCGTTCACGCAGCACACGGCCTACAGTGCTTTGTGCCTCATGCGCACACTGCGAAGCCTATGGGCCCTCCCATGAACCGTGATCCCGAGGGGTTGCCTCGAGTACTGTGACGCGAGTGGGCTACGCCAGCTCATCTTGGTCTGACCCCCCCAAAAAAAAAAAGAAGCCTACCGGCCCTCCCATAATCCGGTATCGGACCCAGCGCATCCCTCACTGCGCGCCAGGTTCGCTGCCGCCATCATTTATGTGTGGGGCCATCACAGCACTGGACCGCTCTGTACCTTGATCCCGAGAAGTCATCTCGAGTGCCATACCGTGGGCGGGCCACGCCGGCTCATCTTGGTCTGCCCCCCCCCCAAAAACAAACCATTCGCTTAGCACACGGCCCTCTGCTGGACCCTGCCAGAATGGCCTGCTGGATCGCCAGCGCTTTGCACGTCATCAGCGTTTGCCAGGTCCGTGTGGGCCTGCGGGCCCTCGCCATTCACCCCCTGCAGACGAAGTGGGTGGGTCACTGCAGCCCCAAAGTGGTTCCCCACACCGCTGACGCATGAGGGGCGCAGAATCGGACTTGTCCGATCTGTCCTGATCTCTCCCCTTCCGGAGTAGTGGCGGACTGCCAGGCAGCAGGTGTCACTCGGAGAAGACGGTGTACCCCCCTCTCTGCGAGGGATCAGCCTGCGTTGGACGATGCCCTGTGACTCTGGTCCTGGCCACTGTGTGCCGGGCATCCAGCACCAAGGCTCTCACCTGAGGGCTCCTGCGGGTCCTGTACAATGAAACCAGTAGTTCCGAAGGAAGGGAAGTTCTGCGTGTAGCTCTTTACTGCCCGCAGCTGCACTGACAGCCCTTCTTTGTGTTTTGCAAAACTCCTGCAAAATGCGCCATGTTGTACTTTACCTGCCACACAGACCCGGTCCGTCTGACTGAGCACTTACGAGGCACACGCAATTGTGAGCCAAGAAAAAAAACAAATCTCCTGCAAAATGAGCCATACCACTCAGCTCATCCCTCACTGTGTGTCAGGTCCGCTACCCCAGCCACTGTGGGATCATCACAGCACTGGACAGCTCTGAACCGTGATTCCGAGGGGTTAGCTCGAGTACTGTAAAGTGAGCGGGCTACGCCAGCTCATCTTGGGCTGAGGCAAAAAAACAAAACTCCTGTAAAACGAGCCATAATGTGCCTGTGGGGTGTCTGGGAAGGAAAGAGTTAGCAGACCACGGCCCTCTGCTGGACCCTGCCAGAAGGGCCTACTGGACCACCAGCACTTTGCACTGTACCAGCGTTTCCCCGGCGTACGTGGCCTGCGGGCCCTCGCCTTTACCACCACCGCGGGCTCTGGCGCCTTCCATCCCCCGGCCCCTTGCGCCAGGGCCCTCGCAAAAGGCTCCGTGACCTACAACGAGGCCCGCTGGTGTCCCCCCACCATGACACCCACCCCCTCTGCAACAGGACCCACAGGGCCCACAGCACAGCACGGGCTGCCCGGATGCCGGCAGACATACGAGATGGCCCATGCGTTTGCTGCCCGGAGCTTCCTCTTGGTACCCGGCTGAGGTACCCCCCCCCCCCGTGGGTAGGGGGTCCTGAAGCGATGGCCTGATTTGGACCCTTGCATCACTGCACCCAAGGAGGGCGCCGCCCGCACGGCGCGCGCGGTGCACACAGTGCACCAGGCCATATGCTTGTGGCTGCACCCGCAAGCCCTGATGCACGTGTGCGCCGTACGTCACCGCGTCGCTCCGCTTTGAAGCCTCGGGGCCATGCTCTGCGGCGCGGCGTACCACCCGGGGGTACTTCGAAGACGCAGCGTGCGCCGGTGCGCGCGGTGCGCGGGCGGCACCCTCAAAGTGGAGAGGGCAGCGCCGACTCCTCCTCAAACCCCTGACCTTGGGTGACTGACGGGTTGGCCGATGAAGTGCTAGCTACAAGGAAGCCTGAAGGGTACACCAAGGTTAAATGCAGAGTAAAGTAGAGTGCAGGCTAGAGGTCTTGGCCGACAAAATACGGCCCAACACGATTCGAGACACGCCATCACACTGTACATATGAAGCAGAGCCGCATGGAACACTCACTGAGTGATCGAACCGCCTCCACATTGCTGCATATGCATACCAGGACGTGCATGTGTGGAGCGCTTTGTTGACCTGCGTGCGGCCCCCCGGGGGTGGGGGGTCCTGAAGCGATGGCCTGATTTGGACCCTTGCATCACTGCACTCAAGGAGGGCGCCGCCCGCACGGCGCGCGCGGTGCACACAGTGCACCAGGCCATATGCTTGTGGCTGCACCCGCAAGCCCTGATGCACGTGTGCGCCGTACGTCACTGCGTCGCTCCGCTTTGAAGCCTCGGGGCCGTGCTCTGCGGCGCGGCGTACCACCCGGGGGTACTTCGAAGACGCAGCGTGCGCGGTGCGCGGGCGGCACCCTCAAAGTGGAGAGGGCAGCAGTCTCTGCCTCCTTCTTCTGCTGCATGTCAATTTGCCGTCAGTTTTCTCCCGGTTTTCTGGGACAGATTGTCGCTCCCCCGTGACCTGGCCCCCTCCCAGACCGCGCTCCTCTGTCCCGGAGCAGATGAGACCCGTCCTCTCGGCTTCAAGTATACGTCCCGCCACCACGCGTGGTATGCGGCCCAGGTACCGCACGGGACAAGATATGTTGTACTTACACTGTCATTACTGATCCGGCCCGTCTGGCCGAGCACTTACGAAGAACTTGTGAGTCTGAGCCCAAAAAAAAAACAAAAAAAAGAATGAGACCCCCCCTCTCGGCTTCTCTCACACATGCTGGACCCGGTGCCAGTATGTTTGGTACTCTACGGGGACCAGACCTTGCACCTCCCTGCCCCCAACCAGACCAGGAACACACAGCCACGGGCTGCGGTCACGCATGGTAAGAGCTGGTGCTGCTCATATGCCGCCATGCTCCCTCGGCGTGTGCGCCAGTCTTTGCACAAGATGCAGTGGATGACCAGGAGTCCACGTTTGGTTCAAGCTGTGATTCATTGCTGGCCATTGCAGAAGGGGGAAAGTGGGGGGGGTAAAGCCCGCCCCAGTGCCCTCCAGGAATGGACTGAGGTTTAGAGATCCAAAGGTCGCAGCACTAGATTATGCTGAACGCGTGCATGCACTGCTGCGGCTGTAAAGTGGTACAGATTGGTGGTGCAATCCCCCCCCCCCCCAGGGGGGGGAACCGGCCTGACAAAAGGGGGGAGATTGCAAGGGGGCGGGGGGGGGGGGGTATGCACATGTGGCATCAGTACTTCACCCAATCCGTCCCCGGTCTGTTGTTGTTTGTGCCATATACACTTGGACCAGGCCATTGCGCAGTGACAGAGAACGCCCACCACCAAAGCGGGAGAGGGGGGGGGGGGTTGAGTGGGTGGGGCAGACGTCAAAAACAAGCTGGTGTACCTAAAAGCGGCCTTCCATTTCCGGCCTCTTCAATGAATTACACCCCCCCCCCCCCCGCTGGCGAAAATTTTTTCTGATTTGAGCGGGTGGGGGGTTGGCCAGCGCCGGGCTGGGGCCCCAATGCCCCCTGGGTCCCTGGGCCTGACAGGGGGTAATTTTTTTCCAAACCCCCCACATATGTGAGTTCAAAATGATCAGCGCGACAAGGGGATCATTTTGAGGTACGTATGTTGGTGTACCCAGGCCCCCCCCACCCCCCCAAGGATGGGTGCAGCACGGACTGCACATGCTGTGGCCCCTCGTCAGACCGTGTGAGTGAACCAGGGTCGGCCGTCAGTGTGGAGTCGTGGGAGCCTGACCCCAGATCTGAACCTGCCCTGCCAAAGTCACGTAGGATTGACCGAGAGCACGGTACATGGCAGTGCCCACGGTGTATCGCAGACATGGTGCAGGGTGGAGTCCTCCATCATGAACTGTTGAACATGCTCCACGCACTGAGATTTGGTTTAATGAATCGCGGCCAACCCCCCAAGGACCACCCCCACCTACCCACCTCCACCCAGGGGCCAAAAGGTTCGGGGAGGTGTTGGTGTCAGGTCTGGGCCAGACTCCCCCCTACGGTTGTGCACCTTTCCACTAACATCTGCTCCAGCAGCTGTTGCTGTCAGGTCGCCATTGGGGCTGAGCGATTTTGTTGCCAACAAAGAAAAGGTCTACGCCAGGCCACCATCATTACTTGCGGGCACTGTACCTGAAACCCCCCAACGTGTTGTTCGCCCCATCCGCTTGCCTCACCTGCGAAGTGCCTTCCTTATCAAGCGGCTCATCTGCAACGCTTGTCTAACCAACGTAACTCATCCGCGGGCTCTCCCACACACTTCCTTGTCGATCGGGTGCTTTACCCGCAAAGTCCGCCGGCTAGACCTGGCAGGCCATCATGACTCCACAAGCAGCCGGCTTTGCCATCAGCTCTTGCATCTTCAGGCCAGCCCTGACCACCACGCCAAGTGCCTGAGTCCGATTGTCTTGTGGGATGTCTGACTGTTCTGTGTTACTCAGGTTGTGTCAGGCCCATTGCTGTACTGATGGGAAAGCAATGCAAGGACGTGTGACAGATGGGCAACACAAACCACCCCAATAGATATTGCCGAGCAAAACAGTGAAGTGACCCCTCCTGGGGGGGGGAGGGGACTGCATACCTGCTGCCTCCTCCAAGTGATTTGCTACCTGTGTGTATTCTGTGATATTCTCTCTCCAAAGGCAGTGTACGGGTGTCGTGTTGCTTTTTCAGACCCAAGATGTTTCCTCCCAGTGACTGCGTATGGTACCACTCATGCACACTTGGTTTGTGCGGAATCTGAATCTTCATCTTCGGATTCCTCATCATCGGGTTCCACATTGTAAAGGGAAGCTCAGGACAGGACAGAACAAGGTTGGGTTCTTCTGTGGACCTCTGCATTTGGCAGGGTCAGGATTACAGCAATTATGTCTAATTTTTGTTTGTTGTGCATGACATAGCCCCATATAAGTTATTTGCTGTGGTGCGTCGCAGATGCCGCTATTTGGGCACTGCAGGGCACGCGTGCGCACTGATTTGTGCATTGTTTTCTTTCTGAGAAGCACTGATTTTTATTATAAAAAGATCTGATTTTGTAGGATTTTAGCATGTTTACAGTGTATGTATTGTGCTGAGCGTCCATTATTGTTTAGGCCATGAAACGGCTTATCTGTTGAATCACTCCGTATCACCAAGTCAAGATTGATCAACTCATTTGATTTATTGCGTGCGGCAATTACAAGAAGGGCGTCGTTTCAAGGTTTTCAAAATGGGACTGCAGGAGATTCAAAATGAGAGGTTTGAAAATTCTGAGTACTGGCCGAAACAAGACTCTGAGGTCTTGAAATATTCAACAGATAAACACGACGTTTCTTTGCCTTTGCCTGTAGCTGCAGATGAGATCAATAAGAATGAGGAGTGCAATCACAGGAGTCTACGGCCCGGCCGAGCCGTCAATCAAGACACCATCAAGGCGCCGTCCAGACCAGCGCCAGCCCCGCCCAGGACTGGTCGTGGGTATAAAACCACCCCCAAATGGGGGATAAAACCACCCCCAACCCCTTTTTTGGCCATTTTTGACCCCTGGGGTGGTTTTATGCCACCTGGGGGTGGTTTTATCCCCCCTTTTGCAGGGGTGGGTTTATCCCCCAAAGGGGTGGTTTTATCCCCCCATTTGGTCATTGGGGGGGTTTTATCACCCCTTTGGGGTGGTTTTATCCCCCATTTTTGGTGATTTTATCCCCCTATTGGCGGGGGGGTGGGGTTGGCCAATCTCAATGTGAACCAGGAAACTCAGTCCCGGAAGACAGACAGACGCACAGTGCACTCTTCAGCCTGCTTTGGTTTAGATTGTTTTGCTTTGCTTTGCTGTGTTGTGCCTTACCCCCCCCCCCCCCGTGCCTAGGAACCGCCTTGTGCAAGAACCGCCCCCTGGTTCCGCGGTCAAATGCTCACACAACTTTTTTTACCAGTGGGTATTGGGTTTTCCATGGTTCTGGTGGATGTAGGACGGCTATTCAGGTGTGCGGGACATCATTTCATGTGTGTTGCTACTTTCTTTTTTGGCGAACCATCCTTTCTTAGTCAAACAGGTGCTGTTTGATGGCTGGGTGCCTGGGCAGGCAGGTTTCACCTTCTTGCCCTACTGGGGGGGGAGGAGAGGACGCCCAGGCACCCAAGGGGTCCGAGAGAGCAGGGTGGGATATAAAAATAAAAACCTGTAAGTTCCTCTCCTGCCCTCCCGCCTGGGCCACCCCCGCCTTCTTGCCCCCTGCCTTCGGGTTCCACACATTTTTGAACTAGAACAGGTCAGGGATGTTGAAGACATGAAATTTTTCTGTACCCTGTCTGTGTTACTTGTGTTTCTGAAGGTCATCTGAACGAAGCCTGGCCCCAAGGGGCAGCAGAGACAGGAATTCAGGATGGTGTATCACAGGAAGAAGGGTTTCACGTCTCAGCCAGTTGATCAGTAGATCATCCCATGCACGTTGGAAGGCACACTACAACCTAGTCAACTGAGATTCACTCCTTTAGTGTTCATTTGTCAACGCACGCCGTTCTGCACCCTGCTTTAGTTCCAGAGAATGTGTCCTGAGTCAGGGATCAAGGATGAGGGAATCAGTGATCATCAGGGTGCCAGGGAGGGATTTTTGTCTGTGTCAGTGAGCAGAACTGCCCCCCCCCCCCAATTTGCAGCAGTTGAATCACTTACAATAGTGGAGCACCCCAACCAAGAATGGGACATGTGCGGTGACTGAACATTTGCAGATAACAGTAACCATCTAGGACTGAACAGGATGTTGGAGACATGAAATTTTTCTGTGCCTTGTCTGTGTTGCTTGTGTGAATGAAGGTCATCTGAACAAAGCCTGGCCCCAAGGGGCAGCAGAGACAGGAATTCAAGATGGTGTATCACAGGAAGAAGAGTTTCACGTCTCAGCCAGTTGAACAGTAGATCATCCCATGCACGTTGGAAGGCACACTACAACCTAGTCAACTGAGATTCACTCCTTTGGTGTTCATTCGTCAGCGCACCCTGGTCTCCACCCTGCTTTAGTTCCAGAGAATGTGTCCTGAGTTACGGATCAAGGATGAGGGAATCAGGGATCATCAGGGTGCCAGGGAGGGATTTTTGTCTGTGTCGGTGAGCAGAACTGCCCCCCCCCCCCCCAATTTGCAGCAGTTGATTCACTTACAATAGTGGAGCATCCCAACCAAGAAGGGGAAATGTGCAGTGACTGAACATTTGCAGACAACAGTAACCGTCTAGGACTGAACAGGTTGTTGCAGACATGAGATTGTTCAGTGCCGTGTCTGTGTTACTTGTGTTATTGAAGGTCATCTGAACGAAGCCTGGCCCCAAGGGGCAGCAGAGACAGGAATTCAAGATGGTGAATCACAGGAAGCAGAGTTTCACGTCTCAGCCAGTTGAACAGTAGATCATCCCATGCACGTTGGAAGGCACGTTGGAAGGCACACTACAGCCCAGTCAACTGAGATGCACTATTGTGGAGCAGGAAATAACAGGAAGCATCCAGGACCCACCAGGAAATAAGAGGAAGCATCCGGGACCCTCCAGGAAACCACCCAGGGATTTTTGTTTCTGTCACTGAGCAGAAGTGCCCCCCCCCCCCCCCATTTGCAGCCCCATTTGCCGGCTTTCCTTGTTGCCTGGTGCATGCGCTGAGGAGGTACCATTTGCAGGGATGTCGTGAAACTGAAAGGTTTTGTGTCCTCTCCCTCTCCTTCCGCAGGGCATGGCCAAATGAATGCCTGCAACATTTGCCAGGCCACAGATACTGGTGTCCTGAATGCAGCAGCGTTGACCGCTGAGCAACTGGACCAGCTGAATACGGCCAGTGGCATCGTGCTGCAACACGTTTGTGCAGCATGCATCCGGAGGCTGAGCACCTCTTCTGCGGGTCAAGCTGGTCCAGTGCATGAGTGGGATAGCAAGGGGGCGGCCTGCTGGGCAGCTGCGCAGGACGGACAGCGCCGCTTCATCCACTTGGGCGAGAAGAACAAGGGAGACCGCGTCTTCCGCTTCCGTTGCGCTGCTCAGGGCTGTGCAGCTTGGCGGCGCGTGAAGGAGATTGGTGACGGGAAGTGGCACTTCATCGAATCAGGTCAGCATTCATGCGATCCGGCTGCACATGAGAAGCGGCAACGTGTGCGGCTGTCCCCGAATGTGCAAGACGACGTGCTGATGGAGGCAAAGCGTCGGAAGACATTGGAACCTACGCTGCAGCACCGCTTCCGCGCATACGCAACCACTGTGCGAGCCGCGCGTCAGTTGTCCTCCAGTGACTTGTCCGCCAGCCAAGTCCGATACGTCATCAAATACCGCGGACTACAACAGGCTGGAGGCATTACAATGGAGAAGTTGTTGGGCCTGGTACAGCAACATCGGTTTCCGCAGGTGTAAAGGAACAGTTGGGGCATGTTGTGATATCGGGTGTTACAGTGGGATAAAGAGATGCATGCATGCATGCATGCATGTAGGGGCCATCTGGATGGAGTGCACTGGGGTGCACTGTTCTTTTTTCTGCAGGAGTGGCCACATGCAGCCTTCATAGCCTCCGATGAGGCATTCGTAACTGACGGCAAGGCAGCGATTGCCATCACAACACCGCGACTACTGAAGTTTTTTGATGCCGCCAAGGATGCCTTCGGGGTATCGTTCGTACAAGCTGACAGTGACAGGGCTGTGACTGCTGAGGGTTGGCACACTGCCATTATGGTGACAACTGATTTTGATCATCATGTGCTTCCACTGGCAGTGTGCTTAGCCACACATGAGGATGCCAACTGTTTTGGAGCTCTAGCATCAACCCTTTGCCGAGCAGAAGACGGTCGCAGTCTGGATCTGTTACAACGCGATGGTTCGGTTGCAATATCCAATGGGTTCGAGAACGCTGCCATTGAGGTGCAAACGCAGACTGATTGCTACATGCATGTGCAGAATGCTTGGCTCGCTAAACTGAAGAACATGGTCACGAAGGGTGAGATGCAGGTTGCCGTACGCACCGCGCTGATTCCAGTTGTGTACGATTTGCACCTGTGCTGGTCCGACATTGTTTTCCGGCGTGTATACAGTGCATTCGAGCAGCACTACTCGAAAGATCAGGGTGGTTCCAATTTCTTCAAGTGGTGGAAAGAGAATCATGGAAAGGACGTATTCCATGTGGGTGCTTCACCACCTGGACTGCCTTGTAGGTTGTTGTTGTGTGTGCCCTGCTTGCTGAATTTACAGTCCCAGACACCCCTGTGTGCTGAATTTCCTATCACAGAACACCCTGTTACCTGATTTTTCACCCCAGACAACCTTGTTTGCTAAATTTCCGGTCCCAGACAACGCTGTGTGCTGAATTTCCTATTCCAGACAACCCTGTGTGCTGAAGTTTATTGTACAGCCCCCCCCCCCCCATGCACTGCGAGTCATGCCTGCAAAAGTGTTTGCTATGAATTTCAGTCCCAGACACCCCTGTGTGCCAAATTTCCAGTCCCAGACAACCCTGTGTGCTAAATTTCCTATCCCAGACAACCTGCGAGTCATGCCTGCAAAAGTGTTCGCTATGCTGTGTATTGCTAATTCAGGAACAAGCTCGTTGAGTCCGGGCTGTCCATGCTGGCACGCATGCTGCGTCAGGCTAGTAGTACTGCAGGTCCCATGCGCATGATGGAAGCCGCCGTGTACCTGCTGCAGACTGGTATGCCTGAGCTGTCCGAGAACCGGCCAGATTTTGTTCAGCTGGATGAGTCCAGCCCTGTGATCACAACTGGCGATGGCAAGCAGCGCACCAAAGAGGATTTGTACCTAGCGGCCCAAGCTGCAGCTCAACGGAAGCAGTACGTCACTGTGCGTAGCATGCACTACGAGTGGAGGAACCCAGCAATGGGCAAATTGTCCCTTACTGAAGTGCACCGTTGGCAATCACTGGTCAAGGCAAGCACATTGACTTTTGATGATGCCCGATTTCTGTTGTCGATTGTGACATACAACGCCGTGTACTGCACGTGTCGTAAGTTTTTTGAATGGGGACGTTGTCGTCACGCTGTGATGGCCCGTATCCTCCGTAAGGAACCTTTGCCGCCAGCCTGGGTCCATGTTCGCTCCTCTACGCAACCGCATCGATGAATTAAACAAGAAGCATGCGCGACGGTCTATAAACACTAGGGATGGCTGGCAGATTGATATGTGCAACACTGCTTTAGCACCCGAAGTTGGATCAACCAATAAAGCCACCGGTGTCCATTGGGTTGTGATAATGTGGTTGTTGTTTTCTGGTGAGCCAACCATGAAGTATATCGTTGAACCACGGTCGGATCGTGCATTGTTAAAAAATATATTGCACATTTGGCCATCAATCAATGTGGTATTGATGAAAGTTCAAAAGGATGATTGGAGATGTGGGTATATATCACTTTGGTACCAATTGTGGTTGGTTACCATGAATGATGCAGGGGCACTCCCCGTTAATTATGTTCCTTCTTCAGCTACTATCCCCCCTCCTCCAAAAGGGTGGGAGACACTTTGTTGGACTTTGATGCGAATTCAGGTGGTCCAACAAGGTATGCCACGCCGATCGGCTTTGTCTTTGAAGCTTGTAAACTGCTTCAATAGTGCTTTGCAAAGTCAGCCGCTTAGCCTGGATGTAGTGCTGCAAAGTTTGTTTGTGCAAGCTTGGGAAATCCAGCAACCACGGAGGGCAGATTGGGCTGTGGGTGATGAATGTTGTGCTGTGTTCAATTATGCAGTGAAAGATGGTATGAAGCCATATCTATGCTCGGGACGCATCACTGCTGTCCATGATAGTGAGGTGCAGGTGAAGTGGAATGTAGACAAGACGACGGACAGATGCCCCCCTGGTCATGTGCATGCTACGGAGGGAGCTGCTTTTGCAGCATCTTTGGACCCAGCTATATGCATTCTAGAGCCGGCTCTCTTTTCTGCCGGCTCCATCAGCACACCCCATCGGACCGGCCCTCTTCAGTCGCCAAAAAGGGTGCGATCCCAAACCACTCACACCGCCACTCATGCACCGAAGGGCAGAATCATAGGAGGACCAAGGCCGAACGGGACTGCTGCCCCTAAGGTGTCAGCTGAACCCGAACCTGCTGCAACCCTCCAGAGCGAATCTGCTATTTTGAGCCCCTCAACTGACAGACCACGAACACGGGCTCAAACAGCATTTGAGTTGAAGCCACCGGCTGAATGTGTGCCTGTTTCGAATGTTATTTCTGATGTGAAGCCTCCCGTATTGTACGTTGGGAGACGCAAGTTTGAGGTGCCATCTGGGTATGCAGGCTCGCTGGTAAAAGACCAAGAGCAAATCAACGAATGGTGGAAGGTGATTGTTTCAGAGAAGCGGACAGCAGAGGAGGTGTTTTTGTATTTGTCTCCATCGAATAAGAAGATAGCACGTAGGTTGAAACGTGAAGGTGGTGCTGCGCTTCCTCGGGAGGAATTGGTGTTCATTCGCTTCTGTGGAATATATATGCTTTGATTTTCGTTGATTGTCGTGAGTTGCGCTTGACGTATTCTTTTTTGGACTGTGACTGTTTTTTTTGCTCCATTTGTTTAGCATGTGGAGTGATTGGTATTCTATTTCTTATAATGGCATTTCATGCCATGCAAGCATTTGTGCACTATTGTTTGTAACCAAAGTGTACATTTGGGGCCCTTAGGCGGCCATGGCATGTCACATGGCATTGTCACCCAAGGATGTTATATTCGTAAACATCAGGTTGCGTGACATCGGCATAAAGGTTTGGATATCATGCTATCCAGCCATATCAGTAACGTTTCGCAGGCGGCCATGGCATGTCACATGGCATTGTCACCCAAGGATGTTATATTCGTAAACATCAGGTTGCGTGACATCGGCATAAAGGTTTGGATATCATGCTATCCAGCCATATCAGTAACGTTTCGCAGGCGGCCATGGCATGTCACATGGCATTGTCACCCAAGGATGTTATATTCGTAAACATCAGGTTGCGTGACATCGGCATAAAGGTTTGGATATCATGCTATCCAGCCATATCAGTAACGTTTCGCACAGTGCACTCTTCAGATTTCTTTGATTTAGAGTGTTCTGCTTTGTTTGCTTTGCCCTGTTTGCTGAATTTTCAGTCCCAGACAGCCCTAGACACCCCTGTGCGCAAAATTTCCAGTCACAGACACCTCTGTGTGCTGAAATCCCAGTCCTGGACAACCCTGTTTACCAAATTTTCAGTCTCAAACAACCCTGTGTGCTGAATTTCCAGTCCCGGATAACCCTAGGTAACTATGTTTGCTTTGGTGGGCATAAAACCACCCTTGGGGTGGTTTTATCCCCCCGAAGGGGGTGGTTTTAACAAGGGGGGGTGGTTTTATCCCCCATAAGGGGTGGTTATATCCCCCCAAAGGGGTGGTTTTATCCCCCAAAAGGGGTGGTTTTATCCCCCATAAAAGTGGGCATAAAACCACCCGGGGTGGTTTTAAGGGTGGTTTTATCCCCCATTTGGGGGTGGTTTTATGCCCGGGACCACGCCCAGGACAACACGGCCGCCGCAGCGCCTTTCAAGTGGAGTAACAGAAGTGCCACGATGTGCTGAAGCCGCCGCCATCACAGCAGTGCAACAACTCGTCGCACAGGAAGAACGAATAAGGCAAAGTCTCAGGTATGAGCAACAAGTCATCTGCGCGAAGAGGTACGCGAACTTTGGCCACGTTTTTCAAAAGCTCTATTGCCGGTTGTTCCAGCCTTCGTTGAATTCGGGGCAGACAAGTACGCCGCCGAACGAACTGAAGGAGCCAGGGAAGCGCTCATTGAAGGAGCTGGCGGATTCCAGCAAGGCAACGCCAAAGAAGAACACCGCAAAATCGAATGCGCCGCCGAACAAGAACAAAGCGTCTGAGTACTCAGGTGTGTTGGCGAAGTTGGAGACCTCGTTGGAAAATTCCTTGAAGCGATCCTTAAGTGACCTCCGACGAGTTGTGGAACTGTTGGGTAACTGTTCGCCCTCTGTGTCCGTCAGAACGAACAAATGGAACAAGTTCGTCGAGAAGCAAGAACCAAGGCCCGTTTCAAGTGTGACGAAGCGCCGGCAGAACGAATCCCAAGTGACTGAGTGCCGAACGGACGAGTTACAAGCGAGTTTGGATGATTTTGACGCGTGGACAGTAACTTCGGGAGATCCTGGTGGAGTTCAGCAGCGAAGGAGCTCCACAAATGAATCGTCGAACGTCGCGAGGCCCAAACAAAGGGGACAGCGAGCAGGACGAGCTGTGCAGCGTCGCCGCGCTATAGCCAAGTTCTTTGAGGTATTAAACTCAATCCAAGGTCGCGCATGCCGAGGTACAAGCGAGAAGAAGACCGAGTGCCCTACGCGAGACATGTGGGGGCAGCCTGTGGTGAACTCCAAGGAGAACCAAGGGAATCCCTTCTTGGACTGAGCAGTGCTCTTTAAAGCGCGCTGCTTTTGCCGTTGGCGCGCTGGCTGAAGCGCAATGCCTTTGGTGTGCTCAACGAAGGGAGAGGCCTCCAGAAAATAGTGGATCATAACCATCAACAAAATGATCAACAAGTTCGGAAACTTCACCAAGACCTCATGGGGTTTCATACTTCGTTGAAGCAATCATACGACAGACTTGTGGAATGCGCAAGCAATGTAGACAAACAAATGGAGACCATCACCAACTCAATTTCGACATCAACAAGCATGCTTTGGCCATGATTCAACTACAAGAGGAGCAACAACAAGCCAGCTCTTCACATCAAGGGCCATTGGTTCAATATGGTGGAAATTTTCCACAAACACCACAAGATCAATTGATACCTCATCAAGAAGGGCCCCAAGAGTTACCACCACATCAAGATAGTGCAGTGGATAATATGGGAGTGCAACCGTGAGCGTTGTTCAATTTGCGAGCGCTTGCAGCGCTTTCTTTGTCAGTTTTTGGCGCTGTGAGCGCCTTGTGGTATATATCTGCCACAGATGGCAGAATGTGATGTAAATTACAATGCATCCAAAAGTTGACTTTGTCAACGAGGTCTTTTTTGGCCTCTTCTTGGGCGCCAAGCGCCTTGTTTGCTGGCACTGACATGTGCCTTTGCTTTCTTTTTCGTTGTAGATACTATTTTGGATCTGCAATGAGCAGTGGTGGGATACACCCTGCTTTACACTTTGAGTGAACTCTGGTTTACTCAGTTTTGCAATTCTGTTTTGCTTTGCACCTGCCTGCTTGTGAGCAGTGTGTCTTTTTTTCTTTTTCACCTGCTTCTGTCTTGGAGAAAAAGCAGAGTGGTTTTCCCGTTTGTTTTTCTGCTTTTGTTGGAAAAAGCAGGGGTTTTCTTTCAGTATTTTTATACTAAATTTTATCTGTGCCATGAGCACTTCAGGTTGTGTGCCATGAGCACTTATCAGGTTTTTACACCCTGTGAGGAGTTTGAGTGGGTATAGGTTGAAACACCACTCCACCACTTCCCTAGGGCACTGTTTTGTGACAGAAATCCCTTTCAGGAGGGTAAAGCTATCTGTGGTACCAGTGGTATTCCACTAGCATGATTTGCACATAGATAGTAGCTGTTTTTACCTGGAATGAGTAGAAATAGCCAGATCACAGACAATAATATCTGTATTGTATTGTAGGTATAGGCCTGCATGTTTTGCTATTTTTTTTTCTCGGGTCAGCAACTCATTTGGGGAGTGCTGAGCCTGGGGGGGGAGTGTAAACATGCAAGACAGCCTTTTGGGTGCTTGCGTTTTACACCCACCCAGCTCTGTCTGAGCTTTTCCCAGCCCTATGGTAAAACCCTTCGCACCCTTTTGTTTTGGGGTCTCAGCCACACATCAGGGTATGTGTGGGCTTGGGGGGGGAGTGTAAAGGGAAGCTCAGGACAGGACAGAACAAGGTTGGGTTCTTCTGTGGACCTCTGCATTTGGCAGGGTCAGGATTACAGCAATTATGTCTAATTTTTGTTTGTTGTGCATGACATAGCCCCATATAAGTTATTTGCTGTGGTGCGTCGCAGATGCCGCTATTTGGGCACTGCAGGGCACGCGTGCGCACTGATTTGTGCATTGTTTTCTTTCTGAGAAGCACTGATTTTTATTATAAAAAGATCTGATTTTGTAGGATTTTAGCATGTTTACAGTGTATGTATTGTGCTGAGCGTCCATTATTGTTTAGGCCATGAAACGGCTTATCTGTTGAATCACTCCGTATCACCAAGTCAAGATTGATCAACTCATTTGATTTATTGCGTGCGGCAATTACAAGAAGGGCGTCGTTTCAAGGTTTTCAAAATGGGACTGCAGGAGATTCAAAATGAGAGGTTTGAAAATTCTGAGTACTGGCCGAAACAAGACTCTGAGGTCTTGAAATCGCAATCAATCGCAACAAGAGGACTCCAATGTGGACACCATGGGTTCAAGTAGTGAGGAGGAATCAGGTGAGTCTTAATTAGAGGAGGATAATGATGTGGAAGTGGTATGGGCCAAGAGTGCACGTGGGGTTTGGGGCTTGGGGCATGTGTGATGGAAAATTGTATTTCACTCGTGATATATGTGAGGAAAAGTGGATCTCTAAGGATTTGGCGCCCCCAAAGAAGTTGATGCCTGCCCCGAAAGCAAGACCAACGCCTGCCCTCAAGGCAAGAGCAAGCCAGCCCCCAAACAGGCTGGTCAGGTTGCGCAACAGGGCGCCAAACCAGCCCCGCACTCCATTGCCTCCTCCTCATCAGGCGGTGCTGCACACCCCATGCCCATCATGCAGATGGAACATGTGCAACATTTTCAAAGTGTGCTATTCTCGTATCCAAAAGTTCTCAACCGTTCCTTTGGATCTCCGGTAACATTTCTGTTGCATGAATCACGTTGGCAGAGCATCAATGCAAAAGTCACTTCACATGATGTGTTCTGTTTGCTTGCATCGGTTGAGGGTACCACAGTTTGCCTTGAAATACCCTTGCGACCCCCCCCCCTCCCCCCAGGAGACCGGGAGGGGGTAGAGCTGACCCAGAAGGCACTGAACTGGCTTGTGCTGCAGTGCAGCAAGGCAAAACAATGTACTGAGATTCATAGCTATGACCATATGCCTGTGTCACGGGGGTATATGCGAGTTCAGTATCCGTTGCTCATGGCCCCGGGAGACCGTCAGTTTCCGACCGTCGCCCCCCCCCCCCCATTGGGAGACCATCACGCGCTACCAAGGGATATTGCAGGGGGGGGGGGATACCTTTTTACCAAACTAGCTTCAGGGTTAAGGTTGGAGTTAGTGTTTGATCTACCCTGCCCTACCCTGACCCCACATAAGTGTCCCGCTTTTCTTTCCAACCTCTGCCCAATACCTCCCTATTGCACTTGGGCATCAAGCAGCAGGTATGCAGTTACCCTGATTACGATACTAATGTTGAGCAATAAACATTAAAGCCCCCCACAAAGGATTATTCACACACACTTACTATTCACCTCACATTTGTTTTTTAAACCACATTTAATATTCACATTTTTTCACTATTGAGATCTGATGCCAGGCAATTGGGGCAAGAGGAGTAAAACATGCTTGGATTGCCATGCTCTTCAAACAAAGCATACAAAATTCTGAGCCGAACATCAAATTGAAAGAAGCATCACACGCTTGGAAAAGCAGGAAGGCAACCAATGCTAATGAGTTTGAGTCCCCATATCTAGTTACCTTCGTACCTCTGGATAAGTTTTGCATTTATGGCGTGGCGGTTGCCTGCTGCACTGGAGGGCGCCTCATCCTACGTTTTATATGAGCTGTGTTTCATAATTTTGAGTTGCCCAATTTCTAGCAACTATTTTGAGAACTCATAAACACTCAGAGCCAGCCTTCTCCAAAATTAAGAAAAGTGGAAACGTTGTCGTTTCTTCCGCTTTCTAATAAAAAAAACGGTGATCAGCATAGATTGAGCGCATTTGCCCTGTTGCTTGGTAGCATGCGTTCATGGCCTCCTCCACACCGCTGCTTGCGTGTACAGCTAGCTTTCAAGTTTTTTATAAGCCGTGATGCACTGGCATTGACCGGTGTGAAAAATGTGCCAAAGGGCCAATTCTTTTTTCTGTCTATGTTATTGGCCTCTTTCCATGCCGAGACACCAGCATTTTCCGTGCTATATTCAATATTTACACCTTAGTTCAATATTCACACGCGTTGAAAATGCACATCTCAATATTAAATTTGGTGGAGGTTAAATTTAACCCAAGTAGCAACACATTAGGTCATGGTGTGCATAGTGTGGATGACATAGGGCATGGCAGCACGGGGGAAAGGGGGGGCGGGTCACAATTAGGGCCATATTCTTTCATCATGGTTTGCTGATTGTTGCCGTCAATGGGGCTTTCTTTTAGCCCACACATGCGGGCCGCACTCTTGTACATTGTTCCCAAACGGTGCGTCGACAATCGAGTAATAGATGCTAGGTGCCAAGCCATTCATCACACATTTAGTATGAAGCGGTTAGCAGGCTTACTTCATCCATTCATCATTACACTAATATGCAGAACATCTTCACAGTTCACATTTGCAAAACAAAAGATGTAACGTCAAATTTTAAGTGTTCATAACCATGAAATAATGCATCAAAGATAGTTTCCTATTGGTTGTTATGCATTTGTAGTCTTTTAGAAACCCAAAGTATGTCAGACTTTTTAGAATAAAGAAGGCTCCTCGGACTCTATGCCACCCATGAGCAAGAGCGGGGTAAAGACTTGCGGTAGCCAAGTGGTATGTGTGTGTGCCAACAGCATAATTAGCGTTAGTTCAAATGTAGCGCCTTTTTTTTTTACCAATACTACAGTGATAGAGCTGCAATTATGGTTCTAAATCAAAGTGTAGCACAACTGTAGGCCGCACAAACATGGAAATCATTCTTATGCATGGGTGTGATCCATACCAATTTTTTTTTGATACGGAGGAGTAGGGAGGGGGCACAACTAACACGTCAAAAAACGCACAGCAAAAACACATTGTATATCGATAGACAACATACAAACGCTGTTGTGCACTTCAGTACTTGGGCACTTCAACAATCTCGCAACTTCTGTTGCTCTGAAGGTTTTCTCAGGTTGTTCAACTATTCCCTCCCATGTCATTGTCCAAATGTGTAGAAGCTAAAGCAAGGGGGTACAAGGAGAGAGCGGCCCAGGCCAGGAGAGAAATTTGCAGGTTTCTATTTGGGGCAGAGCGGGGGTCTTGACTCCAAGCATTCATAAGTGCTCAACATAGTTTTTGAAAATTCGGTGACTGGGGTATATGGTACACCGGATCCTTTGCATATGAGGCACAAAGCAAATACTCAAATCTCAGTGGTCTCTAGAAACTTACAGTTATTCATTTTGAAATCACACCGTGCTCTCCTTGCAACCCGTGAGTGCCACCCCTGGAGGTCAAGAAGGAAGGGAACCTTGCCTGCTCCAGCACCGAGCCATCAAATGGCACCCGTTTGATCGAGAAGAGATAGTCAAAACTCAAAAACAAATCTAAGAAGTGGTGTTAGCGGCCGCGTATGTTAAATTGTTTTTTGTTCGTTTCCTTGAATGGAACTTGTTGTTTAACGGAGGTTCGGGTAAGGAATCGCGAGCAAAAGGTGGGGAGGGGGGGCTACAAAAGAGTTAGCAACTTCAGACCCTTTTGATTACCGATTTTGTAATTTCAGACCCTTTTTGGGTATGAAATTAAAATGAAATGAAATTAAAGAAAAATGGGGGGGGAAAGGGTAAAATGGGCAAAAATAGCCATTAACAGGAGCTTGCTACGTCGAAATGGTAGTGTGGAAACATGCATTTTGGAGGTGTGGCCCAAATTAACAGGGTATGAAATTGTTGGCTCACCTGTAAAGGGTATCTTGGCATGTAACTGACAGATGAAGAACGCAAAATGGGTCTTTCTAATGAAGAAAGGTCCCAAGCTGCATAATCCCTCCTTGGTGTCTGCACAACTTCATTAAATTTTCGCTTTAACAATTTTTGTATCTGTCGCAGATGCACTATTGTCGGGCTCATTAATTCACTTTGAGAGAAAATTTACTTCTATCTAGCCTAGAGCACTTGGATATTTGATTACTTGTTGATTTCATTGATTGATTTAATCCATTCATAAATTTCAACGTTCGTTGATATTCATTGGCTTTTTTCTATGACCATATCACCTATCTTACTTGCCTTGCTACCACCACCACATCACAGGTGCTCTGCCGAGTTCATATAGCATGTTCTAAAAACCTACCCATCACAAAGAGAAGGGACACTATTTTCTGTTGACAATGCCACAAAGTATACGGTCTCGTAGCAGCCACGTTAAGGCCGCTTGACAGCAGCACTATGCATTCAAATTGGAAACATAAATCATGACAGCACTATTTGAACGACACTCTCATGAATGTGTAGACTCTCCATGTGCCCTGTGTGTATACGTGTGTGACAACCATGAACGACAGGCCGCACAAACATGCCTTGGGCACGGCGCATCTAACCACACCTAAAAGATGGATGTCTGGGAGAGAAAATAATCGAGCAACAGGCATTTGCGACCTCTGACGGTCTATGCGGGCACACTACATGCTGGCCCCGGACTGACACCATCGGAAACCTGCATGACCCAAGAGTTCATGATGCACCACCCAGTGTTGAGTATCCTAGTGCTGTGCCGATACATCACACCTATACATTGTGCTTCTTGCTGCTGAGATGGGGTTATCGACAAATTCACGCCAATGGGGACACCATGCTTCCCCATACTATTGTGGTGGTGGATACGGTACGTCTCTGTCATCTCATGCTCCCTCCAGACGCCGACTTGGGCCCCGAGCGCATTTTGTCTACTCTGCTATATGGCTTTTTCTTGATTGGTGACCCAACGGCAGCCCCCCAATGCCGAGCCCTCTCCCCGCGGTCAGCTCGCTGTGAAACGCCGTTGTGGATCAAGAACTTGATTGGAAAGACACATTTGTGCTGGCTTGATTGCGGCAGCACCACGGAGGTCACACTCTTCCCATATTGCCGCCACGACGGTAGAGACCCATCTTCGCTGGGCAGGATTTGGCTCGTGCCCTACATTCCTTATTGTCTTTAAATGTTGCAACTGCGCAGAGGATTGGGAGAGATACCAGCCTGCTAGCTCGTGCCATCGGATCCCTAGCCCCTCGGAGAGCTGATGCCCCTTGGCCAAACACACGATTAATGCAAATATGTGAGATCTTCGTGCACACAGTAGGCAACTTCTAATGCTACCATTAAAATGCGGAACCAACCATCGCAGCACTAGCCGTGGAACAAATTCGTTGAACCTTTCAAGATCTATTACCACCATCACCGGATGACAAAGAAGGCGAAAAAGGGTGGTTTGCTGAAAAGAATACAACTCCTGGTTGTCAAGGCGCGGGTGGTAAACTCACAAACGGGTACCTTTCTTAATGATCACGAAATTTGGCACAGTGATTACACCAAGAAAGAAATTTGGGACTTGTTGTGTGCAAATTTGGATATTAAGGTTGTAAGATCCAAACATTAGCAGCTCGCGAGGTTTTACGACCGCATAGAACACATCTACTCTGACATCCCTAAATGATTAGAGCCACCCTTTGGCCATAGTACAGGCGGTGGAGGGAGTGTTACCACTATCAATCAAATGGCATCACCAAGAATCACCATGAATGGTATGCATGTCAATCAACAAACCCTTTGCACCTTCAGCGCCCGGGCAACAATGAATTTTGGCGCAACGCGCAACACCCAGGCAAAAATCGGCAGAGCACCCAGGCGAAAATGAATGCTGCCCAAGCATCGGGACAAAAATGTATTTTGGTGGAGCGCCTTGGCGAAAATAAATCTTAGCAGAGCGGCCAGGAGATTTTGGCAGAGCGGCCAGGCAAGGATGAATTACACTCTCCCCGATGCTATGCAATTGCTGGTAGTATTTGCTGACCATTCATTGCTGCCCGGCGTGGTTGAGGCGAAGATGTGAAAACCAGTCATGCATCCACCCCCAGAGGTGTGACCTTTTTGCCAAAGGACACAGGCATTGGTCCTTGTTGTACTAAAAGACACGGAGAGAATGTCTTGTGAAGCATCACGTATCAGCTGATAAAAAGAAAAAAGATTCGCCACAGGAGCTCTGAAGAACTCCTCTATGTATGTGTTGTGGAGAACCACGGAAGCTGTGAAGAAATCGTTATGGGGGCATTTTCGCACAGCACATGCACAGCGCCAATTATTACGTTGTTTATCCCGGAAACACCCCTGAAAACCACCCACCTACAAAAGCGTGCATGCTCCATTCAAAACAGCGGGGCTGCAGAATTCAAGACCCCAGGACCCGTGGCAAGCATCAGACAAAACCTGAAAAACCGTGGTGTACCAGCAGGGGCTGTAGGGTGCGGAATTCAGGACCCTGGGACCCGTGGCTACCGGTGGTGAAAAACAGCCGGCTTTTCGCACAGCGCGGGCACAGCACAAGGTGCCCCCCCTATGCATGACGTTGTGGACACAAGAAACAAAGCATGACTGGGATGGTGTGCTGTGATGCTGGTTGTTGCTGGTGGGTTCAGGTTGGGTCACCAAGCCCCCGTCCTCCTATGGCCCTCCTACAGTTGTCATTTCAGCGCCGTTGGCGCCAGAACATTTTTTCTTTGCAGTTACCCTTGTGTTGGTTGGAGGCTGGTGGGCTGGGTTGGTTGGAAAGTGTACCACCACCAGTTTGGAGGGTGCTCGCCACCAATGATGTAGTACATGCCCCCCCCCCTCTCCAGACAGCACCCCGAGTCTGGAGGTGGCGGTACCTAAATGATGGTCCCAGCATCAATTGCCTCAAAAGCGCATGGCACCTTTGGCACCAAAGGAAGATTTCCTTTGGTTACAATGGATTTGTGGTGGAAGGTCCTGCAGCGAGGACAGGAGCACCCAGAGCCGGCCGCGCGGAGGGCAAAAGCAGGACGTGCTGAACATGTGTATGTGCCAGCACTTTCCCAACAGCAGAACCTGGGTGGTCATGTTCACTGGATGCCAAACGCCGGCAAGTTGTCCTTGCTTGTTGGGATATTGGTCATCATGCACCATTGACTAGTCATTGCTCTCTGGTTGTCCTGGATCCCTCTGGATGACCACTGAGGATGTGCATGAGGCACAGAATCTTGAACTGTCACACTTGGGAACAAAGAACTGTTTTGTTTCCAAATGAACAAAATGATGGTCCACTACATTCCCAGCAACATGGTATTACCAAACATCATTGAATAAACGGTTGCGCACGTTTAAGATCTACCATGTACGTTCCCTGCACCTGCACAACCCAGTCAGTGCAATGGGGTCGGCGAGCACCCTCCCCCCACCCACCCACCCAGCAACCTGGTATTACCAAAAAATATTGATTGAAGAATAGCACATGTTCAGCTCCTGTGTGCATCTTGTGCATCATCAATTGGTTCCAGCACACCGTATCAGCCTTGGATCTAGATAGATTGGTGAGTAGCCATCAGAGGACTGACCCTAACCGGGGGACAGCAGTTTTGTTGCGTCAGTCGTTTTGAATCTCAGGGATTGCTGGGTTCTCTGCGCATTGGTGGAATGGACAGCACAGGCTCATTACAAACATTGAAATGGTTCTCCCAATGTTGGCCGCGTTTTCCCTGAACAGGGATCATTCACAAAAGAAGAATTCATAAAATTGATTGCATGATTATTTGTGTCTGCACCTCACCACATCTGCAGCAAACTATACAACAAAAACATTGTCCATGCCCAACCTCTGAGCTGTCAATTGCGATTGTCCTCAAGGGTGAAGTGGTACTATATAAATACCCCTGGTGTTAACAATCAAAGAGAACACCAGCAGCAGCATAATTTTCACCCAATTGCACAATGTACAATCGAAACACAATCGAAATCACGCGTCATGAAGCCGGAAAAATCCAAGCAGTGATCTCTCTCCGTAGCTCTCTGTGACAGGTTACTCGCGAGCCTTATATGTAATCATCCAGCTCAGCTTAGTTATATAATAAACCGAATGATGGGGAGCACGCTGTCAACGTGTGTTGTTGCAAGTATCCAGGCATTCATAGGCGTTCACTGATTTACCATTGATATTTCATTGGATGTGGTAACAAGCTTGGCCTGCCAATAGGTTGACAGGGGAGCACAGAAACGTTCCTCCTTGTTCTAGTACGGGAGGTTGAGAACCAGGGGCAGATTATTGCCCAGGCAGATCATTGGCTGATGGCAACATGTGCAACACCCAGCTGCATTCTAGCCCCATCTCAACTGGCCATTGGTGTTGTCAACGTAGTTGTCCAGTCTGATGCAAGTATCCTTTCGCAGGCTACCATTCTTCTTCACACAGTCGCCGCACATCCAACCCTTGTAGGCCCCAGATTTCGTGTATTTGAGGCCGCTGCAGAACTCCAGTAGGCCGCGCGATGGCGCCCCACTGTAGTAACTGAGTTTCCCACTGTTTTTGGGACCAATTCTTTCACCAATGTCAAGCTGGCTCACTTGCAAAGATCCATCCATCTTTCTGCAATTTCCAGAAAGTACACCGTCGGTGAGGGAGAACGACCAAGGATTGCAACTTTGTGAGAAGTTAGGCATTGTATCGACCTGTGGTACAGCATGCAGATGTTGCCACAAGCAGGGACACTAGTTGCGCATTGGCACCCGCTTTGTCTGTTACTGCACGTCAATGCACTTTCACTGAATACAATCTTCACAGTGAGGCGTGTTCAATGTTCTGAGACAGCATACTACCGAATCCAGATTTCAAGACCACTTTTATTGCAGTTTGATGAGGGTGGGGATCCAGAGGATGAGTATTGACAGCCCATCTGGTATTGTCAGGGCAATGCGTATCATGAGGCAAAAGGGCTTGGTGGGGGGGTTTTGACCCACAGCAGGCATTGACTGGGGCCTGCTGTGGGCTTCAGCCGGGCCTCCACCGAAAGGGCATCAAGGAGGGGAAGGCCCCTTCTCACCCTGAACCTGCTGGAGACAGTGCCACATCTTTTGTTTATTTTGTTAAGGACCGCCCTTGAGGACTGCCCCAAGGGACCTCCAACCGCCAACCGCCAACCGCCAACCGCCAACCGCCAACCGCCACCAACCGCCACCAACCGCCAACCGCCAACCGCCGCCAACCGCCAACCGCCAATTTTTTTGAAGTAGAGACGGTCCCATGACCATGAAGCGCAGAGCGTCCCTGTGAACGTTCCTTTCTGTTGGCGTTACGAAGCCTTTCCTCCCTTTCCCCCTCAAGGCCAGCGGAAATCGGGGCGGCTTCGAAAATTCGTGACAGAAACAGCGCGTCACGAGGATCGCGTTGAGGTATATGCGCCCTGGACACCCCCCCCCCCTCCCAGCGGACCCGCTCTGCAGCCCCTTGTTGGGACCGGGTATTTTTGGTACACGCAAGTGACACGTAAACGTAAAGTGAAGGTGAATCGTCAACCGAAGTGGGGGGTGGGGCTTCCTTCTCATCCGCGGACGACTAATATAAATGCGAATTTCTATAAATGTGGATCATGGACCGATGACGCCACACACCCGGATCTCCACGAATCCACGAATCGTCACCTGCACCGCGCCATCAGTGACCCAACGGGGCGCCCAGTGATGTATCAGAAGGGCCGTACACCGCAGGAGGAGGGGGGGTACCCCCTCCCCCCCCCGGACCCCCCCCCCCTCCTCCCCTTCCAATGTTTGAGGCTGACGGCCCCAATTTTGCTTCGGCGCCTTCGATGCCAAGAGGATTTAAGCTTCAAAATTTTGTGCCCGCCTTCTGCGGGGGCCATAGGGGGACCCTGGGAGGGGGGGGGGGGGGGGGTCCCAGCCAAAACCCCCTCCCCCCTTGCAGATCCCCCCCCTTCCCCCGTGTCAGGCGTAAGTCGCTTATGCTTTTTTCCGCAATCGAGCTACGCTTTCCTCCCACCCCCCCTTCTAAACCCCCCCCAAAATAATTTAGTACCCCCCCCCCCTGAATTTAGTACCCCCCTGGCCCTATTAAGCAATCTGCCAAAATAAGTACCCCCTTGAGCCTCCCAAGCAAACGGAACATGGGCCTCCGTGTGTCAGTGAATGTACAGTGCGTGTGCGGGTGATCCGGGCAGTGACGCCCATTCCACAGCCATTGCACAGGCGACCCACCAGGTCCCGTTGCGATGCTGACCTCCCAGGGCCCATGCGTCGCAGGCAGGCCATTGCTTAGGGAGACCCCCCCCCCCCCCCTCCCGGGGGGTGGATGGGTGGGTCAGACGCCAAAAAAAAAACAGTTTTGAATTTGGCCTCAAAGTTCCGGCCCCTTTGATAGATTTCATTTTTCGCGGGAGGAAAATTTTTCTAATGTGAGTGGGGGGGGGGGGGGTCCCAAGGCCCCAAACAGCCCCCCCCCCCCCCCCGGGTCCTTAAGCAATGGCCTGGTCGCAGGACGTGTTGGCCGCGCCGTTGTGACTACGGCGTCTCTCACAGTTTTCCATTCGATTCCGTGGTGCGCCTCTGCATCGCTGGCCCTTCTCAGTGCGCCGCTGTGGTGTGTCTGCGGGCGGCTTCCCCGAATGTGGCCAAACGCCCGTCGTTAGGCCCCCCAGAAGAGCGTCAAGAGCAAACCGCTGCTGCATTTCAATGGAGAACAATCG
>OZ038401.1:14115278-14217731 GCA_964036045.1 Eutreptiella sp. 'Long Island Sound 2002' | reverse complement strand
CCAGGTTACACAGGTGCCACACCCCAACCGAGTACAACCCATGCAAGGGAGCGGAGGGGTACACTTTTTTTTAACTCGTGACCGAAGTTCCACCAAGTGTCCATTGAGAGTACACATAGCAGGTCATGGGTCAGTGACAGGGCCAGCTTTGGTTATGAGGTTGGTATGACCTACCCTCACCAAGACGGCTGCGGCGGGTTGGCGAGAGGAACAAGTCCTGCGCCTTACCCCACCCCTGTTGCCCTGTTTGCCCGGGTATGCGCGTCCTCCCGGACCTCTCGGGGGTGTTACAATCCAGTCAAGACAATGACGTCGCCCATGTCCTCGAGCGGGATCTCCATATCGTGGAGATCACTCGGAACCTCCAGTGCCTTTGTCCTCCGTTTCTTGTGTGTCTCACGAGGGTTCTCGTCCCACAAGCGTTTCATGCGTTGTGCAGTGGCCCCTCGGATGTCCCAATGGGGGTCCGACAAAGTCGTCCGCCGTAAGGGCGTAAGGGTCACTGCGTGCACTTGAGACATATGCCGCCATGCACACGCTTTGTCCGCTTGGATGCTGGCGGACTGCGAATCATGAGCCTCCCAACACGAGGATGCCGCGGCAAGCTTGCGCAATGCCGTGGACCGCACCTCGGGGAGGACTGCCGTGCGCCACTGGCGGAAGCGCAGTCGGCGGGAGTCCGCCATCCAGGACAATTGGTAGACCGCCTGTTGCACCTCTACGTACCATCGCGCCATGTGTTCCTTATGGAGGAAATACGCTTGCCGGCACAAGTGTTCGTGGTGGTGTGCCAAGAAGAGGGACTTCTGTGTGATGGCCTGTGCCTGTGCCACCTCTTCCAAACAGAGTCGCGCGGCTTGCGTTCGGGCGTGTAGCATGGCCCGCCTTGCATGCTTCATGAAAGGCCCAGCATGGATTTCACGAGACTCATGCGGCGGGGAGGCCGGAGTCTGTGCCGGTGGCGGCGACAGCTCTCTTGGCCGTTTGCGCAGCGGTGCTACATGGCGGTGCCGGGCCATGGCCTCCAAGACCCATGTGCGCTCAGCGGTGGTGACTGCTTGTGTCGTATCGGTGAAACGTGGCTCTAATCGCGGCGGGATCGACAGAACACCTCTCACGTGGTTCCACATGTTGCGGGCCGTAGGTTTAGCTACCTGCGGCGGGGCGGCGGGGCGGCAACAGGTGGGACGATGTGCGTGGGCCGCTTATTGCTAACGAAAGATGGGGCGTGGTGCAATTTGTCAACGACCCACGCCTGCAATCGCTGGAATATGTGGAGGTGCCATGTGGCAACTACCACCCTCCAGTGCGCGGGGACTGGAAGGAAGGATTGTTGAAGGGAGTGCGGGAACTGCAAGCGGGTGCACATGCGCAGTTCGTCAGTGGGCGCCGTTTGCCGCCACTTGGTTGCCTCCGGTTTCCATGTCTCCCATGCGTTGGTCCAAATGTCCCAAAACTGGGACTCGGAGGGGCATGACGAGAGGCACTCCTGCACTGCGAGGCCATGGCACTGCCCAAATCGTGGGCACAGCACCGACCGAGTTTCCCAGGGTGCCCCATACCCTGGCCATCGCAGTGTCCTCCACAGCCATGGGCCCCATTTATCCCAGTTGACCGCACGCAAGGCAGCCATGACGTCCAATGTGCCTCGGGTACCAGCTTTTTGGGGGCGTGATTGGATGATCCACTTTCGGGCAGGGGACAGCATCACATGGTTGTTTTTTTTTTTTAACTGACTCCAGAAGTTCAAAGGGTACTCAAGACTGTGCTTGGGAAAGTGGGTGTCTCCACCATATGATACAGTGGATCCCCGCAACGCGGGGCACATGGCAAAGACCCAGAGTTCACATGCGTATACCAGAGGGCCCTCTAATGCGGTAGGCAAAACCGCCACGCCGTCACGGGACGGCATCACATGGTTGTTCAAGAGGATATCCGCGGGTGATGTGCTGCCCAGACCACGGCAAGGGTGCATAGTGCTGCCTACTCGGGCTGCGCGGTCGGCCCATTCGTTGCCAATCCTGTCTTGATAAGCTTGCAAGCCCGGGGGGGGCGACCCCTCGGTTCTGGACGCCAACTACGCCCCCAACTAACTGTCGGCCGGAGGCCCCTTGGGGGGGGGGGGGGGGGGGGGGGGGGGCCTTGGAGGGGGGGGTCTAGGAGGGGCGCCGGGGAGGGCGGTTCCCGGGGGGGGGGGGGGGGGCGGTTCCCGGGGTTCCCGTGGGGGGGGGGGGGGGTGTCGGGCACCTCCGAACAGTTGGGTATGCGGCCCAGGTGTGATCCGACAGTTCGCACCGCCCCTTCCCACAATAGAGGGTAGGGTATCATCGGCTTGGGTATTCCTAGCCACACTGGGAACCTCAGGGGGGTGGGCTCCTGAGGCGGCCATGGGATTAGAGTTACACCATGCCACAAGACATACATACATGCATACAAAGATATATATATATATATATATATATATATATATATATATATATATATATATATATATATATATATTTATATTCATATATATAGGGGTTGGAATGCAACTGCAAACGTGTGGTCATAGCAACTCGGGGCGGTGGCCTCGGACCACACCGCCATGATGGTACATCACCCCTCCCCGCTTACACCACACTTGCAGCAGCCTTCTCCCCAAACGTCTCGAGGAATGAAAAAGAAGGGCCTAAGACCAAGATTGACTCCTTGGAACACTTTCTACGGATCGACCTAAGGAGGGAGGGGCCTAAGACCAAGAGTGGCTCCTTGGAACACTTTCTACGTATCGACCTAATAAGGGCACAGGAAAAAGCCCTTACTTAAATAACTCACCTTCACTTGATGAGCTATCAGAATCATATGCTGCGGCGGCCGACCTCTTCTTTGGCTGCCAACTAAACACCTGGTTCCTCCTCCCTACACTCTGCAACGGGCGAGAACGCTCCGCCCCGGAAGATGCCTCGGAGGAGGAGGAGGAGGAGGAGGAGGAGGAGGAGGAGGAGGAGGAGGAGGAGGAGGAGGAGGAGGAGGAGGAGGAGGAGGACTTGATCCTCTTGGGGTGCGGGGCTGGTGCTGTGCTGGCACGGGGAGGGCCCTCAGCCACGTCCCCTCCATCCTCAGCATCCATCTCATGATGAGACCGCTTGATGTTGTTCTTCTTTCCCGACTCTGCGGCGAATGCTTTCCCGGGTGCCTACTCCCATCGCTCTGCGGCGAGTGCAGTTGTGTTGGTTTAGGTTTCGGCACACACGGGTTTGGGTTTGGGCACGGTGGTGGCTGAATGACTTTTTGCAAAGGGAACCGCCCCTTGACGCGCTTACCTAAGAAAATGCGGAAAATCGCGACGCAACAGACGCAACAATCAGAAGTGGCCCACTTGTGGGCAAGGTGGCTACGTCACCCCTGCCTACGCCTACGCCTACGAGAAAGGAAAGGAAGAAAGAAAGCCCCTTTTTGCCTCCTTCTCGAGCCGGGGAAAAGCTCGAGGCAGGGATCTCCAAGCCCCTGATTGCCTCCTCCTCGAGCCGGGGTATGAAAGCTCGAGGCAGGGATCTTCAAGTGCCGGGTCCGGCGAATTGGCTACATCTCACCATGATGGTTGGGGCCCAAAAGAGGGCGGAAATGCTACATCACCCCTGCATTCTCGGGGGTCCCCAACAAAGGGAACAAAATCAGAACTCAAAACCTACGCCGGGGGGGCACCCTGATGCACCACGCAACGAAGCGTGGATTCAAAGATTGTCCCGGTTTCCTCAATAGCACCGGACGGTTGGGGCCCAGAAGAGGGCGGAAATGCTACATCACCCCTGCATTCTCGGGGGTCCCCAACAAAGGGAACAAAATCAGAACTCAAAACCTACGCCGGGGGGGCACCCTGATGCACCACGCAACGAAGCGTGGATTCAAAGATTGTCCCGGTTTCCTCAATAGCACCGGACGGTTGGGGCCCAGAAGAGGGCGGAAATGCTACATCACCCCTGCATTCTCGGGGGTCCCCAACAAAGGGAACAAAATCAGAACTCAAAACCTACGCCGGGGGGGCACCCTGATGCACCACGCAACGAAGCGTGGATTCAAAGATTGTCCCGGTTTCCTCAATAGCACCGGACAGAATTGGCCCGCCTGTGGGCAAACTGGCTACGTCACCCCTGTCGTCTCGGGGATCCCCACCGCTATAGAGTTGGGGGGCAGAATCAGAATTGGCCCACTTGTGGGCAAGGTGGCTACATAACCCCTGCCGCCTAGGGGATCCCCACCGCCTCAGAGCGGGGGGCAGAATCAGAAAAAGGCCCACAAGTGGGCAAGATGGCTACATAACCCCGTTGGGCGCCTTCGGCGCCGGGGCGCCTTCGGCGCCCATTGGCTCCTTGGGCGCATACCTTTGACAACTAACTGTCGGCCGGAGGCCCCTAGGGGGGGGGGGGGGGGGTAGTTGGCGTCCTAGGACCCGCGGAGTCGCCCCCCCCGGGCTTGCAAGCTATGCGCCTTTTTGGGGTCCCGATGCCCGCGCGCCCAAGGTACTTGGAGTGCCTTGGTGGAGATAAGTTGGTACGCTGCGTCGTGCAAGTCATAGTCGGACGATTGTGGGCTGGGTGGCGTGGAGACGCATCGGGCAGCAGCCCGGTTGTCAAACACGATAGAGTCCCCCGGTTGGGCTAGGCACACCGCGATCCATACGCCATACATTTCAGCCCTAAAAATTGTCTGCGGGACCCGGTACTCTCGCCTGGATGCGCACAGGTCCGTTGACCACCCCTGTGCCAACGCGCCCTTCCAACAGGCGGCTGTCACTGTACCACGTCAACCCAGTGGGTTGCCCTTGCTGATGCCAGGCACGTCTTGATTGCTCAACGTTGGGTTGCACGGGACTAGTGCCGGTCTTCGGACGCAGGGATTGGAGGTACTGGTGGGGCACAAGCGACTCAAACCTGCAATCATCGGAGTCCTCATCATCGAAGAGTGACTCGAGGTCATCGTGGGCCTGTTTAGGTGCCTTGCGACCTGTGGATTGGCCGGCGCGAGGGAGGCGCCCCATTTCCATACCAAAGGACAACAAGATTTTGCGGTACTTCTCTACCATGTGTGGGAGATGACCTGAGTTGGTACGCTTTGTCATAGGCCTGTGTGGAACACGCAAAGCCTATTGGACTAGCAAATAAGGGCGCATAAACCAGCCCAGGATGCGCTGTGAGGCCCAGTCCCCCTTCCGTGACGTCTGTGTAGATGCGGTACTGCAGGTACTTTTCCACGCGGGGAGCCTGCAGGACAAAATCTTCGAAGGTGGTCTCCATGTGATTGCCCCAGCACACATCCCACATACAGAGACTCTTATACACCCACTTGCGGATGAGTACCGAATTGACGATTGGTGCCCGCTCAAAGCTTGTCAATGGGACGATGGTGTATGCGGCTACCTGTGCTTGTAGGGCGGCGAAGAGCGCATCCCTGGCCTTACCCCTATACCCTACACCAGCAATGGTGTGGCCCAAGTAAGTGAACACAGGATCCTTGAAGTCGAGGCGATGTTGTCCCCACCAAATGTGTTTTGCCTGCTGAGCACCCTCTAAGGTAGCGCCCGAGGACCGTGGTCTGTGGAAGTGATACACTTCCGTCTTGTTAGGATTGAACTGGATCCCAATCTGAGACTCCCAAGCGGAGAGGTCGGTGAGGAGTCGTTCCAATTCAGAGTAATCTTTGACAATGATGGCAATATCATCAACATAAACGAATGTGTCCGGATACTTGGCGATCAAACGCTTGATCAACAACTCATATACAATAGCAAACAAGAGCGGTGTGCAGGGGCATCCTTCTTTGACGCCCCGTGTGGGTTTGAAATAAATCCGTTCTCCTTGTATGTCCGTGTATGTGTCGGTATGTGCATAGATCGTGCGGAAGGCGGCCACATAGTTTGGCGGGAGCCCTGCATGGTTCAAGATGGAGGGAGAATGTTTGCCCGGCGCGCGCCCGGCGCGCTACTTTTCTATTAACTATCCCGACTTCAGCCCCAGATTTACCCTCCCATGGAGAAGCCCCCCAAGTAGACCACATTGCACTGCACACCTTCCCTACAAAGCACGTTGCAAGGAAGGAAATCATATTCAGGAGCAATAGTCCATGGGGCTTCTACCCATTCCAGCCCCCAAACTCACCCAGTCGCGCGGGTTTCTGGAGAGCTGCCGCCCTGTATGACAAGAGGCTCCCCCCTCCGTCCTTTAGGTTGCCTCACGCGAGCCCCGTCCATGCTTCATGAGCCCCTCCGCGCTGTTGGAAGACAGAGCACCCTCCTGCATGCTGTACAGCATGGTGGAGTGTCGTGCATGGGGGTCACGAACCCATCCCTGGCCCTGTCGGGCCATGCCAGGCAATTCCGTGCAGAGACGCTGTGCTCCACAAAGCACGTTGCAAAATAAAGCACGATCTGTGAATTCAACCACTCCAACTGTCATTTGTAGTGTAATTAACAAACAACATTGGTCCCACAAGTGTGGGTGTCAATACATTCATTACAATATTGCTCCTTACACTCATCACAAACTGCGACGGTGGAGCGCCGTTGGCAACACAACACACACACTTCCGCCTCATCCTCTGCCTCATCTTGCGTGGCGGCCGAGTTGCTTTGGTCAATCCAAACCTGAGGCGGGACATGCTCCCATGGTCCATAGGGGGGGCTGAACGACTTGCCTCCGGATGCAAAACTGTGTGAAATGCAACAAAATGCGGACTGACTGGTGCAACTCATTGGGGCCGCCACGCCAGATGTTCCTAACCAAACCCCAATGCCACAACTGAGCAAGCAGCTGCTCAATGCGTGCCCTGTACCACCCATGCACATCATTGTAACATTGTTGGCGGGCTGTCAAAGTGCCATTCTTTCTTCCAATGAGACGCACAATGACATGAATCTGGCCTTTATAAGCACCATCATGGTCCCCAACAAAGGAGACAAAATCAGAAGTAAAAACCTACGCTAGGGGTCACCATGATGCTCCTAGTATCTCAAAGTGTGGGTCTCTAGTACGGCCAAACGCCCAAATAGCTTGCGCTGTGCTAAGTGCGCCCCCTTAGTGCACCCCCTAAAAGGCCACTAGAGGGGCACGGGTCCAAAAAGATGCCCGGCGCGCGCCCGGCGCGCTAACGTTCCCCCGGAGAATATGACCTCATGGATTGTGGACGGGACAGCTTTGGTAACATCCAACAAAACAACAAAGGGCTCCCTGCCCTCCATTTCGTGCTCATGGAGGGAGTTGCCTGAGTTCGCAGCTTGCTCAGTCGTGGTGTGCAAAGGCCTTGACCCATACTGCTCGGCGCTAGCAACCCGGTCCACGAGGCGCTGCAGACGGGGTCTGTACAACTTCATGATAACAAGATACATATTGTTGGTCACGGCAATGGGTCGATAATTCTCGGGGCGGTCAGGATCCCCTTTCTTGTACATCAACACCACCTCAGACCGCAGCCAATGCTGCGGGATATTTCCTACTTTCCACACTTCCAGCACCCCCTCATACAACGTGTGTAGCGTATCGGCTGGCAGCATACCCAACAAGCGGTGCCGAACCCCATCGGGTCCCACGGCTTTCTTGCGCTTGCCCATACATGCCCGTTTGAACGCATCGAAGCTTGGTGGGTCATCAATCATGTGCCCCTGTGGGATGAGCTGTGGGATGAGTGCTTCAATGGCTGGCATGTCATAGGGGGGATTGCCACTGAAGTTGGCTAGCAAAGCGCGCGCCAGGTCCGGACTAAAGGTTGCTTTTGCGTGGGCTTCAATGGTCCGCAGGTCCAGTTTTTGGTCAAGCGGAAGAATACCCCATCTTTGCGGAGGGCAGCATGACACATGGTATAGAGGCGCTTGTTGGCCACTTCGCGCAGCTCCTGCGCGATGCGCTTCTTGACCACTTGGAAGTGTTTGTGCCACTGTTGTGCGGTAGTTTTGAGACGGGTCCGCTTGGTGCGCTTCCCCTGCCGAATGACGGCCCTAAGTACACTTTCCGCAACCCCTGCAGGAAGGAGGGCCTGGAGAGGTTGATTGGTCAGTTCACCAGCTTTTTTTTTAATCTGACCCTAGTTCAAACCCTTCAAAACACAAACTTTTGACCCCACACATCCCGCTCCCTAAAATGTGGTATCCAGTTTCGGGGGCATACAGGGCTCAAAATTAAAACATCCATTGGGGGCGTTTTCGCACAGCGCCAGTTATTACGGTGTTTACCCCGGTAACAGCCCTGAAAACCTGCCACCTCTAGAAGCATGCATGAGCAATTCAAAAGTCCGAAATTCAAACGCGTCGTGTTCTCAGAATTATCCAATGTCCAAAACAATGCAATGTAGACAATAAAATTGTCTTGCGGGTGTTCAAGAACACCTGAAAATATATTAGGGGCTACTCGGGAACATCAATATCGCAAGTATGCTCATCCATGCAACCTCTACACAAGTAAAGGTCACACGTGCAGCATTCCGATGTGTCCCTTTTGCCACAAACTTGGCAAAGGAAAGTATCCTCCTCTTCCTCATCAACCTCAGGGGCCTCTTCCTCTGTCCAAATGGAAGAAGGAATGTGCTCCCATGGGCCATAAGGTTGATACCTTTTCTGCCTTCGCAACATGAACTGTGAAAAGTGCAAAAGTATGCGTGTGTTGGCATGCAAGTCTTGATGGGACCCCAGCCAAATGTCACGCACTACTCTCCAAGACCAAAGGTGGGCAAACAAGTGTTCCACCCGTGCCCTATAATACCCATGCACATCATTATATGTCTTCTGCCGCATGGTCAAAGTCTTTCGACCAATGAAAGGGACATGTGAATGCAATTGCCCCTTGTATGCTCCATCATGCGCACCAGCAGGGGCTGCAGGGTGCAGAATTCAGGACCCTGGGACCCATGGAAAGCATCAGACTAAAAAAAAAAAATTCCTGTTTGCACAAGCAGAGCACAAGAAAACTGCACAGGACTTGGGCACAGGACTTGGGATGGCAGTGATGAAGTATCTCCAAGGCCGGGCGTACCGGCGGTTGTATGGACGGGTGCGTTGCGGACCACTCCGCTGGATGCGGGACCCTACCCTGGCCCACACGCTGCAGCACGGTTAGATCCCCCACTCCACCCGAGGGGATCAGTTTCAAAAGGTAAAGGAAAAGGCAGGCGCTCTCAGGGGGTCAGCCGGTCAGTGGGTGGGTGGGCGGGCAAAGACAGGAAAACTGCCTAAACATTGGAGGCGCAAACAAAAGTTGAGACGAGGCACAACTAGTGTTTGCACAAGCAGAGCACAAGAAAACTGCACAGGACTTGGGTATTCATTCTCCGCCGTATCCAGCTCTCGCGCCACAGAGCCCATATCCGAACCTCAGCCCCAGAGGAATGCGAACTGAGGTAGGTACCAAGTAAAAAGATAAAACAAATAGAAGCAACAGAAGCACCCAGCGGCCACGCCGTCAGGGACACCCACCGCAGTGGGCAGACACAGGCGATCACGACGGTCGCCGAGTCTCACGGATGGAAGAGGCGGTCAAATCGCACCACCAGGCCTTCAGCCCCAGCGGAATGCGGACTGAGGCAGGCACAAAAAGATAAAACAAATAAAGCACCCAGCGGCCATGCCGTCAGGGACACCCACTGCAGTGGGCAGGCACAGACGACCACGACAGTCGCCGAGTCTCACGGGTTGAAGAGGCGGGCAAATTGCAACACCAGCCCATACCGGCCTTGGATCCATATATAGGGCACAGCAACCCTGTGTCCCTTGTTCCAGTCCGTGAGGGAGACCACAGCGACTCCCTCCGGCAGCCTTACCTCCCAGACCTCGCGGCATGCATGCCGCCCTGGGGGCTTAACGCTGCGGCCGTCGGGGGCCGCGCGGCGGTGCGGCGTGCCTCCCACGCGTGCGGCCACGTCCCGGACCGCTCGCTCCAAAAACCCATCCCAGTCGGCAGGGAGGGAGCACTGGGGGCACAGGCGCACCCCGTTGCCGAGCAGCACCCGGCGGATGGGGAGGTGCGCCACCCTGCCGCGAAGGCGGTTGCGGAGCACGGCGGTCCACTTCGCCGCCCAGCGCTGCTTGGCCTCCGCGGACCGCCGGTGACGCTGTCCGCCATGGCGACCCTTCCGGTGGGCTCCACGGGAACCCCGTCGCTTGCGGGCCCCACGCGAGCCCCGACGCTTGGTCATAAGTGCGGAAAGCAAAAAAGGTGCCACATGGAGGGCGCATACACTGCCGCCGCTGGACTGCCTGGGGTGGAGGGGGGGTGGGGGGGGGGGGGGGCTAGCATCCCCGGAGGCACACCACTCCCCGCACCAGAGCCTCGCCCAAATTATCCAGCAATGCATCCCACGTGCGCCAGGCCTCGACCTCCGCCCTCGCCTGGGAGCCTCCAAACACTGACGTCACCCTTGACATAGGGTCCCCCGGCTGCAGCGCCGAGGGCACCCACACCAGGCGGACCACGATCCCTGAGATCCACAGGACCCTAGCCAACGACCGGAGGACCGCTTGGTGGTGGGTCAGGTGGCTAGTTGCGCGCAGTCGGAGAACCTGAGCAATGGCCGCTTCACTGTCGCTACACACCGTAACAGACCGGCGCCCTGTTCTGACAGCAAACCTGACAGCCCACGCCAATCCCCTCAGCTCCGTGGTTTGCTGGCTGGCAAAGCGGGCAGGAGGTGTCACATGCGTCCGCACACCCACTCCCGGCACAAGCGCTCCCACCCTCCAGTACCCTGCATCACGTGCTCCATCGACACAGATGATGACACCCCCGCACCACAGAGAGGAGCGCGAAAGCTTGTCCTCACTCCCAAACTGGAGGGTCTTCAACTGTCGCCAGGCCTCCCCACCCGGCGCCTGCCAGGGCTCGGCCGCCACCGCCACCAATGTTGCGAGGCTGCCCAGCATTTTCAGGGGGAAGCCCTGGACCGGCTGTTTGACCCCGCCCACCGTTCTACCCCAGCGCAGCCAGCAGTAGGCGCCCGATGCGAAGGGGCAACCCAATCCCCTCGGTCGCACATGCCAATTCAGCAAACCCAGGAAGCTTTGGAGGTGCCTGTCGCTGCCTGTGCCAACCGCCAGTCTCAGCCAGCCCGCCCACAACTGGAGCAGCGCCTGTTCGTGGCTCCTGATCTGCCTAGTCTGCAAGTCCAGTTCCTTTCCCAGGAACGATGCCACAGGCACCGGGTCCAGGACACTCTTAGGACTAATGAGGAACCCAGCCTCGATCAGGGCACGCACAGCCGCTCGCCCCGCTTCCCTGAGCACCTCCCTATCAGTGAAGACGAGCAAAAAGTCATCGAGATAGTGCACAAGGAGTATCTCGGGGGGCAGCACCCCCCGGAGAATGCGGGCCAAACTCGTTTGGCACAGATAGGGGCTGTATTTCCAGCCAAAGGGCAGGCGTGACAGCGCCACAGGCGGAGCCCCAGGGGTGGGCCGGAAGCGAAAAACCTGGCGCGCCCCCGGGGGCAAGCAAAAGCTCCAAAACGCATTTTTGAGGTCAATGTGGAGCCCGTAGAGGCCCACATCAGGCGGGAACGCCGATAAGGACCTGGCCAGGTCCTCCCAGGAATCCAATCTAAAAGTGGGGGGTTTGGCCCCGTCACTCTTGTTGATCTTGACGCAACTCAAGATCAAGGATACCTTCTCGGAGGACTTGGGGATGACGAAGGGGTAACAAGGTTGGGGGGGGGGGTTAGCCATTTCCTCGTAGACCCCCGCCCCCCTCAACGCTTGCACTATCCTCTGGACCTGCTGCGACACCCAACGTGTTGCCCCTCGGACCACCCTGTCCCCGTCCCTCCACTCCCGCTCGACATCGAAATCCCGGAGCCCCCCGCGGTAGAAGGGCGGGACCACAGCGTCCCACAGATCCTCAGGGAGCTGGTGGGTGCCGATCGGCCCCAAACCCCGGTCCGAAATGGCATCCTCGACCCCCCCCATGAACCGCGGAATGGGGGAGGTGTTGACGTGGAGGCATGCTTCCCAGGCGTCCGGGTGGAGTGCGCGCAACGCGCTCAGGAGTGCGGGTAAAGCCCCCCGCAAGCGGAAATCCTCGGCTGTATCGAAGACTCTATTCAACCACAAATCCACCCTCTTCGCCACCATCCACAAGCCACAACGTTCCCGTTCCGCTATCCAGTGGAAATGCGGGGTGAGGGCCTGCATGAACTCCAGGAAGAGGGGGGGCTGTTCCTGCACCCTCCTGCCCCTGTCTGGACCCTTACAGAGGGGGGGGGGGGCGACGCCACTGGGCCCGCCCGCCCCCTAGCCTTGGCCTTGAGGCGCTCAGCTGCAGCCACGAAGGCACCCTCCACCGGGCTTTGCGTCGCCGGCGTCCGGACATGCCCGCCTGGCCCGAGCTTGATGCGCTTGGGCTCCGGCGACCCGATCTGCTGGGCCAAACGAGGTCTCCCAGCTTGACGGCGTGCGGGGGCTCGGGATCGCATGGCCTGCGCACCACCCACGACCATCTTAGCGCGACGCGGCCCCGTGTATGTGCGGTGGACACGGCCCACCACTCCAGCTTTCGAGCCCGCTCCGGCCCCCCCTTTGACAGGACCAACGGCTGCCTTGGAGGACCACGGTTTACGCTCCCGTCCTGCGAACTTGGCAACTCCGGTCTGTCGACGCCCGGGGGAACCCCTGGCGCTGCCGACTGCGAAGGCGCCATAGGGCTCGCTTCCGGAATCCTCGCTGTTGTAGTCGGTGTCCACGTCGGAATCGACATTGATGGGCCCGGTTGCCGTCCCCGGCTCGCACACCCCCCCCCCACGGCAACCAGAGGACCCGCCACCGTGCACAGCTGACCCGCATCTCCCCGAGACACGGCGCCGCGCTCAATGGCAGAGGCCAAAGGCTGAAGTGGAGGGAGGGTAGGAGCCGTTTCAGGCCCCAAGCCCATCTCAGCAGAGCCATCCTCGGCGGACTCCTCCAGCTCGGTTGCGGCTTGGTCTCCTTCGCCTCCGCCCCCAACTGCGCCGCTCGCGGCGGACCCCAGTCCCTGACCCCGCGGACGCCTCGGCTTGCGCTTGGTCGGGGTGTTGAGGGCGCTCGCGATATTGGGGAACATCGGTGAGCCCCACAACGCCAGGACGCCCACACGCTCCGGAGTAGGCAAAGGCCCCTGATCACGGGACCATGCAGGCAGTACCGTAGGGGCAACGACTCCCGGGTCGGACCATTTGGTGCCGTATTGCATCGCCACGACCGTGCTCTGCCATCTGCCCCACCATTTGTAGTAGGCGAGGTCTGGTTTGCGGGCCCAAGTCGCTGCGGCGCCTCCCCTGCGCGGTGCTCGCCAGGGTTTCGGCCATGCCTGCCTCCAATCCCGCCTCCCCTGATTGCCAGACGAGCATGTCTGAGGATCGGCCCATCGAGACCATGTGGCTATGAAGCCACGCACGGACGCCGTCCGCATACCTGTACAGGGGTCGGGTGGTGTAACCCTCCTCCCCTGTCTTGGAGTTCCAGAACTGGACAAAGCCTGGCATAGCCAGGTCAGTAACCCTGATGCCAGCTGCTTCGCCCACCCGTAGGTAGCATACCCAGCTGATGATGGCCAACGCGCTGAACACCGTTCCGTTTCTGGAGTCTCTGCCCTTTTCGACGAGCTGGACCAAGCCCGCTGGGGACAGATAGGGCTGGGAGCCCGAGGAGGCGGCTCCCGCCGCGATCCTCTTGTGCAAGGTGGTGACTGTTGGGGGCAGCCACTGGAGATCCTCCGCGGCCCGGACCGCGGAAGTAATACCCCGCAGGGCTGACGCTGTAGCGCCGGCTTGCGCCCGCTCTGCCAGGAGGCCTGCCAGTGCCGCGGCTGGATCAGGCGGGCCCGCGCGTTCCGCGTAAGCCGCCAAGGCCCGGAGCCGGGACGCATACTGCGAGCGGGTTCTCGGTCTCCAGGACTGCATGGCGCTTTCTTCCGGTGAGCAGGGGTCGTCTGCCCGGGCTGCTGTCTCCCAACGGCGGGCGAGCGCCCGCAGCTCTGCCGCTGTGTCCGTGACGCCGGAGCCCGGGGCGGCCGGTCCGGGCTCCAGCCGGTCCTGTCAGGACCAGTGTGGGCATCTAAAGTGCCAGTGGCGTTCGTCGGGGGAGCCCCGCTGCGCGCACCTCTGGCACCCTCCGCTCGGCGGCGAGTCCACAGGGATCCATTCGCCCTGCCTCGACTGCCACTGCAATACCCCGCCCACCTCCCTGAATTTTACGCTCCGCCATGTGAACGCCGACCCTTGCTCCTTCCACGCCTCCTCCAACGTGGCGTACTGGCTGGACTCGGAGCTGGATTTCCCTTGCGTCCCAGCATACCTGCGGGCATATGCCGCCTGGGACTGGGACACGCAGTCCCAGACCCTCCACGCGAGCTGTTCTCCTGGGTCGACCGCGGCCTCCGTTGCCTGGCCGCCGAACTCGCTCGGGCGGGGGATCTCCCCCACCTCACCGGCTCTAAGGCGTACGTACGCCTTTATGTTGGACAGCATGAGTCTCATCCACTGTGCCAACTGGGGCTTCTCGAGGGCTCGGTTTATCTCAGACACGCTCAGCGGGGGCAAGCGGGGCCCCTCCTTCACTGCCACTCGGGCGAGTTGCTCTCTGAGTTCTTGAATTTCTTTGTGCCGCCAGCCGCTCCTCGGCTGACACCTGTTGGTTCTGATTGGGCTGCTCAACCCCGTCCATGGGTTAACAAAAACAAAGACAGGAAAACTGCCTAAACATTGGAGGCGCAAACAAAAGTTGAGACGAGGCACAACTAGTGGTGTACCAGCAGGGGCTGCAGGGTGCAGAATTCAGGACCCTGGGACCCATGGAAAGCATCAAACAGCAACATACCGGTACTTATGTGTTGCGGTTGTTTGAAATAGACGCCGCCAGGCATCCCACTGTGCGTCGTTGCTGTTAGCAATTCCCCATCGTGGTAAGAAATGCCAAGCGGCGTCATCCCACTTCATCTTGCCCGTGTCCTCCTTCCGCTTCAGCAGCCATTCAAGAACTTCCTTCCAATCTTCCGAACTTACCGAACTCAGCCCACCCTTCAAGGTCTTCATGGTGGCAGCGAGCTGCTTACCAGCCTCCCGAGACCGTTTTGTAGTCTTGGGGGCGCGCGGCTTTGCACGGGGTGATGGAGTTGAAGATTTTGATGGACTCCTTCCCCGATTGTTAGGCGGGGGCGAAGGATTGCGTGTGGAGGGGGGCGGTGAGTCGGCACTCGGGATGGCAAAGGAGATAGACTCAACTTTGCACTGACGATTCACCACCTTCACCGCATCTTGGAAACACTCCAAGTGGAGTAAGCCGTCGGGCGCAAACCCCACCACTGTGGCAGGAACTCGCATCTCATTGGAGCGAGTGTAGAACACCCTATCTCCAACATTAAAGTCCATGGTGAATGCAATAGAGGGTGTGAGAAATGAGAGCAAAAGATGATGCCCCGCAGCAGACACCCTGAGAATGTATAACCATCTACCGGCCTCAGGGTACCCGTTTGCAAGGGTACATACACGCAAGAAGGGGGAGGGTTGATGCTACAAGGACACACAATGGCACTAGTACCCTGCGGCAATCCTACACCCAAAAAACTGCCTACCGGTGGTGGAGAGTGGCCTACTTTTCGCACAGCGCACGGTACGCCCCCATTGGGGGGTCGTTTTGTCGGCCAGAATAATGACTTCACAAGGGGCAAGACATCCAATATCATGCCTTGGGGTATGCTACGCGAACAAACCCAAAAAGGGTGTCCGCACCTGGGCTTGATCGAACAACCTCTCTTCGAGGTGACTTTCCAACAAGACCACTCATAGCAGGGCTCTTAGCTTATGATGTGGACCACAGCAATTTGGCTGGTTTCCCTGATCCTGCTTTCCCCTTAGACAGGCATAGTACAAAGCGAATAGCCACATGACAGGCGGGAGCGCGCGACACTGCCCAGCCTACCCACCAACCCACTGGCCTACCACATCATAGAAAAAACCCTGAATACTGTCCATGCATTACGTCTATAGATTCTAACACAAACACACACCCCTTTACACACACACTGTTGGCAGCTGCTTTATCTGTGCCCATATTGCAAAAAGGATCCTAGTTTTGAAATGATGAAAGCCCTTCATTTGCAGCGGCAAAATTTCTGCCTTGTGCAGTTCTGTTGCATTTATCATGGTGTGTGCACGCACATGTGGTGGTGGCAAACATGGACAGCCAGCAAATCACTCAAAAGATTCTCACCGGTCGGGTTCACGTGTCCACAAGCAAGCAACTGTGGATACATTGATCTATACATCCATACATATATATACATGTGTTTGTCTTTTTGTGTGTGTCTGGTCTGGTGCCGGGGGTGTGCAGTAGCCCCTCAAACGGTCCACAACCGCGAGCGCACATGGACATTGGGTCCAGACCCATGTACAATCTCCGTCTTGGGACCTGTAGTTTCACACGGGTGAGGTGTGTCCTCAAGAAGGACACCACACGGGGCAGAACTTGGGTGTAGACTGTCACATCTATGCAGCCACGGCCACCACAGTCCCGGTTGAAGAACCTGAATGAACACTGATTTCATCAGAGTCCGTTGCCTACTTGAAACTGCACACACTATACATCCATATATATCTTGGTGTGGGTGTGGGTGGGTGCGAGTGCATATACCTGCCAGGCAGCCCCGTTATACTTGCCAATCCTGAGATCCCCCCCCCCTTTCAACAGGAAGAATGGGCAGGGATGACGACAGTGAGACCCCCCCCCCCACCCAGGCTCGAGGGATGGAAAATGGCAGACAGAATGGGCGGTTCCCCCTCTGGGCTGTCGTGGGCTTGCCCCTTTGGAGGGCCCTGACACAGGGTTGGTGCATGGACATGGGTGCCAAAGGGCACATGATTTGTGCATAGGTGCATGTCTTCGTGTTGTTCTGGGCAGGCAGGCAGAGAAGCTGTGAATCAGTGAGACGAAGCATTGCTGCAGTGTGTGTGTGTGTGTGCCAAGGTATCAATTCGAATCATGCTCAAACTGCGAGGTTCAACAATCCGACGTCCTACCACTACTGCAAACCATGAGTCCATTGTCCTGCCTTGCAGGGGGGCAGCGCAGAGGGCCTTTGATCTCCATATGTAGTGTGTGTGGGGGGGGATCAATGGTCGGTGCTGATCGACTGAATGTCCCCGCCATAGACACTTTCAGCCATTAGTCCAGAGGTTCTCTTGCAAATGCATGTGTCCCCTTCTTGGTTGGGGTGCTCCACTATTCAATGTACAACAAGTAGGTACAAGGTTTCAATCAGCGGCGCCAGTGGCAGCTGCATTTGTTATATATATATATATATATATATATATATATTATATATATATATATAACCTGTGGACGGCGAACCACTAAAGATCAATACCTGTGTGTTGCTGAGCTAGATGGTGCATGAAAAACGGCCACGCCCTCTAGCTGGGTTTGTGTTGATGTGTCGCAGTGATTCACAGGGCCGTATAGCCTGATGCACTCCTTCGGCCTAACTATACGGCTTTCTGTTCTCCTGCTGGAGAGAAAAGGGGGGAAATAGGCATTCACTGTGTTACGTGCGTGCTGACTAGGCCGCATAGCATGATAGCTGTGTGTTTGTGGGACCATATGTCAGGTGAGGTGCCCCGTGCTTCAGTGGAAGCACCCTGGGCTCCAGTGTCGCTGGACCCAGGTTCGAACCCCACTGCCCGAGCTGCCGGAGCGGCGGCTCGGGAAAAGGCAAGCAACGGGTGTGTGTGTGGGGGGGGGGGGGGATTGCCATTTTTACCAGGTCTCCTGGATTAGCCCATATGGCCACTCTGGCGTCCTCGGGTCGGGTCACTCCCATCGAAGCAGGCCCACTGTACGGGCTCAGGGTGCGTCCCTGTGTTACCCCTCGACCAGTGTGATATGCACTCTGGACCAGAAACTGGCTCGCTGCCCCAGGACCACCCTGGAAGTGAGGGTGGTAGCTCCGTGGCTTCCGCCGGGCCAGCTCCACGGTAATAGTTCAACGAGCCCGTCATGGCCATGTTGCCCCGTGTGTTGTGTGTGTGGTGGGGCAATCACAGCTGGTGATGCTCGCGGCAGCGAGGCGGCATCCATGCCTACTCATTCAGCGACTTTCTCAGAAGGGATGCCCTTGACGCACGGCTACCGCCGCCCGCCTCCAGGCACGCCCACTCCGGGAATCGAACCCACGACCTGTGTGTGTGTGTGTGTGTGTGCCAAGGTATCAATTCCGATCATCCTCAAGCTGCGAGGTTTGTGTGTGTGTGACGCCCAGGAGAGAGTGCATTTGTATATGGAGCATAGGCCTTGGGCTTAAAGGCATCGCCTTTATCCTTGTGTCCCAGTGGGAGCACGTGGAAAAGAGCCTTCGGCGCCGACAGAGCTAGAGGCTCCACCGCTGACCATGGTGTGTGTGACGCCCAGGAACTTCAATCAAAGCTCAAACTGCGAGGTTCAACATGCCTACAATCCTACCAAACAGCAGCGAAACCATGAGTTCTGAGTTCGAATGAGGCCACGCTGGAGCGCACGTGTTGGGGGGGAGGGGGGGTTCACCATTTTTACCAGGTGTCCCGGTTGAGCCTGCATGGCCACACTGGAGTCCTGTGTGTCTGTTGCGTGCATATATAGGCCAGGCAGCCATTTACTTGCCCACCTTGCGCAGCAATCCATGTGCCGCCAGCTAAGCTAGCGGTGTGGACTTTTTGCACAAGTCGAAGGGGCAGCCGCCCCAATGGTCAGATTTGCCCAGTTGGAACCCCATTGATGGCATGCAACAAGAAAGGTACAGCTTGAACACACTGTAACACACACAGCTGAACCGGGTGGATGGTATGTCTATCCATCCTTGCCCTACAGCATTTACCCCGGGAGCACTGGAGCAGACACACCATCTCTGTCATCTCAGCGGAGTACAGAATGGTCCTGACCTCACACACTGCCTCCCATGGAAAGTAGGCGGGCTTCGAGTGATGATTCATCCTCACCCCTGAGGGATACCAACTGAAACGTGGCACTATAGCTGTGGTGCATGGAAGACACATGCCACAGGACCTCACAATGTTCATTTCTGATTCACTGCTGAAGGCGATTCTGCTCGTGTGCTCTTTAACTTTTTGGGGGCTGCCTCAATTTGTTGAAAGTAGGGTACTCAAGACAGTTCTTGGAAAGCAGGCATGGGACTCATATGATACACTGGATCCCTGGCAAGACCAGGGCACAAGGCAAAGGCCCATGGGGGAATAGTTGCCCGGCGCGCGCTCAGCGCGCTACCTTTGTATTAAGTATCCTGGCTCTAGCCCCAAGTTTGTCCTGACCTAGCCCGCCCCCAAGAAATCTCCCCCCTTTTGTAAGGCCGCCCCCCCCCCCCCTAGAGGCGGGGCCATGAGGCAACGGATACTGGGCTCGCATACGCCCCCGTGTCACAGGCGCATGGTCATCACCACACTGTTCAGTGTTTTTCCTTGCTGCACTGCAGCGCAGACCAGTTCTGAACCACTCCAGGTGGCTGCTGACAGTGCTTTGGCCTTGGCCATTTGTACATTGAGGTCAGCTCGCACCCACCACCCTCCCACAGTGCCGGTTAGTCTCTAACCCTTGCTCTGCGGATCTTGCTCTTGCTGCCCCTGTCTTGCTCTTGCTCTCTGGCACATGAGGACGCATCATATCCAAACTACGGGGGCGCAAAGGCGTCTCAATGTTTCACCATCAGACTGTTCAGCTTAACGCTTCAACAGGTGCTTTGCTGCATTGTAGCGCTTACCTGTTCAGTACCACTTCAGGCGGTTTGCGTGTGTGCGCTGACCGCCCGCCCACATATCCAGGTCAGCTTGCACCCACCACCCTCCCGCGGGCCGCACTCTTGCTGCCCCCGTCGTGCTCAGGCTTTTTGGCACGTTATGACGTGTCATGCCCGTGCTCTGGGGGCGCAAAGGCGTCCCGATGTTTCACCATCTAGCTTTTCAGCTCTATGCTTCAATGGCTGCCCACACACCCAGGTCAGCTCGAACCCACCACCCTCCCACATTGCCGGTTAGTCCCCGACTCTCGCTCGGCGGGTCTCTCTCCCCCTCTCTCCCTCTCTCTCTCTCCTTGCCTCTCTCTCTCTCTCTCCTTCTCTCTGACCCTCCTCCCACTGTGTCCCACTCTCTCTCTCTCTCGCATAAAGGGGTTTTCGGGATGTTCGGTGGGTCTCTATCCCCCCCTGGGTTCGAACCCTCCTCCACAGGACAGAAGAGGTGCGGTATACCCACTGAGCTACGACGAGTTGTTATCTGCAGTATTGTGCCGTCCTTTCCTACTCCCCCCTGCATGTCATCCCCTGTCAGGCATATCGCCGTTCGCATGGGGGTGTGCTCAGCAGCGTGTAGAGGAACCGCACAGCGTCTTCGGATACCGGCTCCGCCTGCCTGAAGAGCGTTCTCTGGAACAGCCTAAAGAGGTCAGCTCGGCCCGTCAGCCACACATGCATGCAGTCTCCATTTCTGCTCACAGAGGAGGGCACCGCTCTGTGTCCCTCTGCCGTCGGACAGTGGAGGATCGCCTCCCACTAGAACGGGTGCCACTTGCCTGCACTTTTGGGTCGCCTGCATGTTCGACAGAGCCTGAGTCTTCAGGGTCCAGTTGATTTGGACCATCACCGAGTAGAGTTCTTGGTTGCTCATCAGCAATGGCTCTCCATGATTGTCCACAATTTCACAGTGTATCCTGGTGCTGTGTGGTTGGTCCAGTCGGAGCCACATCTGCTGATTGCGGGCCCAGGCCATTGTGGTCAGCTCGGCATCGACTGCCCTCAACCCTTCGTTCGCAATGGCGTCCAGCTGGCTTAGTGCTTGCACCTTGAAACGCTGGTGTTCTTGCTGCAGCTTGACCTTCTTTGAGGCTGGCTGAATTTGTGTGTAGGAGCCATGTCGTTGCTGACGTGGTCCCTGCTCCTTCCATGGCCTTCCCGGCGGCATCACGCCTGGGAGCTCTTCCGCGACAGAACGCGGGGTTTGTGCCTGAGTTCAGCCGTTGCCGTTGTCACACCTGTGTGCTGCTGCACGTCGCGACAGGACGCGGTTCTCGTGTCAAAATGCTCCTGCGTCAGAACGCAGGTTTCGGACATGCAGGCATTTGTGGGCTTGAAACCTGTGAGATTTCCGCATCAGAATGCAGGGGTTACAGGCTCTGCTGCTAACGACCCTGTCCCTAGAGGGAGGGGGGGGGGGGGCGACTATACATCAAGTTTTTCGCTGGTATGCCCATGTGGTTTTTCTGCACGGTGCAGAATTAGGGGCTGTGGGTGACATGCGTTGCATTTGACTAAAAATTGAAAATTCCTAGTGTACCAGCAGGGGCTGCAGGGTGCAGAACTTGTGTGTGTGATGTGTCACAAGCGCACCCTTGCTACGAGAGTGGTACCAAACATGCGCGCCAAAAGCATACATTTAAAGAGGAGTCAACGCTAGCAGGGGGCACCAGCAAAGGAAGAACAAGGGTGCACATCAAAAAAAACTATTGCCAAGGTGACGGTTCCGCACAGAACAGCAAACCTTCCATGCAAAGGAAGTTGCGTAAGCCGGAATATGAGAAATCAACAGCACAAAATGTCACTCAGAATGTGATTAACAAATAATATTATTCCCTCAAGTGTGGGTGTCAATACATTCACAACAATAGTGCTCCTTACACTCACCACAAACTGTGACAGTGGAGCACTCGTGACAACACAATGCACACACTTCTACCTCATCCTCTCCCTCATCCTCCGTGGCGGCCGAGTTGCTCTCGTCCATCCAAACATGAGGCGGAACATGGTCCCATGGTCCATAAGGAGGGTGGTGGACCCCCCTCCGAATACAAAATTGAGAAACATGCAATGAGATACGGACGGACTAGTGCAACTCATTGGGGCCGCCACGCCTAATGTTCCGAACCAAGCCCCAATGCCACAAGCGAGCAAATAATTGCTCAATGTGTGCGCGGTACCACCTCGGGGGTCCCCAATAAAAGGGGACATCATCCGAAATGGCTACATCACCCCTGCCTTCTCGGGGGCCCAAAAATGGGCGGATCTAGATTTGGGCCAAAAATTGGGCGGATTTGTTTGGCTCTAGATGAGCATGATGGAGCCATAAGAAATGGCTCGGCGCCTAGGCATCCGGTGCCCATTTTGTTGGCACGAGATAGTTCCGTATGGGCGGGGAATTGGAAGCTGACTGGCAGCTCACCTCAAAACATCAACTGTGGACAGTAAGATGCACCATGGCGTGGCCTGTACCCCTCAGGAGGTCCCGTCCCCTCCCTGATACCTGCTGTAAATTGGTGCTGTATCTAAGTCGTTGTGGCAAAACTAAAGTTATTTGCTTAACTTTAGTTTGCAAAGGCGGAGCACAAGAATACCCCCCCCCCCCTTGTCGTTCCCCACCCCAGGGGAGACGGTCCCCCACCACCCCATGGGGGACGGTCACCAAGTGACGGTCCCCCATCCCCCCCTGGGGGACCGCACTACCACCGTAAAGAATCCAGCATAAGATACGTTCAAAGGGCTGCCAATGTACGGAGACCTACTCCTTGACCGGCTCGGTGTAAAATTTCTTGGTCCTGCTCCAATTCACCTTGAAATCTTGCACATGCTCTCCACTTTCCACTGATATGCTTTGGGCAGCACTCTTGGGTGGTGGTTTTGCCTTCTTGGTAGGAGGCTTGGCAGGCGCAAGCAGATTTTTGGGAACCCGTTTCCCTTCGGGAATGTCCCTTGTAAAATACAACTTGTTCCCAAAACTGTGTCCCATACCCCATACACCACGGGCACTCTTCACCCACACAACCTCCGTGTCAGAATTCAGGTCACTACCGTCACATTTGTCCCAGGGGAAAACATGGTTGTGCTGTCAAGTTCCATTTCAGCGAAAGTAAGCAAAATGTCCCGCCATGAGTGCAAGGGATACAAGTGGCAGTGCCCCACAACACACTGACTGAGTCTCCCACACAACAACACAATGAGCCGCAACGAAAAATTTTGGTTTGACCAAGTGACGGTCCCCCACCCCCCCCTGGAGAACGACAAGGGGTGGGGAACGACAAGGGGGCCATGAGGCAACGGAAACTGGGTTCGCATACGCCCCCGTGTCACAGGCGCATGGTCATAACCACATTGTTCAGTGTTTTGCATGCTGCACTGCAGCGTAGACCAGTTCTGTACCACACCAGGTGGTTGCTGACTGTACTGAACGACAAGGGGGGGGGGGGTACTACAACAGAACTTGGGCCTGGGCGCCCAGCCAGAGGCGGCGGATAGGCCACCTGGCTAGGCGACCTGCCATGACCCAGCCCTCATGAAGGCGGGCCTTCGCGTGGCGGCGGAAGGCCGCCCCGGTGACGGTGCTTGGCCTTGCGGCCGCCTCTGCGCCGTGGCATAGCACGGGAGAAGGATACACTAAGCGGGTTACGGTAGACCAACAGGGCAGCACTCCCACGGCACCCCGCCACCACCCCCCCCCTCCCCTCCTCAGCCCAAGATCAACATGCGCGTAGACACAAAACACCGCGCACCTTACGGGCACCCAGGTGGCACAGCATACACTCCCAGATCTCCCACACCTCGGCCCTGGCCTGCGACCCCACATGTTCGGAGTTTACCCTGGACATTGGGTCGGCGGGTTGAAGGTCCGACAGCACCTACACGAGCCTCACCACCAAACCCGAAGTCCAAAGAACCCTGGCCAATGAACGCAATGTTGCCTGTTGGTGTTGCAGGTGGCTGCAGGCCCTTAAGGACAGCACTTGAGCCAGGGCCACCTCGCTATCACTGCAGACCGTGACAGAAGACATGCCCAAAGCGCACAGCCAGTCGCACCCCCCACGCCGCCGCATGCAGCTTTGTCGTTTGTTGACTAGCGTACCTTTGGTGGGGTGGGTAGAAGGAAGGAAATCATTTTCAGGAGCAATAGTCCATGGGGCCATCACCATGGGTGGGTCCCCGTGTCTTCTCCGTCGCATTCTACCATGCTGTACACTACGATGCAGGTGGACATGTCCTCTCAGGACCACGTGATTCATGGCAGAGCGTCCATTGCGCAAACATAATTTGCCTTTTGGAAGGAGCCTCTTGTCATACAGGGTCAAGCCAGTCTATCCACCATGCTAGCTTGACGCTGATCCTTGGCATATCCTAGCAGCTCTACACAGCTGCGCACCCATTGTGGGTCCTCCCCGAGGGGGCTTAGTTTCCAGGGTACAAACTCCTCCATCTGAGCTTTGAACTCAGCTAGCTCATCAGAATCAAGGGCATCCCGACCTGACACAACATACTCAGACAGCTCCTCTCCCGCACCCTCACATTCATCACTTACCCGCATGGGATGAGAGGGAAAGAGGGGGCATGTGAGAGGAGGGGGGGGGGGAGCAGCAGGAGATGGAGAGGCGGCCTCAAACATGGGCGCCAGCTCTATCGATACCAGGAGATCCGGAAAGTCGCCCCCCCCCCCCCCCCCGGAGGTGCACGCCGGTGACCAATCAGTCATTGGGCATTGGCCAATTGGTGGGGTGGGTAGAAGGAGCGGACCCCAAAGAAGGGAACAAGAGCACCAACCCGCCAACGCCCAGCGTCCCGAGCCCCGTCCAAGGCAAGGAGGTCCCCCGCCCAAACTAAGGAGGGGTTCAAGCATGGCTTGGAACCAAAACTGAAAGCCGACAGGTGGGGCCATGCTTTGTGGGAGGGGGCAGACCATGGTTCAGGCGCCAATGCCACGAGAGTAGCAAGACCGTCGAGCAGTTTTACAGGCAGGCCCCAGCTCGGTTGCCGCTCCCCGTCCGACGTCCGACCCTACCGGAGCCAACACCACGCCCCAGCCCCAAAAGGGCATCCAAGACCACGCGGGCGCACATGCCAATTTAGCAGGCCCAAGTAGCTGCGGAGGTGCCACCCTTCGCCGTCCCCAAGTGCGGCGATGGGTGGCTGCATCCAACCCACCCACAGCTGAAGCAGGGCTTGGGTATGGCAGGCAACTGTCCGTGTCGCCAGATTCAGGGCCTTGCCTAGGAAGGAAACCAGCTGCGCAGGGTCCAAAACACTCTTTGGGCTAATCAAGAACCCTGCCTCGGCCAACGCGCGCATAGCAACACGACCCGCCTCCCGGAGGACCCCCTCATCGGTGTAGACGAGCAAAAAATCATCTAGATAGTGCACTAGCAGCACCCCGGGGGGGCGCACCCCCTGCAGCACCCGCCCGAGGGCAGTCTGGCAAAACTATGGACTGTACTTCTAGCTGAAGGGGAGGCGCTCCAGTTGGACGGCGGAAGACCTGGGCCTGGCCGAAAGCGAAAAAGCCTCCGGGCCCCGGGTGGGAGGCAGAAGGACCAGAAGGCGTTCTTGAGGTCGATGTGTACCCCGAAAAGGGGCTTCCCCGGGGGGTTCCTCAACAGAGCGCGCGCTAAGTCCTCCCAGGAGTCCAGCTGAAAGGTCGGCGGCACCGTCTCATCCCGCTTATTCTGCTTGACGCAATTGAGTGTAAGGGAAACCTTTTCAAAAACGTAGGGATCACGAAAGGGTAACATGTGGGAGGGAGGGGGTCGGGCGGCACCTGATAGACCCCCGCCCCCCGCAGTGCGGCAACCAAGTGCTCTACCTGCTCGGAAACCCAACGGGAAGCCCCCTTCACCACCCTGTCCTCATCCTCCCAACTCTCCTCCACGTTAAAGTCCCGCAGGCCGTTCCGGTAAAACTCTACGACCACCGAATCCCACAAATCCTGGGGGAGGGGGAAGTCGCCAATCGGCCCCAGACCTTTGTCAAGGATGGCGTCGTCCACGTCCCCCACCGCCTGGGGAACGGGGGATGTAGACACGTGTAGGCAGGAACGCCGGCACCTTAAAAAAGGGCCCTTGTATTTCGCACAAACCAAAATGGCCAGTTTTGGGTGTTTTGCGCTGGTTTACCTATGTGGGCAACTTGCGCCATCTAAGAATACTATTGTCATGTACCCCGCCCCCCACGTTGGGCGGTCACCCCAGAAGATATGACGGTGCCACCCACCCTCGAAGAACCTGTCAACAAATGATCCCCCCCCCCTAAGGCCGGGACTATAGGACCCGCACCTGCCCTTTCAACGGGAACGACATGGTACCAACAACTTTTTTCTTTGGTGCCTTCAGTGCTGTGCAATTGGGGCACTTTTCAAAGTGGTGGCAAGGAACAACCACGAGAGACACAGGACAACTCAAAATCCACGCTTCTTGTTCAGGTGACAGGTTTCCAAACAACGGTTCCATCAAACCCCCCCAAAAAAGGAAAATCAAGGGCAACTGCTGAACAGGGGAAGGGGAGTGAGGGGGTGTGCATGTGGGAAGGGGCAGGGCTGCACAAAGAGGTGGAGGAATAGGGGTTTAGGGGGCGTTTTTGCACAGCGCCAATTATTCTGTTGTTTATCCTGGGGACACCCCTGAAAACCACCCACCTACAGAAGCATGCATGATCCATTCAAAACAGCATCGGGGTTGCAGAATTCAGGACCCTGGGACCCGTGGCTACCGGTGGTGGAAAAAAGCTGACTTTTCGCACAGCGCGTGCACAGCACACGGTGCGCCCCCTTAGTAGCGGGCGCTGCGCGTGGACGGTCACTGCTGCATCGGAAGGCATGCTCCACCACACGTTCAACACGCGCACAAAGCCACCACCGCCTGTCCCCACACGGCTGCCTGGGCTGCCCAGTCCCTGCAGTCCCTTGGGCAACCCTGAAGGGGCCATTCCCCGAAGGAGACACCAGAAGCACAGGAGGGAGGGCCGACGCCTGTTGCTGAGCAGTCGCACAATTGCGCAGCCACCACCTCTCTTTTGCAATGAAATGCCGCAGCACATGTTCTGTAGTGTACAGAGAGACGGCCTTGCCCTGCTCGAGAGACCAGTCGTCGGCAGGTCCAATGGAGGTCATAGATGAACTTTTTTCCCGCTCCTACTCAAACTGTCCATCAAGTTCAGTGTGAGCTCTCGATCAACAGCCCGGATCAAGGAGTAGGGCAGATAGTACAAACGACGAGGGGCCCACATGCAGCATCATGCCAACGTGTTCCTGAGATCATAGACGAACTGTACGAGCTATCCTGCCCTCCCACACATCCGCAACCGCACCATCGCACCCGATTGGGCCTTGCAAGTGAGGACTGGTGGCCCTTGGAGCAGCCACCACTTCGGCCCCAGTTGGCACATGGATGTAGTGCAGTTCGAGGCACCCGACTGATGCTGGGCATTCAACAAGTGCCGTTGGTTCCCCAGTAACAGCAATTCTGTGTCCCAAAGCCCTGTGCCAGAGCCCATCCCCCCCACGGCCCGCAAAGGATGCCTTGCATTTGCAGTGAAAATAATTTAAGAGTTTTTATTTGGCTCAGACCAAGGTGAGTTGGTGTAGCCTGCTCACTTCACAGTACCCCGCCCCCCCCCCCTTGCGCAAGCATGGCCACGGTCCCAAAAAACCAGGCAAAACAGCGGTTCAACGCCCACCCCGTGCTTAGACAAGGCCGTGCTTGCACAAGAGGGAGGGGGGGTACTAAGAATGAATATGAAATAAAGAATGTATAAGAGAAGAATAAAATAGAAATATAATCAGAAAACGGGAGGGTCTGGCTCATCCGCACAGTGAGCACCAGGACTGAACACTGATCCCAGGCTCCAACTGGAGGTGCAGGATGATGACACATACCCAGTTCACGCAAACCCAACGTGAGCACTGGGCTCATTACACCAGGAACAGGCACTAAATGTGGTGTTGCACTCACAAATACACCCACGCAGGCTGGCCAGCAATCAGCAGCGTGTGGCTGTGACGCGGCAAAGGGGCCAGGAGGTTGGTTGTTGGACAGGGGGTTGCCTTGGAGTACAAAGGCGACAGGCCATGGAAATGTCTACACTGGTCCATTCAAGGTGGCTTTTCATGGATCAAGCCCCGCATCTGCTGGCTGTAGTGCTGTGCGCTGCTGCACGTGCGGCTCGGTGCTCTGGGCTATGTACATGCTGCTGCAATGTGCTTTACCACGATCAAAGCCAACACCACAAGAGACGCTCACCAGGATCAAGAGAGGTCTCACCAATCGTGGGCTGGCTCCCTGCACGATGGGCAACCATCTGCTGGGAAGGGGGGCGAGACCTAATGAAGGTGAGCTCAGCGAAGGTGTAGGGGGAACCTTTGCTGGACGGGTGGAAGGCACAGCCATGGTCGGTCACAGATGTGCTGGATGCCCCCACCTGGGCACTTCGGGCCAATGTCCTCTCGGTCCTTGACAATGAACTACAGTGACAAAGCAAATCTGCCATGAAACAAAGAGGGCTTTAGCCTGGTGGGACCAGGCATCGACCTGCTGAAGTTTTGTTTTTTTGGTTCAGCCCAAGATGAGCTGGCGTAGCCTGCTCACTTCACAGTCCTCGAGAAAACCTCTCGGAATCGAGGTTCAGAGCTGTCCAGTGCTACGATGATCCCACGATGGCGGGGTGGCGGATCTGACACGTAGTGAGGATTTGCTGCTGAGTCTGAAAACCGGGTGATGCAGTGGGAGACTGCCACGCCCGTAGGCTTCCCAGTGTGCATGAGGCACAATGACTGTATTGACCTGCTGAAGTACAGACCTGGCAAACCTGGAAAAGCCGGGTGGCCATGACGTCAGGTTTTGAAATGACCAGCATGATCCCGACCTCATGCCACACTCACTCAGTTCAGCGTTGTGCAATGTGCAATGTGCCACAACCACAATGCCCTTTGCCGTGCCGCTCCCGCAGCGCAAACCAGGCTTGCGCCGACTGTTGCCTTGAGGGGGCTCAATGGTCGCCTCAGGCACTTTCAGCCAGTAGTCCAAAGGTTCATTTGTATTGAGGTTGCCTTGAGGTTACCACTGGCACACGGCTATCAAATGTTTCATGCACCGCCTGGGTCAGCTCTTCCCCCTCCCACAGCTAAAACCCTATCCTTCGCAAGATGAAAAGGCTGGTGGGAGGCGGGGGGTGAAACCTACTTAAAGAGTGTGGATTGGGATATGTGTGATATGGATATGGATATGGAGAAGAAAAACAGACAGACAGACAGTACAGCAAATACAAATTGAGGTAATGCACTCCTCGGCATGGCATAAATGCATCTTTATTCTCTATGCCATGCCTGGTTGGGGGGGGGGGGGTTGGCACAAGGCCTCGGTATCTGATTGTTTACCTTTGGCGGCGCCTATTGGCCTCTCGCCACTGCTCATTCTGACCCTCTGTGGGCCCAAACGTGTTTTGGTTGTGTCAACGGAGCCCCTGGATGACTTGTCCTGTTTGACTACTCCAGGGTCGGCTGTCCCGGAGACGGGCTGTTGCCCGTGCCGTTGACCAGGTGCATCCAGATGCACACTCCGAGTCCATGCTGGGTTTGCCAACTCCAGCACTGACTTGAGCGCACTGGGGTGTGCGTCTGCAGGATAATTTTCCTGACAGGGGCTTCTAACAACCACAATGATTCTTTCCCATTTTTCCTTTCCTTGTTCTCCTTCTGTGCTCCGCACCGTTTTCGGCAAGCGCGGTCTGCCCTTTCCTGTTACCCTCCTTGGTTCGTCCCTTCCCCCCTGCCCAGTTTCTTCCCCGCCCTCTCCATTCTTTCTGCCCTGGGGGGCATCAGGTGGCGGGGGTGCGTGTTGCTGTAGGGAGGGAGTACAGGAGGGGGCGGGGGAGGGGGAGTGGGAGTGGGTTCGTCTCTCCGTGCCCCCTCCTTCCCCTTGAGGAGGGAGAACCTGGCTCAATGGGGCTCCTTGTTGGTGTCGGTGTGCTTGGTGTGGATGGTTCTGGCCACTTGCTTCTGCTGGCCCACATATCCCAGTCTGTCCTGGGCGTAGTTGCATGCTGTTTGCTGGCATGATGGCCTTGCGCGGCGGTGGTAGACCATGCACGTAGTGCCCGCCGTCAGTCTAAGGGTTCGGGACCGGGGCTAGTTCCCCTTCGTACGCATCCCTGCAGTTGGGGAGAGGGAGGGACCCAACCCCCAAGTCCTCAGATGTTGCTGCTCTCGTGGCAGTTGGCAGTGTCAATCGACCTCTCGCTACTCACGAAGATCCACCAAGCGCTGTGTTGGCTGTGTTGGGAGGGAGGGGGGTAGTTGCTGACTGACTGTCCCCCACCCCCACCTGACCACCGGGACTCAGATGACAAGCAGAGGTGGAGATGATAGCAAATGCCAGGATGACCCTCGAGAAGTCACTGGCTCAGATTTGAAGCAGTCAAGAGGCCTATGCTGAGGAGCTGCCGGAGGGCCACCGCCTGGAATACACAGCAGTTGCCTACGCCCACCCTCACCAAAGGCTCCCATCGCACAGCAGGAGCCCCTGCATGGCTGCAGGAGGAACCCCCCTACCTGCACGACGGGGGTGGATTTAGAGGGGTTGGGCTCTGGGGAGTGTTGCCAAATAAGTACACTACACACTGCACACTGCACACACTGCACACACTGCACACTGCAGACCTCACACACTACGTGATGCACACTCTGCACACGGTGCCCCACTACACAGGTATATCCCAGTGCCTGTGTGTGTCTGCAGTACGCAGTGCACATGAGGGGCCCAGGCAGTGCCCTGGCAGTGCGCACACAGCAAAACGACATCCCTGAAGCGCCGAAGGAAATGGCCAGAGGTGAGCAGCGTCGTCCGTGTCAGTGGGGAATGGACGGCCGGGCCGGCGCCGTGGCTGATGTTGGGCCTGCTTTTCGCCAGCAGAACCCTGTAGCTCTGCACGGGGCTGTGGCGGGTTAACCCTCCACCATCACCTGCCCCAGGGTACTCCCTGCACTCTCCCCTTTTTGTGCCCTGCACTTGGGCGATGTGCCGAGGGCTCACCTCCAGATTGCCCCATGTGACTTGCGTTGCTCTGCTTGCGATCTGTGCCTTGTGTCACCTGCCTGACATGCCTTGCGCGTTACGTGCCTTGGATTTCGACTTTGGCATGTTGCTCATGCATTGGGACAAACTTTGCACTGCGGGCGCACTGCGGGCGCACTGCGGGCGCACAGCGGGCACACTGCGGGCGCACTGCGGGCGCACTGCGGGCGCACTGCGGGCACATGTATCAAAGACCACCCGGAGGAGATGGAGGGAGGAAACATCAAGCAACACCTGCGGATGCAGCAACACTACAGAACAATCTGATTCTCTGATGTCTGAAATCCCAATAGAAAATGCACATAGGCATACTATCGGTATAGTGGGTACCAAAGTGAGGGGAATGGGTTAAGGGAAATGAGTATTTGCCGACATAAAAACTTTGCACTGCGGGCGCACTGCGGGCAAGGCATTCTCATTGCAGTATGCCATTGCACCGGAGGGTGCTTCATGGTGCCAAGCATACGCAACATTCTTTAGGCAAGGATATCTCTCGGGGTCATTCGTTGTGTGCCAACACAATGGGTTTTGGCACTTTTCATGGGGTTTATGAACTTTTGGTCCAATGCGCCAAATTTTCGTCCCGTTGGGGGGAGGGGGTATGTGTATACTTTTTGAAATCTGTGAGAAGAGGCCGTTTCAGAGATGTATGGGTTGGGTTGGGGGGGGGGGGGTAGATGATCACATTTTTGAGCAAATGGAGCTGCAAAGTGGACGATGCACAAGACAGGGCAATGCTCGAGCGACCACTGAATCCGAATCGTCGTCATTGTTGCCCCCTTTTTCTGGTGTACTTGTGCCACTGTGCATGCTTGAAGTTTTTCTCCAAATCAACATCAATGCATGTGGCCAAGAACTCATGTTGTGAAGCCTTCGTGGGGTGCACTTGACAATCCCAAAATTGGCTTCCAAAAGAAGCGGCCTCTGCGGTGGTCAGAATCTGGTGCTCCTGGTGGGTGCACGCAGGTTGCTGCGAACCAGCTGTACGAGGCCTTTTTGCTTTGCTAGAGGACTTCTCACGAGTAACCTGCACCCAGTTTACACCGCCAGAGCATTTTCAAACCAATGGTTTCTGTGGTGCATCTGGGGACGCAACAGCACTTGGTGTGAATTTATATGCGGACATGGTGGCTGCCTGTTGACAAAAACAGGCAGAAAGCAACGCAGGCATCGTCCAAAACGGACGAAGATCTCGGGCATATCGTCGGTACAGAATGCAGACCTGGGGTGTTCCAAAAAGCCCTTTTCAAGGGCTTTCCGAATATACCCCCACATACCCCTACCTCCGGAACACTCAGTGGGCACAAATGAGGGAACAATGGCACCGACCACTGAAAACCCACCGAGTTGGCGCAATTCCGAATGATGCCGAGAGATATATAGATCGTGCCACCACCGGCACACCTTCCTCCAACCTGCTGGATGCCTGTCCCTTGAAAGCAACAAAGACCAGGACGTTCCTTAGCAGAAAAAAAAGGGGAAATCTCCGGGCGCCCCAAGTTTTGAGACAGGGCCAAAACTACATCAGCAGAGGGTGCCTTGGGCAGGGCCCTAAGGAGACAAAAGATGCAGAACAACGGCTGCGCTTGGGATGTCGGGTGATTGACCCGCGTGACCGAGGTGCGCACCGCCCGACAACGCACGCGCTCCCCCGCGGCACGTCACGGCTGGTGGGTGTCGTCAAATTCCACCACCGCGTCGACGCGCTCGAACACCATCCGCCCGATGAACATGGCGTTCGCGGCGTCGCCGGGGTCCACCCGCACCTCCACCGCGAGCTCCACGGTGGACTGCCGCCCCGCCCGGTCGACCACCCGCCGCGCCACCGCCCCCCCCGCGGACGGCCGCTGGGCCCGCCCGCAATCTTTGCCGGGGCCCTCGTCCAGCGGGGGCCCCGGCAGCAGCACCTCCACAGGCTGCTCCACCAGCGCCCCCGGGGGGTACTGGAGGTACTGGTGCAGCGCCGCGTTGCCCCACATGATGACCCCCGCGCGGTCCACGATGACGTAGCCGTCGAGGTCGCCGCTGAAGAGGGCGATCTCTGGCAGCAGGAAATGCAGCGGGTGCCGCGTCAGCGGCACGCAGCCGTGCTCTGCCGGGTTCCGGGAGGCCGCATTGTATGTGCACGTCTGGACGTAGCGGATGCCAACGTCGGCGGAGAGCTGCGGCGCGACACGCGCGGCCGAGGCGTCCAGCGCGGCGGGCACGACGGCGCCCGCCTGCAGGACGACCTGCCGCAGCCGCACCACGAGCGCCGCGAACAGCCAGAGCACCGACAGCAGGTGCCCCCCGGCGGGCACCAGCACGTGCGGCGCCCGCCCACCCCCCGCCGTCCCGCAGACCAGCACGACCGCCGCCAGCAGCGCCAGCGGCAACAGCGCGACGAGCCCCTCCCGCCGCGCCACGCTCCAGAGGGTGGGGGCGTCCACCGCCATCAACTTGCAGGGGGGGCCGGCCCCGGCCCCGGGCCCCTCGGCGCCCGCGGACTGCGCGGGCTGAGTAGGAGGCGCCCCCCGCGAAGACGTGTGCGCCCCATCGGAGCCCCAGCCGCCCGACCCCGTGGAATGCGTCTCCAAAGGGCCGATCAGCTCTGGCAGCAGAACGGTGGCGGCGTGGGTCAGCGTGTCGGAGGAGGTGGACTCCGTGAGGCTGCCGCGGCGCCGGGGGCAGTGGGGGCAGGGGGGCGCTGCCTCCACGGCGCCGGGGACGCACGTGGCGTGCGCGGGCTCTAGGGGCGCCAGGGGCTCGACGCGGGAGAGACCGGGCCGGGGGCTGCCGAGGCTCTTTGGGGGGGGCCTGTGGCTGGGCAGCGGCCGCGAGACGCACCGGCGGCCCGGGGCGTCGTGCTCCACCAGGAACGAGATGTACCCGTTGGACGGCGGCTCGTCCCCGAAACTGGAGCCGGTGTCCTCCGACGCCACGTACTTCACCGCCCCGGGGTCGTCCTGCCGCACGCCTGTGTAGCACGGGAATGGCGCAGGGCAGGAAGAAAATTGCTCTGCGCGGGGGGGGGGGGGTGACACGGAGGCCCATTTTCCCCCCTCCTTGGCCGCCGTGACGGGAGGGGGGGTTCAGGGCGGGGATGCCTGACCTGCCGTGCCGGGGGGGGGGGGTCAACCCAACATCTATGGCTCAAAATGATACCCACGTCGCGCTGATCATTTTGACTACTCAAATGTGGGGGGGGGGGGATTATTGGTGGAAAAAACTTTTTCGGGCCAAAAATTTTGTGTTCTTGCGCCTTCAGCGCCAACATCCGTTCTTACACAAAACAAAGGGCCCGACACGGAACCCCATTTCTCCAACCCCCCCCCCCCTCCTTTGGGGGGCGTCCATGTCATCCCCCCGCAGTGCAATTTTCAGGTCGCCCAAGGGATGCGGCCTCGACCCCGATCCCCGGCAGAAACGTCGTGCGCACTGCGCAAGGGTGCGCCCCAGGCGCTCGCGCACGCCCGGGCCGCGTGGCATGCGGAGAGGCCAGGGGACCAACCCTCAGCAAGCCCCACCCCCGCATGCACGTGCATGGCTGGACCATCAAGCTCCCGCACAAGCACATGAAGGGGCATGGCGGTCACGGGGGGGCTTTGCGGGAGGGCATGGGGGAAAATGGCTTGCACGCGGGTGGGGGGGGGGGGGTCATTTGAGCCCCTCTAAGGAGGGGGGGGGTGGCTCTGGGTAAGGGGCTCTCGTGACAGGCCAGTCCCAAGAGGCTAGTCTAAAACCTCTAATGATGACTCACCACCTGCGCCGCAAAGCGGCCCGGAAGATTTTTTTGCAAAAAAAATTCTCCCATGATACATACCTCAAAATGATCAGTGCATTGTGGGGGATCATTGTGAGTCATATGTGTTGTGGTAACCCCCCCCCTTGTAATAGCTACACAAAAGTCCCAAATTAATACGGTCCCTACGCCTATTGTAGCTTGGACAAGGACGTAGCTGGGACAAGGGGGGGAGGTACCTCAGGATCCCCTAACCTCCCCTGTCAACCTGTTGGGGGTCGCCATCAGCAGGGAGGGGCCTAGATTACGATTTTTCAAAGTACGGAATATTGCAGAATATTATGGAACTATCACAATTTTTTTAATCGTGTAATATTGACACACCGTACCGCATTGCCCTTCTTGATGGTGTCACTCCACAGCTAGCCTGAGCTACATTACTCTAGGCTACCCGGCCTTGTGACCCGGGTCCGGCGTGTTTCCACCATTCACGAACACGTTTAGGAAGGTGTCATGCATTGTGGAACGAATAGCTCGGGGTTGATTTTTTTTATTTTTTGCGGACAAGCGTCCATTTTTCGCACACCAGTGGAAATCACCTCGCAGAAATTGTTAGATCAAAGCCAGGCAGGCGTATATATGGGGAAAACGCCACATACCCCCCCATTTGGGCCTATTTGCGTACCCTACCCCAAGGGGTCGAATTGTTAGTTTAACCCCTTGTAAAATCATTTTTTTGTCCAATAAACGCATCCCCCAATGAGTTTTTGGTCCGGACCCCCCATATCCCCCCCACTTGAAACCCACTTTTTAGAGGGGGGGGTGGGGGGGGTGGGGGTGGGGGGGGGGATGGGGGGGGGGGTCAAAAAATGAATCCCCATTTTTTTGGGTCGAAAATCATGAATCTTTTGGTTTTTTTCGATTTTGAGCCGAAAAAGTGTTGCCGGGTCCCGACTCCATAGGGTTTGTATGGCGCGGAGTGGGACAAGCGCTTATGCAGTTTATGCACTTTTCAGCCATTTTTGCTATGTTGGCGGTTTTGGCAACCTCAGTGACCCCGTGGTACCCACTTTGAGGGGTCTGAGTGGGGATGTTGTGACAGTATATGCCTACTAGGATACGGAAGGACGTTTATTGCAGTCTCTAGCCTTGCCTAGAGCCGTTCACAACCCGTGCCAAAGACGCGAAATGACTGTTTCCACCAATAATGGCCTAGTGAATGGGCCAGTACACAACCTGCTTATGCAGTTTTTCAACCTGGACAGCTCAAAAATTGAAGTTTTCGAAACTTGTTTTTTTGATGTTGTGACCACCCAAAATGACCATCCAAGGTATGTAAAACATGTTTTAGGCCGTATTCGCGTGTTTTTCATCCTATTTGGGTATTAGGTCCGGGGGGGGGGGGTCTCCCAAGGGATTGGTACACAACCTGCTTATGCAGTTTTTCAACCTGGGCAGCTCAAAAATCGAAGTTTTCGAAACTTGTTTTTTTGAGGTTCTGGCCACCCAAAATGACCATCCAAGGTATGTAAAGCATATTTTAGGCCGTATTTGCGTGTTTTTCATTGGGTTGGGTATTAGGTCCGGGGGGGGGGGGGGTCTCCCAAGGGATTGGTACACAACCTGCTTATGCAGTTTTTCACCCCGGGCAGCTCAAAAATCGAAGTTTTCGAAACTTGTTTTTTTGAGGTTCTGACCACCCAAAATGACCATCCAAGGTATGTAAAGCATATTTTAGGCCGTATTTGCGTGTTTTTCTTTGGGTTGGGTATTAGGTCCGGGGGGGGGGGGGTCTCCCAAGGGATTGGTACACAACCTGCTTATGCAGTTTTTCAACCTGGGCAACTCAAAAATCGAAGTTTTCGAAACTTGTTTTTTTGAGGTTCTGACCACCCAAAATGACCATCCAAGGTATGTAAAACATGTTTTAGGCCGTATTTGCGTGTTTTTCATTGGGTTGGGTATTAGGTCCGGGGGGGGGGGGGGGGGCTCCCAAGGGATCGGTACACAACCTGCTTATGCAGTTTTTCAACCTGGGCAGCTCAAAAATCGAAGTTTTCGAAACTTGTTTTTTTGATATTGTCACCACTTAAGATGACCATCCAAGGTATGTAAAGCATTTTTTAGGCCGTATCTCTGTAGTTTTTACCCTATTTAGGGTGTGTGTGGCTTGGGGTAGAATCTCTGCGAGGTGGACTTGCCGAAGGCAATAGAATCACCTCGCAGAGGTTGTTAGATCAAAGCCAGGCAGGCGTATATATGGGGAAAACGCCACATACCCCCCCATTTTGGCCTTTTTGGGCCTATTCGCGTACCCTACCCCAAGGGGTTGAATTGTTAGTTTAACCCCTTGTAAAATCATTTTTTTGTCCAATAAATGCATCCCCCAATGAGTTTTTGGTCCGGACCCCCCTAGACCCCCCCCAGCTGAAACCCACTTTTTTCAGGTTTTGAGGGAGGGGGGGGGGGTGGGGGGGGGGGGGGGGGGGTCAAAAAATGAACCCCCATTTTTTTGGGTCGAAAATCATGAATCTTTTGGTTTTTTTCGATTTTGAGCCGAAAAAGTGTTGCCGGGTCCCGACTCCACAGGGTTTGTATGGGGCGGAGTGGGACAAGCGCTTATGCAGTTTATGCACTTTTCAGCCATTTTTGCTATGTTGGCGGTTTTGGCAACCTCAGTGACCCCGTGGTGCCCACTCTGAGGGGTCTGAGTGGGGATGTTGTGACAGTATATGCCTACTAGGATACGGAAGGACGTTTATTGCAGTCTCTAGCCTTGCCTAGAGCCGTTCACAACCCGTGCCAAAGACGCGAAATGACTGTTTCCACCAATAATGGCCTAGTGAATGGGCCAGTACACAACCTGCTTATGCAGTTTTTCAACCTGGACAGCTCAAAAATTGAAGTTTTCGAAACTTGTTTTTTTGATGTTGTGACCACCCAAAATGACCATCCAAGGTATGTAAAACATGTTTTAGGCTGTGTATGCGTGTTTTTCATCCTATTTGGGTATGAGATCCGGGGGGGGGGGGGGTCTCCCAAGGGATTGGTACACAACCTGCTTATGCAGTTTTTCACCCCGGGCAGCTCAAAAATCGAAGTTTTCGAAACTTGTTTTTTTGATATTGTGACCACCTAAAATGACCATCCAAGGTATGTAAAGCATGTTTTAGGCCGTATTTACATGTTTTTCACCCTATTTGGGTATTAGGTCCGGGGGGGAGGGGGGGGGGGGTCTCCCAAGGGATTGGTACACAACCTGCTTATGCAGTTTTTCACCCCGGGCAGCTCAAAAATCGAAGTTTTCGAAACTTGTTTTTTTGATATTGTGACCACCTAAAATGACCATCCAAGGTATGTAAAGCATGTTTTAGGCCGTATTTACATGTTTTTCACCCTATTTGGGTATTAGGTCCGGGGGGGAGGGGGGGGGGGGCTCCCAAGGGATTGGTACACAACCTGCTTATGCAGTTTTTCACCCCGGGCAGCTCAAAAATCGAAGTTTTCGAAACTTGTTTTTTTGATATTGTCACCACTTAAAATGACCATCCAAGGTATGTAAAGCATGTTTTAGGCCGTATTTACATGTTTTTCACCCTATTTGGGTATTGGCCGCACGGGGGGGGGGGGGTCTCTCAAGGGATTGGTACACTACCTGCTTATGCAGTTTTTCACGCTGGGCAGCTCAAAATCAAAGTTTTCAAAACTGGTTTTTATGATATTGTGATCACCCAAAATGACCATGCAAGGTATTTATGTTTTAGCAAGCATGTTTTAGGCCGTATTTACGTATATTTCACCCCATTTGGGTATTGGCCGCACGGGGGGGGGGGGGGTCTCCCAAGGGATTGGTACACAACCTGCTTATGCAGTTTTTCACCCCGGGCAGCTCAAAAAAGAAACTTGTTTTTTTGATATTGTCACCACTTTAAATTACCATCCAAGGTATGTAAAGCATGTTTTAGGCCGTATTTACATGTTTTTCACCCTATTTGGGTATTGGCCGCACCAAGGGGGGGGGGGGGGTCTCCCAAGGGATTGGTACACAACCTGCTTATGCAGTTTTTCACCCTGGGCAGCTCAAAAATCGAAGTTTTCGAAACTTGTTTTTTTGATATTGTCACCACTTTAAATTACCATCCAAGGTATGTAAAGCATGTTTTAGGCCGTATTTACATGATTTTCACCCTATTTGGGTATTGGCCGCACCAGGGGGGGGGGGGGGTCTCCCAAGGGATTGGTACACAACCTGCTTATGCAGTTTTTCACCCTGGGCAGCTCAAAAATCGAAGTTTTCGAAACTTGTTTTTTTGATATCGTGACCACCCAATATGACCATCCAAGGTATGTAAAGCATGTTTTAGGCCGTATTTATGTAGTTTTTACCCTATTTAGGGTGTGTGTGGCTTGGGGTAGAATCTCTGCGAGGTGGACTTGCCGAAGGCAATAGAATTTATTTCGCAGGCCACCGGTGGCTTGTTATGTCCCACATACATTCGACATTTAGAAGCGGCCTTCCACATCGCCATTCACGTACATGGCCACTTCGAGGCGACGGAGGTCCGGTCGTGTGCGTCCCCGGTTCGCGGTGTCCAACAGGGTTCATCACAATGCGGGCACCACATCGTACCATCCCGATCCTCAAAATGCCTAGGATATTGCGCAGCACGCTTAGTAGCAGTCATCTTGGAAGCATAATGCGCACTCGAGGTTGTACTGTCCGACACCTTTTGCTTCTTGGAAGGCTGCATCGATGACTTGCACTTGGCGGGCATTGGGTGCAAAAGAACGCACAAGTAGAAGAACCCTTGCCAATGAGAAGCTGAACACAGTTGTGCAACATTACGACAAACGCACAAAAAATTGCTGAATATAAAAAAAAATTACGAAAATCAAGAAACATTACGATCGTAATCTAGGCCCCTCCCTGCATCTGCCCGTCGGGGGTCCCCGTCACAGGAGCCCAGAAGGGAAAGGGGCTTGAATGACCCCCCCCCCCCCGCACAAGCCAATTTTCCCCAGCCAAGCTGCAATGCAGTGCAGTGCATCCCAGGGGCAACCCACAGCGCCGCTGTGGGTGGGACTGCAGTGTGGCGCGATCGGGATGGTCACGTGGAAAACCTGTTGGTCTTGAAGGGTGACGTGAAGCATGGCCCCAGTGGTGCGTGCAGCTGCGGTGCTGGGGTATGCCTTGCATACACCATCGGCACGGGGTATACCTTTGCAGTGGGGCACAGTGTGCAGAGTGTGCATCGCGCAGTGTGCGAGGTCTGCAGTGTGCAGTGGGTACAGTGTGCAGTGCACGTTGTGGACAGTATTTCCTTGCCCACCAGCTCGGCAAGGGCGGTCCCCAACAGACGTGCCACTGGCGCCTGCCAGCCCAGAAATGATGAAATGGAGCAGGGTCCTACTCAGCCACACGCTGGACGTAGCACGTTCCTCCCCCCCCCCCCTTTGTATAAGCTACGCCAAAGTCCCAAATTTATACGGTCCCTACGCCTACCGTAGCTTGGACACGGGCGTAGCTTGCGCACGACACATACAACTACCAACACCGGGCGCCCAGGTTCAAAAGAGAGGATTGCATGGTGAGCTGGTGCAAGCAAGGGGGATATAATGCACAAGGATACCAAAAATGAGAGCTATGTGGGTTCAAGTGGGCAAACACTCACAACAAATGTGTCCATGACTCTATGTGACTCGCAAATTCGTCACGAAACCCATGTCTTATGTGGCTGCACTACGTTTGGTACCGAATTAAAACTAGGTCCAAAATTAATACCTTCCCTATGCCTACTGTAGCTTGGACAAGGGCGTAGCTTATACAGGGGGGGGGGGGGGTACTGAGTTCTGGTTGTGTGGGGGGCGGGTATTACTGAGTGGCTTTTGACACGGGCTGATTGCGACTGAGAACCAGTTTCCCTGCTGGATGCTAGTGGCACGTCTGGTCGCTAACCCCCCCCCCCCCAGAAAAAACACCTGCTGGCATCCGTCAAACCCAGCCCCATGGTTAGACAGCCCTGAGTGCTGACCAAAAGAACTGGGGACGTCCCGGGGGACCAGCCTGCAGCTCAGCCCCAATACTCAGTCCTGCCGAGGATTAGAGGTCGGTGGCATGCACATACCCAGGGCTGCACAATACACTTTGTCATCTTAGCAACCACTGCCACTTTTGCAGTGGGCCACAAATGGCACTGTTTTTCTTGAAGCGTCTTCCGCGCTGCTGCAAATGTTGGTCCCCGCCAATTGAGCCCTTCGAACCCCCCCACAAACCTTTTCAAGGGCTGTACTGACTCCCCCCGCCCCAACTTCCCCAGCAGCATGGAGTCGGCGTTGCACATACCGTGAATCTGACGCCTTGTCTGCGGTCGGGGGGTATGGGGCGGAATATGGTGCTGCTGGGCCCCTCGAATCCGGAACAGAAACCGTTTTGCATGGCGGTTGTTGGGGTGGTCCCCATGGTCACCAGCCGCACTGCCCACCGGGTGTATTGGGGCATCCTTGGACCAGGCGTTGCTGCACATTGCCGGCTGCTGGGCAGTTGGGGGCGGCGTAGACAGCCCATCAGTGTACGACTTGCTGCCTGGAAGGCCCTGCAAGTGTGCCGCATTGGCGCTTTCGCTGGCTGCACCGGTCAAAGACATTCGATGTTCCACGGCGTCCAGGCCCTTGCCCATCCAGGCTCCACTTGGAGGAGTGGGCTTTTCAGACATCGCTGCACAAATGCAAAGCAATCATGAGCTGACCGCCCACCCCTCCCTCTTCCCTTGCAGACACAATGGCAAAAGCACCAACAGCAGCAAAAGCACCACCCCAAAGGAGTGTTTTGTGAGCCCCTGCCTTGCCTCACAAGTACACAGAAGTCAGTCTTCCATCATTCCATGGAAGGAGTGTTTGCCTACATGTGCCCAGCATGCCCAGCGCGCTACTTTTGTACCAAGGATCCTAGACTTTGGCCCTAGATTTGCCCTCCCCTAGATCAGCCCCCAAGCAGGCCATGATCAACCCCAAACCCCACTACAGAGCACACGGCATCAGACCAAAGCTGTGAATTCCAATTGCACACCACGTGACATGTATTGCGTGGGTTGGGGGTTGATGGTAGGCTTCAATACACATGCCCTGGGGGAACCTTACCTTGCATTGTTGCAGCAACATGTAGTGGGCATGCATGCATGGTGAAATCTTGTGTTGGGCAACCATTGACAAACTTTGCCTCTGGCGCCTTCAGTGCTAATGGAAATAAGGGGGCGTTTTCGCACAGCGCGGGCACAGCGCCAATCATTACGGTGATTATCCAGGCAACAACCCTGAAAACCACCCACCTGCGGAATCATGCACAATCAATTCAAAACTCAAAAATTCAAACATCTGGGGGGAATGTTTGCCCGGCGCGCTACTTTTCTATTAACTATCCCGACTTCAGCCCCAGATTTACCCTCCCATGGAGAAGCCCCCCAAGTAGACCACATTGCACTGCACACCTTCCCAACAAAGCACGTTGCAAAATAAAGCAGGATCTGTGATTTCAACCACACCAACTGTCATTTGTAGTGTCATTAACAAACAACATTGGTCCCACAAGTGTGGGTGTCGATACATTCATTACAATAGTGCTCCTTACACTCATCACAAACTGCGACGGTGGAGCGCCTTTGGCAACACAAAACACACACTTCCGCCTCATCCTCTGCCTCATCTTGCGTGGCGGCCGAATTGCTTTGGCCAGTCCAAACCTGAGGCGGGACAAGCGTAACGAAGATTGTCCCGGTTTCCTCAATAGCACCGGAAGGTTGGGGCCCAAAAGAGGGCGGAAATGCTACGTCACCCCTGCATTCTCGGGGGTCCCCAACGAAGGGGACAGAATCAGAAGTCAAAACCTATGCCGGGGGTCACCATGATGCTCCTAGTATCTCAAAGTGTGGGTCTCTAGTACAGCCAGGCGCCCAAATAGCTGCACTGTGCTCAGTGCGCCCCCTTAGTGCACCCCCTAAAAGGCCACCGGTGGGGCACGGGTCCAAAAAGATGCCCGGCGCACTTACGTTCCCCCCTGATGCTTGCCATGGGTCCCAAGGACCTAAATTCTGCCCCCTATAGCCCCTTCCACTGCAGCAGCCATTCAATGACGTCCTTTCAATCTTCTGAACTTACCGAACTCCCGGTGGTGGAGAACAGCCAACTTTTCGCACAGCGCGCGCAGCGCACAGTACGCCCCCTAATGGTCACTGTCAATTGAGCCCCCCATCCCCACCTTATTCGCCTTATTGGTAGGAGATTGAGTAGCCCAGGTCAACACATGAGCCACAATATTTCAGTCTCCAGCTCTACAGCTAGTATGCTGGTACTGTACCGGATATTGGTGCCCACAAACAGAGAGAATACTTGGAGCAACTATCGGACAAAGGCAAAAATACAACGGGGAGCCTCATACTTGTACCGGACCAATTTGCCTCGGAACACTAAGGTCGTTCAGAATGTGTGACCATTCTTTTCCTTGAATAGCCATGTCTATGATAGTCACATCGCTCATTGTGTATGCCATCAGCCGGCATCAGTTCCGACGGAGAAGAGGTGTATTACAGCACCTGTCCACTGCTGTCCACTTGTTCTGTGTTACTGCATGGGAAGTGGCCACCATACTCCACAAAGATAGCCATGTGATACCCCACCAGCTTCCCTGTGTGCCGCCCAATTTGTGCCTCATACATGTATCCAACCCCCTGCAACTTCCCATACTGTTAATTTTGCAGGAGAAACTGTCGGGTGTACATTGTACTCTCGGCGCGCGCGGCAGAGAGATCTGGGACCGTAGCCCAACCAAAAGCATTTGTGCTTACCGCCAATGGTTATCCTCTTTGTGGGGGCTATTTCAAGAGGGCGTGATGCCTAGACCGCTCCAGGTGAACGTGCCGTAAAAGTAGCGTGCGTTGCGCGCACACAGCGTAGGTCAACCGGGGCTTACGGTCGCCCGTGCCTGGGTGCTTCTGCTTGACAGGCCCACCCTGTACACAACCATCCCCTGCTGCATCCACTGCCACCCAAGGGGCCAATCACAATGCTTTACATACTGTTGTCAGGGGTAGCACTGGGTACTTGGTTGTTTCCACCTTCCAATCCGGTACGTCTTCCGCCACCGACTCCAGCACACAGTCCTCCCATATGCGTTGGGGTGTTGGGGTATTGGCCTGCCTTGCCAACAGCTTTTTTTGTTGTGGCATTGTCTGCCACCCCCTGTCAGGGTTCTCCATTGTAGCTGTCATTGTCCTCAACCACTGTGTCCCAGTCCATGGTTCCATTGCCTCCAATAATGTGCCCATCCACGTCCCTTGTTTGTGGTGCTCTCCCAGCCTCATGACACAGGGTGCATTGTCATAGAGGGAAATGATATGCCCTTCCAGACACTACAGGGGTTTAGGGTGCCTTTTTCTGGGAGCTGTTCTTGGCCAGCTGGATTCAACATCGCACCAGGTCAAGCAGCATTGACATAGGGGGAGCATCTGCACCGTGCGCGCACCCTGTCAGGTATTTGAACAATTTCTCCAGGAGATGGTCTAAAACCAAGGCACACATGCAGATTGGGGACGTCTTGGGCCCCCCAAAATGGGCGCAGTTGCCTCTAAATCGGCTGAAAGGGTCCACAGAACAATCCCAGTACGCGCGCACCGTGCGCGCACCATGCCTGATACTCCCCCACAAAGCAGCCAGCAAAGCCAGCATTCTTGTTGCCACTCATGTGCCAAGCTGCCCTGAGGGCGTCTCACATGTGTGCATATGGCCTGACCTGGCCTGGGGGGGCGGGGGGGACTCCAAGTTCAGAGTTTGGCGCGCCATAGCGGGTTGTGCAGGGTTGCTGGCGATGGAATGTATGAAGCATTGAACAGGTTTAATCTGTTTCCATGCCTCATGTCCCACTTGCGCGGTACCGTACCAGGCACTGAGAATGCATGGCCATGGATGAACAATACCACTGAATGCAATTGCATGTGCAGGCCACAGCCCTGAAGCACAGGTGTCACCGGGGCTGTGGAGGATTGTGGTGGAGTGTTGAGGGTCTGCTTGGTGTAAAACTGTGTCCCCTGCTTGCAACAAACACTGTCCTCCTTCCCGCACCAGCGACACAGTAAAGCGCACGGCAATGACGTGATAGCGCCCCTTGTCCTGGTTCACAAAGTCACCACAGCCCCCTGTGGATAAATGGGCCAGATCACGGCTGTCCGGCAGCCAGATTCATGCACCATAAACTATGTACAATGATGCACTGTGGCAGATCCCAATTACCCAACACCCAGAACCTTTCACACCTCTGGCCTGGTCTGATCTGTTGGGGTCCCCCCAAAGGATGGATGGAGTCACTGTCTCAACCCCCCCACAACCCCACTGTGGCAAAGCTCAAGATATTTGCATAAATTCAATTATTGTAGATTGCTGGAAAATGCAGCTAAACATTGATCATTTTTGATGGTTGCCAAGGGTTGTGAGGGATGCTCGAGGACGTTGGAAACGCCTTCCCCATCACCTGGAGCCCACTGGCCACTTGACGGCTTATGTGTCGAGACAGCAGCAGTGCTCGTGAACAGCAATATGGGGCGAATTCATGATGGCGGGGGTGCTGCCTGGCGGCCTGCTACTGCCCGTATGCCCGCTGCCGCCCGATACTGCTGGGCTCTGTGGGTTTGGGTGTGGGGATGGGTTTGTGGAGGCTGACCCCATGACCAGATGGCATGGTGCACTGTACCTGCCAAAGCCCCAGAGCCTTTCTATTGCCCTTCGGAGTCAGCCCCTTGGCTTGGGTCAGACCCGCCCCAAGGGCTCTGCCGGGTCCCTTGGGGTTGGGGGTGGGGGTGGGGGATGGATCTTATCCACCATCATTCCTCGCCTGTGAAATGTGTTGATACTCTGGGGATGATCACCTTGGAACATCGAAACACCCACAATATCTGCCTGCCAAGGCATGGCTGCAAGGTGATATTTCACGGGTGCAATGCAGGTGCTGGACAAACCGGCATCGTGAACAGACATTTGCAGCAGACCGGCCGCAGGATGCAGACGCAGTAGAGGGGCCCCTGTGGTGGTCGTAAATGTACACAGACACCACAATCTAAAGCACGATCATCCAAAAGCTGGCCTCAACATACAGCAGGGTTGAACCACATGGGACCTGCGTTGTGTGTACTCTGGCAAAAACCCGGACGTTGAGTGGGGCAAGCCTGCGATGCATAGAATAATGGACTTTAACATTTTTCGCCCCCAATACTGCAAAATTGGCCCAATATGTCCCCATGCTTGGGCCATGGACTTACACCCAAAAAATTTCCATGACACTGAAAATGTGGCAATTAAATATTCCATGTGCTTTGGTGCAATGACAGAGAAGCAAAAAGACACTGACAGCCACAGTGTGATGCCAAGATGTACCGATGCAACGGCGCAACAATGCATTGGAGGAATCTTTGTTACTTTGGGTGTTAGACTGTCAGCAGGGTTACAAAATTTGGTCACATCAGTTCAAGTTTCGCAAATGCAAAACCAAAGTTGTAGGCAAACCCGAGCCCCACAAAACAAGAATCTCGCAAATAGCTACCAGTCCGCAATGGCCTAACAGCACCAGCGGCGGATCGACACTTCATAGCCAGCACCTTTGCCATGAATGGCAACTGTGCCTTGCACTAACCTGAGCAGATTTGGAAACACTACAATAAATGGCATGCACGGCTAGCACTGCTGTACAGCAGTGTGCAGTGGGGCACGCAGTTTCCGGGTCCATTAGATTGGTCAGGGTTAAGAATGACGTTTAGATGGTGAGGAACATTGCAACATTGCTTGAAATCTTTGCAGGGTAAGAATGTGGCGGGTGGGTAAAAATTGGGATGGAGATCTAAGCAGACAGATCTCCAGGAATACAAGATATGATTACAAATTGAACATCTTGCGATCCTTTCCTCCCATCTCTTTCTTGTGATAAGCCCATTCGTATTCCCCAAATTGACGGTCCCATAACCCGGCCTGCAGCGCTTTGAGCCTCAAAGTGAACCTGAGCCACATGAGCATGTGAACCAGCACATGGGCATGTGGGAATTCCCCTTTGCTCCTGTCTGAATCAACATCAGACCACGTGAGCATTTGGGAACATGTCAGATCACATGTTACCTGTCTGAATCAGCACGGAAGCTGGAAGGGTTGGGCAGCCTCATGCAGCCCAATCCTGGCGTAGCACAGCCGCATGCGATCTGTCCCTCACTGAGTTTCACATTGACACATAGACGTCAAAAACACTGACATCAGGCGATCGGCTTGAGGAGAAAAAATATTCATACAACCCTCCACACACAAGGTCTGCCCCCCCCCCCCTCTTTCATACAGCACCCTCCACACTCAGCGCCCCCCCCCCCCCTTCCCTCCCCCCTCCTCCATACAGCACAACCCACCCAACGCCCCCCCCCCCCCCCCCCTGTGTGACATTCCGTCTGGTTGTTGCTCCTTTACGGGGCCCTGGACAGTCACCCGTTCTTCCCTTCGCATGTTGCGTCGGGTTGCTGCTTTCTGTCGGCTGCTGCGGCCGGTGCTCTTGCTGGTGTCGTTTCCGCATTCACGGAGCCCAGTAGTTGGTGTGTTGGGGCTGTGCTGAATGTGGCATGGTGTGCCGTTTGCGTGTCAGCGGCGCCCAATAATTGGCATATTGAGGATGTGCTGGTTGTTGCCGGGGTCGTTTGACTGTTTTTGCTGTCCATGCGCCTCTGTCCACAGGCCGTCCATAGCCTGCCTCGCTGTGTTTCTGTTTGCGTGAGGCCCAGGTGCCTTCCTCCACGCGCTGTCCCGGCCGTCCACCATATGTCCTTTCCCCCCTCACGGCTGATCTGCCCCTGGTGGGCTCCCGCTCCTGTTGCGCAAACAGCCCATCTGGGCTGCGGGAGACAACCCCCACCTGATGCTGGTTGAGCAGGGGTTGCCCTGGCACCCGGTAGCGGCGGGGCTGGCTGGCCAAAACATCCCCTTTGTTGTCGCTGCCTCCCATGCGCACGCTCTCCCATTCGCTCCATTCTGGTTCCCTGTTCCCGCTGTTCTGGTTGCCTCTCCTGCCTTGCTGTGCCCCTCCTCCTTGTCTGCTGTGCTCGCCCTTGTCCCTCCTGGTGTGGCTCCCGCGTTCTGCGTGTCTGTGTTGCTCCTCCCCCTGTCTGTTGGCGCTCCTGGGTGCCCATGTCACGCACCCCCTCCTGTCCCACCCGCCTGCCCCCCCCCGTACGAGGATTTCACATCTCCGTACGACGTGGACTGTCCCATGCGCGGTCGGCTGGTCCTCCGTACAGCACAACCCACTCAACCCCCCCCCCCCTTCAGCAAAACCCTCCACGCTCAACGCCCCCTCACCGCCTCCTTTGTGCAGGGCTCTCCTTAAGGGGGGAAAAATGCCTTCCCAACGCCAACAGAAACCAACGTTCACGGGGACGCTCACTGCTTCATTGTCAAGACATGGGCAAGACGCAGCACTACAGAAATGGTATTGGACAATGGTTGGCGGTTGGCGGTCCCTGGGGGCTGTCCTTCAATGCCGTCCTTAAAAGAAATATTGTGTTTCTTCAGGACACCCCAACCTTCATGCGGCCAACCCTCTGCGCTCAAACAGCAAAACCCTCCCAAAATACTCCACATGCAGGACACACAATGAAGGTGCAGTACTCGGTCATGGTCGTGGGTGCGGCTTCTGCAACCGCCAAAAACCGAACGTGCCTCGCGACGCTCAGTGATACGGGGCCATGACCCATCACCAGCAACAAAGCAAACACAAGCAGGAGACAAACACCTGGGGCCCAATTCTTGAATCCGGACCCTGGCCATGCTGTCGAAGATATACCGATGTCTCCGGAAGAAGATGAAATCTCGTTGATTGTGAAAAGTTGCAATGGCACGACCCTTGAGATTAGGCGACAACTTGAACAAAGCCCGCAGCATGCGACCCACGCGGCGACCAACTCGTGTACCAAAACCTGTGGCGATGGTTGACGACAGAAACGACCGCGCCTTCAGGGTCCAATGACCAGTCCAACACAGTGCAAGCCCACCCCTAACAACTTCCCTCCAATTAACACTCCTGTGGCGGCATGAATAGCACAACCAACAGATTGCAGACCCGCGGAAAATCAACAGCGACAGCAGCGCAAAGTTTGGGCAACATGGGCACTGAGAAGTCAACGTTACGGACCCCCCCCCCCGGTCAACTCCCGGACCGCCCTCTCTTTCCGGAGCCCTGGCTCCCCGAGCTCCTCCCGCCTTCCACCGGGATCCTCGCGGTCCCTCCCGCCATCCCCCCGGTCTGCTTCCGGGTCCTGCTTCCGGCGACTGTTCCGCTGCCGCGGGCACGCCCTGCCCATCCAAACATCGTGCGGTTGCGGCAGAGACCTGCCATATCCGACTCTGTGCCGGCCCAAAACCCCCCGCCCCCCATCCGCACAGCGCTCATCCGTGCAGTACCCCCACGGCTCAACCACCTCCTCTTGGGTCTGCGGGCTGCACCTACATCCCAACGGGGTACTGGGGGCCGGGGGCTGTGCTTCACCAGAGGCAAATTTTTGACTCAAAAATTGGAGAAGGTCCCACAGCACTGCATACAATGGCTGGAGCCCAGAGCACCGGAAACAAATTATGGTCGCAACAGCTCGGGGATGTGTTTCCTTGTTGCTTGTTGCTTGAAATTGCTTGCAGGGTAAACTTGAAACCACATATTGGAGCCATGGGTTGTTCAAACGGATGGTAGGCTTTGGAGCCTCCTCTGACCGGAAAATCAAAAACGAGCATAAAAGGGTCACGGATATCAATCCTCCGTCGTGAGACATGCGTCACAAATTCGACAAAAAAAACAGAACAAATGCTCAAAACCTTTCATATTCAGCTCGGGCGCGTGCTTGGTTCTTGGTGCTGCGTTCTCTATTTCTTTATGCAGTTTGAGGCTGGTCATTCTGAAGGTCGCAGTCGGCCCTTGTGGGAGATGGGACATGATCACGATGTAGGGCTGCTTCACTTGCTCGGTGATGACAATGAGATCAGTGAAGCCTGTTGTTGAAGATTCGGGATGACAGCCACGCATAGTAATCGCACAGTTGGTTCAAGGGGAAATGCCGTAAGCATGTGTTGCACTAAAATTCAGGGTGGCCCAAAACAAACGAAACAACGTGCATGCGGGGCCAAGGTAGGAAGAAGAAGTTCCACTTTTGCTATTTGTCAGTTGCCAGGAGTTAAGTTGAAGAGGACAGACTTGTATTGTGACACTTTCACCGCTCCAAGACCTTGCGAACAAGCCCTGCAGCACTCACTTCCAGCGTTCAACATCACGAAAGTAAAAACTTAATCCCCAAAGGGTGGCGAACACTGTGAGGCCAACATGGTTCACAGGTGCTTTCTGAGAGCTATTGTACGAGAACAGACCTCGCTTGATGGCATATTTGGTCACTAACTTCATTTCGAAGTTTTTCCTCTTCACGTATTCTGCGTGGGGGAACAACTCTTGAAGTTCTTCTACGAACTCTTTGGTCCTTTGACTCGTTCTCCCTTGTTGTGTTGTGATGAGCAGCTTCGGTTCTACATCTTCCTTGAAGAATTGCGACCACTCATCCTCCTCCTGCAAGTGCAAACATTTATAATGAATACAATACATGGAGTGCACAGCTGAAAATCACGTGGAATACGAAACGCTGTAACAGCGTAGGATGAGGATATGACGTGGGCATACAACCATTCTCTAGGGGTGAACCTTCCAGTCAACACTGAACGTGACCCGAGCCCACAATGTGAAAGTGCATGCGGGGGTCCAGCAGAACGTCGCAATATGCAATTTTGGTATCACGAGATACCTCATCCAGCAGAATTTCTTCGTCGTTCTCCTCCACCATGGTTTCGTCGGGGGTCCTCATGCTGTCCAAGGTTTTTGGCATTTCTTTAGGAGGGGCGGCGTCGCCAAGTTCCTAGGACGAAGGCAAGGTCCACGGTAACCGCACTCAGAAACACAGAAGGAAAACATTCCGCAAGAACAGTAGCACCTCTCGCTCCTTTTTCTTTGCCATTCTCTTTTGATACTTCTCTTGCTTCTTTGCTTGCTTGTACTTTGCATACTCCTCCCGCCTCTTGACTGGATTCTTAATTTTTGAGGTAATATTGCGCACCATTTTGAGGTCTGTAACGCAGAGCATGAGCAAACGTCAGCCACAAAATGGGAAACAGTGGGATCCAAAAGGGAGCAAAGTGGGGACAAGGAAAAAAAATTAGGCACGAGACATTGACGACGATTTATTACTTTACAACAAAAGTTGCTGCAGTGACAAGATTATGGAGTGCAAAAACAGTGACCAAGATGGCACAGACGGAAGTGATTCCGGTGACGGGGGTGCTAATTCCGTCAAGTGCTCGGGCAGTTTATAAGTTGAACGTATTGAACGTAACTCAGTTACGTACGGGTAAGGACATCGGGGTGGGGTAATACTTTTTTCACCTTGTTTTTTTCTGTGAGAAATCAACACTTCTTTATGTCAGCTGGCGGTTACACGTGCGGCTACGTACCTGGCTACATGGGGTCGGGTGCAGGGGCAGGGTTGGGGTTGCATTGCGGACCACTTGGAGGGGGACAACCTTTTGCAAGTCCCGGTGCAAGTAGGGGGGGGTCACCATAACATAGTCTGCTTGTTGGCGTTTGCGGGTGTTTCGATATCTTCCTTGGGGCCATCAAAACATGCACAACACTAAAACGATAAAACTGACAAGAACAATACCACCAAGGCAAGAAAGATGTCGCGTAAGCCCGCGTATACAGTTGTTACCTTCCGTTAAGTTACAACATCCACACTCTGGTAGGTAGCCGCGCGCCGCGTCGACCACCCCGGTAGCGAATCGCGAACCGTGTAAGAGCCGGGAGACGTTTTGCAATGTGAGCATATTTTCTTTTGACCTTCCTTTCGGCGATGTTGTCGTCATATTGGTGTATAGGATTATTTTCAGTTTGTATCTATCTTGATGGAATCGATTGCTTACCAATTTGCGTAGTTTGCGAAAATTTCGTCGATATCCGCTGTTTATGGCCCTTGAACGCCGAAGGCCAATTGTCCCGCAACTGTGCATGGCTACATATCAACGGATAATGATTAGTGGTGCAAAAAAATCTTCCATTCCGACCGCAATGATGGCACACGTAAAAGCACGAAACCGCACGTTACGCGACTCGAAGATCGTTGGAGGTTCACCAACTACTTGTTGTTCGTTGTTCACCAGGTTGCACAACACAACACGACACATTGGAGTATTCTTTCCACTTTCCATCCAAGCTACACAACACCTAAGGCTTTGCGACACTCACCAATGGTAGGTGGAAGCATGCCTTCGGTCCCCGCACTATGGTCGCATTAGGCGGCTGAGTGTTCGGCAACTATGGCTTCGGCGCCGCCAAAAAGCGTTTCACCATATTTTCTAGCCTTGAGCGCGCACCGCGTACGAGTGTGTGCTCACCCAATTCCACAGGGAAGTCAACATCGGGGGTGGAGTCTACCCCCCCAACCCACCCGTAGCAGAGCTGGCGTGTGAAATGAACTCTATTATCACGAGGGCGGGTGGTGGTTGGTGGGCCGACGGAAGAAAGGTCGTGGCTGCTCATCATCGAGCCGTTGTTCATGTGTGCCTTTGCTTCACAGACATTCGGCGTGTACGCCATGTTTGAACGCACTTGCATTTGTGGCAAGGACTACGGTAACAACTGCGCGCACTACCTCGCCAATTGGATGATTATGCATGGCCAGTTGGATCCGAATCCTCCGGGCGCTTACTGTTGCGATGCAGGCCGCCCACTTCGTGCCAAGGAGATGCGGACCATCTTTAGCAACACTCTACGCTTGAATATGCACCACAACGCGCCGCCCGGATATAGCTACATTTATTGTGAGAGAGTCGCCGACCACCAGGTGCAAGCGATGGCGTAGCTTTCTTGATGCAAAGTCAACAGTGCTCACGATGGCCAGCTCCCCTCTCCCCGAACTGTTTCGTACCTTCATCTTTTTGGAAAAAACCAAGTGTTTGCTCAACAGGTGGGGAGGGAAGGACGTCGAAGAGGCTCTTCACCGACGGCCCCCCCAAAAGGAGAGTGGTCACTCTGTTGTGCGTGTTCCCGTCCTTGCCGCTTGCCGGCAGCAAGAATTACCACTGCTTTCAATAACAGAGGTGCTACACCAAGTGGTCCTTTCTTGCTCTTCGTGCTTCGCTGCGTGTTGCACTTGTGTGCTTTATGCACCCACTTCCCCCGTTGATGTACCTTCTCCTTTGGTGTTGGTGGTCCTACGTCGGAGGGAAGATTGGACGGGATGCGGTACACATCTTTATTTGTAGGGGCACGTGTACTATGGTACCAAGGCAATCGCAGCGGCAGGTTGGACATGGAGTGGTGCCGACTACTACGAATATTATTACTGAGTACGGAGGGAGCAGACGCTGTGGTGGGGTTGGAACACAGAGAACCGTCCTGCTCTCTTGTCTTCCTTCCTCCGAGCCTCCCCAAGCGACTCGAGGTCAGCCGCAGCCTGCCAGAACCCGTTCATTCTGACATAACACTGTGCAATTGGTCGGGAAAGTTAATCTGCGTTTTTTTCGCTGGTATTTTGCCTCTGTCTGAATTTATTTTGCTCCCAAACCTGCAAACATTTGTTTCGTGTGGTGCGTGATTTCGTGCTATGTCAGGCGTTTGTCTCAGAGGGATGCCTTCGGCATTAGCCCAATGCTCAGCCAAACAGAGTCCCTGTGATAGCGCTGGAGATCGTTCTTCAAAATGTTCAGTTGTGACTTACTGATGTGCCGACTCATATCTGCCTTTGAGGACAATGGTCAATCGTGGTCCCCGTTCACGGGCCTTCTGCATTTTGAGCAGCTTGCTTTACCAGATCCTCAGCAACCAACGTTCATAGTTAGCACTATCATGTTCAAACCCATCTCCCATCCAAAATGACAGGCGTCACGCAATGGAAAGCATCTTGAAGACAAAAGTGACAGCATCACGGGTGCTTCAAATACCTGTTTGTCAACGTGTGCAGGGGGTTGCCACCCCCCCCCCCCCCCAACAGGAAATGGCATGGAACGCCTCCACACCCCAAATCACACCCAGTACTTGCCACAATGTTTCACCAAATCATACCAATCAGATACCCTACGTGTGTTGGGTGCTGGATGTGCTGGTGTGAGTAACAGGGACATGTTTCACCACTGTTGCCTCCAAAAATATGCCATCACGCATCTTTCTATGCCATAGCCAAACCCCCCTCCCTCCTCAGGACCCCATCTCCCTTTCATCCAGCATGTGTGACGATTGTGGCCGGCATCCAATCCAGACAGCATCTCTGACGCGAAAGCCCACAACTCGCAACTCACTGAGCCAGTCTACTTGCAACATCATCAGTGGCATCTGCGGTCAACACAGATACAGATGCAAACGTACACAACATCTCCCGCCTCCGTGTGGGAGTGCAGCGTGGGCCATGGCCAGGGGGTTCGGCAGTGGGGCAGTTGTGCGACGTATGCAGTTCATTGAGCCGTAAATGGGCTGAGGCACAGAGATGAGGCAGAGGGGGGCGGAACAGAGGGGCTGTGGCACTGTGGCACAAGCGCTGATGCAGCATTACTCTGTGGTGGTATACCAACGCATTCCTAGGGCCAGTTTGGCATCGCTGTGGACATTTTTTGGGTGTCAACAGCCGATCGCATTGCCTGCATGGACAAGAGAGAATGTGGTGCACAGTGATTGAACCGGTGGTCATTCAAAGTCACTCTTGCATGCCTATCCTGCCGAAGCGTTTGAGGTGCTTCCGTTCCACAACAAATGCCGTGCTCAGGAGCTGCCTTTTTCTCCCATCTTTAAGGTAGCTCTGTGGAACATGTTCGGTGTGACCTCGTGGTGTCTGTATTTTGCTTGTTCGTTGGATGAGAGGTTGGTGAGAACGGTAGGCAGGAGCAAGAGGCTGTGCATGTGAAGCAAATGTTTGCTCATTATTGTCACCATGGCTTCTGCGAAAACCCTAAAAAGAACAGATGCTCGTGGTGCATGAGCGTTAGGAGTGGCCCGGTGCAATACATCAGATGCACGGTAGCGGCTCTGCTTGGTCACCATGCCCTTCATGCTGGGCCTGACAACACGCAAATTGTGGTGGCAACAGTTGTCCCCGTCTTGCGTTGTGTGTCAGTGTTACTATCAATGCTGCATAGTTTTCACACAGATGAATGAATTGGTTACCAAAGATCAATGGCAGTGGAGACTGTTCAATGAATGCCCTGCGGGGCAGCTAGGCATCGCTGATGATTTCACTGTTGCCATGCTGGCTGCAGGATTTCTGCAATGCATCACTTATCCAAACAAAGGGGAGACAATGCAGAAATGTTATGCATGCACGTATCACCTGACAATGGATTCCAAATGCATATGACCGAAGATGGCTCACCCATTGATGCAATTGCCTCATCTGATGACAGCAGGTCAGTGTGCTTCCTGTCTGTCCTACCTTTGCTCCCATTGTGCTCTCGTCTGTCATGCACAGCCGATTTCCTAGGGACCCCTAGGGTGAGATGGAAATGATGGTGATCATCACCTGCATGTTGAGGGCATGGAAGGTAAGACGTGCTGTTGGCTGTGGGCTGCGCCAGGATGTGTGTTGTTTGATACATTTGCTGGCATGTTGGGATGGGGAGGTAGGGGGCCTTGGGGGTCTCATTGCCTGCACGGATGGGAGAGACCGGGGTGCACAGGGATTCAGAAGGTTGTCATTCAAAGTCATTCCTTCAGACTATCATGGTGAGCCCTTTGAGGCGTTTTCTTCCCATAACAAATACAATGCTTGACATCTGTCTTATTGTCCCATATTTGAGGAAGCTCTGTAGAACTGTTCATTGTATCTCCATGGTGTATGTATTTGCTTGTTAGCTGGAACAGAGGATGGTGAGAAAGGTAGGCAGGGGCATGAAACTGCACACTTGAAGCAAAGGTTTACTCACATTGCCACCATGGCTTCTGCAAGAACCCCCAAAGGGTCACATTATTGCCTTCCTCTGACAGGGTTTCTTTGGGCAACCGCAATCAGCATCGAATGGCGATTAGGCCTGTCCCAAGGGGGATCAATGGCACATGTGGCTCCTGCTATTGCTCTGATCCCGCTTGGCATGGTCGTGAGCATTGAATGCAGGATCATGTCGGTGGTGGCCCACAACATACAGAGTGGCTGCCTAACAGTTGCACTGTGCGCGCACCGCGCCATGAACCACCCGGATACTTCATAAAACGCTTGTGTAGGCACTGAGTATGTTTGTGTCTGTGTTTGCTCGTTAGCCAGAAGAGATGTTGATGAGAAGAGTAGGCAGGAGCATGAGGATCTACACGTGAAGCAAAGGTTTGCTCATTATTGTCACCATTGCTTCTGACAAGCCCTGAAGAACAGATGCGCGTGGTGCGTCAGCGGTAGGAATGGCCCCATGCAATGCATTGAAGGCACAGTATCGTATCTCGGATCGGAGCTTATCATTTCTCATCGCAAGTGCTATGGTGCTTGGTCACCATGCCCTTTATGCTGGGCAATAATGGTCTCCGTTTATGGTGGCAACAATGGTCTCTATCTTGCGTTGTGTTTCAGTGTTACCATCACTGCTGCATAGCCTTCACACAGATGAACGAATTGGTTACCCAGATCAATGGCACTGGAGACTGTTCAATGAAAGCCCTGCGAGGCAGCTATGGTTGAGACGTTGTTTTGTGCCTATGTCAGGGTCAGCGTGGGGATAATATTCATTTCGGTGACGTTCATTGGCATACCTGATGATTTCACTGTTGCCATGCTGGCTGCAGGATTTCTGCAATGCATCACTTATCCAAACAAAGGGGAGACAATGCAGAAGTGTTATGCATGCACGTATCACCTGACAATGGATTCCAAATGCATATGACCGAAGATGGCTCACCCATTGATGCAATTGCCTCATCTGATGACAGCAGGTCAGTGTGCTTCCTGTCTGTCCTACCTTTGCTCGCATTGTGCTCTCGTCTGTCATGCACAGCCGATTTCATAGGGACCCCTAGGGTGAGATGGAAATGATGGTGATCATTACTTGCGCACCCCAGTTGCTGGCTGCATTAGATGCATCCCCAACGGATGCAAATGCCTGGCGCCACAATGTCTTCTTTCTCAGCGATTAGAATATGGCAAGCCTAATTGATGCGTCCTGGTAGGGTACGCTTGGCTGGCTGTAGTGTGTACTGCAGCCCAGTGTGGTAGCTGCTGCTGTCGACCATCCGCTTGTGGATGTTGCGTTGCATATACCACTGCACCTTGGACACTGCCCAGGCCGGAAGCTGTGCCAGGATGTGTCCAGTGGCTGCAGCAGCTGCCTAGCGGCTATTGCTGCCCGTTGGCCTCTGCTTCCTTGCCGCTGCCAACCACTGCTCCATGGCAGCGGTGTAGGTTGTAACAGGAACAAGCATGCCTCGCGACTCAACAAAATGGATCCCTCGGCCACTACGAAACGTGCTTTCCAGACTGATGGACCGTTTGTCAAGTAGCTTGGACCCACCATAGCTTTCTGCAGGTGACACGTCACAATGTCCGCATGCCGAATGCAGTGAGCAGTCGATACTGCCTGTATTTCTTGTTGGTCCCAAACCTTGCAAGACTTCGTGGCCGCAAGACCCACAGTCCCCAGACAACCAGGGCTTCCAAACACCCTGCAGCCTCAGCCCCCCCCCCCCCTCCCACCCTGGGGCACGTCTAGGATATGCGCTCCGTTGACACTTTCGTTGCTCCTCCCATTGCAGGGGCTATGGTTCTCCTCCCACCGGTGCCACGGTATTCCTGGCGAGCGTAGCGCCAGCAACGGAGGACTGAATTTGATCACACGCTTTGCTAGGATTTCTCAGGCAGCACGTAGCCTCCTTTTGGGCTTGCTTTTGCACAGTACTGATGAGGCATAAAACAACCACTACCACAACAGCAGCGATAGCAGCAGCCCCGGGGGGTAGCCCGGCCTGGTCAGACCCCCCCCCCCCCCCCGCGAGTTTTGAAAAACAGTGGTACCGGGTCGGCCGGCAACCAGGGTCTGTAGAGGAAACTGTTCAGCGCCGAAATCGTTTTTGATCCCATGTGCTTATACTCAGAATGCTGAACATTTCATGGACAATTCATACGTTTGAGAAAAATAGTTTGGCCTCCCCAACACCTGCTTTCTGTTCAGCTCCGGCAGCCCTACAACAACAACCACAACACCAACCACACCACCACCAACAACAAGAGCAACAACAAGAGCAACAGCAACAGCAACAACAACAACAACAACGACAACAACAACAACAACAACAACAACAACAACAACAACAACAACAACAACAACAACAACAACAACAACAACAACAACAACAACAACAACAACAACAACAACAACAACAACAACAACAACAACAACAGCAGCAGCAGCAGCAGCAGCAGCAGCAACAAAGCAGCAGCAGCAGCAAAGCAGCAGCAGCAGCAGCAGCAGCAGCAGCAACAACAACAACAACAACAACAACAACAACAACAACAACAACAACAACAACAACAACAACAACAACAACAACAACAACAACAACAACAACAACAACAACAACAACAACAACAACAACAACAACAGCAACAACAACAACAACAACAACAAGAACAACAACAACGTTTACAAAGGGAACAGCAACCGCAATGGCACCCGCGATTGTAAGGACAACATGAATAACAGTGACGGGCAGAGTGGCCACCGCTGCAGCAGTCCCCGTGGCAGCCGCAGCCGCAGCACTAGCAACCATAGCTATGGCAGCCACCGCAACCATGACTAGCACCATCATCACCACCAGCAGGGCAATCACCATGACCACCACATCCACTGACAACACCAGTATCAGCAGCAATAGCGCCACCACCACCACAACCACCACCACGACCAGCACCAGCACCGCCGCCACCACCACCACCAACACCGTCACCCACCACCACAACCACCACTAGCACCAGCACCATCACCACCACAACCACCACCACTAGAACCACCACCCGCACCCGCACCGGCACCACCACCAACACCACCACGACCACCAGAACCACCATTGTCATCATTGCCGCCACTGCTAGCCACTTGCCTCGCCGTATTGCTCGGTGTGTCTGCTTGGCACAGAGGGACAATCACGCCCGCGAGTGATGGTTCTGCCGATAGACCGACTAATTGATTGTTTACCTTTGTTGACTGTCTTGTGCCGGGGATGGTACCGCACACAGTTGGCCCCCGTGATTTGGCCACTTGTCTCTCATGTGTATGATCGTCACCCCGTTGGATTTGCTGTAAGCTTTATGAGGACGAGTGTATGGTTTGTTTTTCTTGCTGGGAGCAATCGTGTCGTCCATGGGGTCCAGTCACTAGGCGTGTCCATAGGGGTAGCTTCATGTTGCCATTGGCTTTGTGCTCGAAATGGCCAGTGCGGCTAGCGGGAACAGTCACTCTGGCATGTGACATTACCCTTGACACCGTGGCCTTGGGAGCAGTTTAGCGTCAATCTCAGGTTGCTGACCCCACCTACCTCCCCCTTTCCCCTGCCACACACAGCCCCTGGGCCAACACAGCCCCATTCACCCGCTGCCACACTTGTGTCCTCTCCTATGCCCACCCACCCTCCCGTGCCAGAGGTGTGGCAACCGACAACATGCAGGCCCCCCCACGGAGCTTCAACGGCGGTGTGGGAAGGAAGGTCTGAGAGAAGGTGGGAAGAAGAGGGGGCTAGAGTACACAAGTGAAGGAAGGGAACGGGCACGTGGCAGGTTGGAGCAGTAGGGCGGCCCTGTAGGACCCATGCCCCGTCACACCCCTTGGTGGAGGGCTGCAGGGCAGTGTGACCCCCGGGTATGGCAAGGGCCGGGAAGGGAGAGGGAAGGTTGGAACCTTAGCCTCTACCATGTCCGCTTTGCTTGGGATACTCTCCGCTGCCCTGTGCCTGATTTAAGGGGTGCCCCTCCACCCCGAGTGTGGCTTGGAGCAGTGCATGGTTAGACAATGTATGTGTGAGTGGACCACGAATGAATGGATGCGCGCCGCTCCCACCTTGCCGACATTCTCTTCCCCTTCCCAACTTTGGCAACGACCTGGAGCCTGGCCACACGGTGGCAGGTAGTTAATGTGCCTTTGGGGAAACAGGGAAGCGGTCCATCAACGAGTGGAGGAGCGCCGCTTCCATGTGCATATGCCCCGGTGCCTTCAGTTCGCTGTCAGTGAACGCCCGTCCATGTGGACCCCCCCCAAGTGTGATATCCAACACATCTGAGGTAGGTAGGCATAAGGCCAACCCTTGGTCACCACCCATAAACCCCACAACAGAGAGGGGTGCCAGGTTGGGTAACAGGCCTGGAAGCCTCCGGCGGAGCCCCTCCCTGTCCGGCCACCACACTAACTGTAAACACTCCGCCATGCTCTTCATCTCCCCACCGAGCGGTGGGAAGATCTGGGGCCGAGACCGAAGAACCTTGGTGCTGGTCGGACGGTGAGGTTGCACGCTGTTAATAGTGTCGGCGCGGACCATGCCGGCAGAGCTTGCTCTGCGGCCCCGGATCTCGGTGGCTACTCATGCCGGGGACTGACCACTGCCCGGTTCGCCTTCCCAACTCCGGATATCCGCTTCACCTCCTCAATACTAGGGCCTGGACACCCACTCTAGACACACAACACATGACGGACTCTAGGTAGAACCCCATACGCGAAATAGGGTAGAAACCCTCGTGATATGGGCTAGTTAGAGGTCCTAACCGGGGGACGGGTCGCCCCCCAAGAGTGAAATTGCGGCCCTTGCGGAACTACACCTTGTCAATCGCCATTGCAACATCATCGACCGCCACTCTTTGTGTTGGTCGCCCCACACCCCCTGGGATGTAAACACATAGGGTATTATCCATGCACCACGTGGTCCACAAGGCAGGGACAACCACACAAGCGCAGGCTGAGCGGAGAGCGCTAGTAACCACCAGCATGGACAATGCACGGCACCCGCCCCTCCCAACAAAGCGCGGTCTCAAGGGGGACACTTGCAAGACCACCGACAACAACACCCTCCTTTTGGGTACAACTGTCCCCCGCAAAAGCCTTGGAAGCTGCGCTATGCCCCAAGGTGGTGAGGCAGTGTGCAGAAGGAGCTCCATTGCCGACTGCTCCAAGGAAGTGAGGCAGTGTACAGAAGCAATTCCACCGCCTATTGCCCATAGGAAGTTCCACTGCCCATTGCCCCAAGCAGTGAGGCAGTGCACAAATTGAGTTCCATTGCTCACTGCCCCCACACAGTGAGGCTATGTACCTGAGTATTTCTACTACCCACTGCCCCCAAGCAAGGAGACATTGTACAAAAGGTTTTTTCAGTGCCCACTACCCCAAGGTAGCAAGGCGGTGTACAGAAGGAGTCGCATTGCCCACTGCCCTCAAGCAGTGCGGCGGTGTAAAGAGGGGGTACCATTGTCCACTGCCCCAAGGTAGTGAGGTAGTGTTTTGAACGAGTTCCACCACCCACTGCCCCAAGGCAGTGAGGTGGTCAACAGAAAGAGTTCCACTTCCCGCCGCCCCAAGGCAGCGAGGCAATGTAGAACAAGAGTTCCACCGCCCACCGCACCCAAGCAGTGAGGTAGTGTTCAGAAGGACTCCACCACCCACTGCCCATTGTAGTGTGGCCGTGAACAGAAGGAACACCACTGCCCACTGCCTGACGCAATGTGGCAGTGTTGTGAAGGAGATCAATTGTGCAAGTGCCAGCCCCATCAAAGCCCAACTAGGGCCAAGAGCCACAAAGGCTTGGGCCGGATGAGACGTTTAGAGTTACCATCAAGCGGAATGGCAAGACGTCCCCGGGGCAGCCGAGATAATGGCAGCCCGGGCACCAAAGAGAGGGCCGGCCCTATGCCACAGGTGCGCCACATACACGGCATGCATGAAAAAACACAACCCTCCAAGCTGGCATTTTCCCGTGTGCAAGGCCATGCCGGCCGTTGTCATTTGGTAACAGAGCCTTCACCACCACCACCACCACGACCACCACCACCGCCACCGCCACCGCCACCACCACCACCACCACCACCACCACCACCGCCACCGCCACCGCCACCGCCACCGCCACCGCCACCGCCACCGCCACCGCCACCGCCACCGCCACCGCCACCGCCACCGCCACCGCCACCACCACCACCACCACCACCACCACCACCACCACCACCACCACCACCAGCAGCAGCAGCAGCAGCAGCAGCAACAACAACAACAACAAAAACACAAACAACAACAAAAACAACAACAACAACAACAACAACAGCAACAACAACAACAACAACAACAACAACAACAACAACAACAACAACAACAGCACTACCACCACCACCACGACCACCACCACCACCACCACAACCACCACCACCAACCAACACCACCACCACCACCACGACCACCAGCAGCAGCAGCAGCAGCAGCAGCAGCAGCAACAACAACAACAACATCGTCATCAGCATCATCATCATTCGTGACCAGTGCTTGCTGCTTTTTTTGTTTCTCTTTAGTTGTTCAACAACCACAACAACATCATTTGTAACCATTGTTTACTGCTGTTGTTTTTGGTTTTGGTTGTTCTATGTGGTGGTGATGAGATGTCATTTGACGGCCTGCTTCCGATTGAAATATCATGAAGTGGTCTACAGGAGATATGGAAGGATGATTCCGTGACCTTGTTGGCTCTCTTGCTCTTCCCCAGTTCCCAAAATTAGTGAGTCCTTGCATGTGCCTCGTCCCCCTCCTGCCCCTCCCCTTCCTGTGCCCCAGCCCAACTGGGGGTTGGTTTGCACTGCACCCCGATGAGGTATGATTTTGCCTGGGCTGGAAAGCCCCATGTAGGACAGCCCAACATCGCTCCCACTGCAGGACCCTTTGCCATACAGAGGTATGCGTCTGGTCTCCGTCACTTCCGTCATACTCCTCATGCTTTTTGCCTTCTGCGACGCGGGGGTTTTCGACTTTTTCCGTCGCGAGAAACCTCGCAATGCATCGGACAATGAGACGGACCCATCGCCGGGTTTCCCCCCAAAGCAAGACCCCTTCAACGGAGGCCATACCCTTGTGCGAGAACATGGCACCCTAATCGAGCAGGAGGCGCCTCAGCGAGCTATTCCATACAGGATCATGTTCCCAACCCCCTTCCAGCTCTTTCCTGGAGAAGCTGCCCATGCTGGCAGCAGCAAGGCCTCGGCGCAAGAGTTGAACATCCTGAAGCAGCAAGGGCTGCAGCTGCAGGAGGACACCAACCTCGTGCAGCACCACTTGGATGAGGTGTCCAATGGGAACAAAAGTGCGGTACATGAGCTGGTGTCTGTACTGACAACGTTGGTAAATGCGGCCTCTCAGCAGCAGAAGACGCGGAAGACCGCATTTGTGGGGCTGCAGGGCGTCGGGAAGAGTTTCGTGCAGAACCTGATGACTCTGTTGGGGCTCGGGGTGTCATCCGCTGGCTTGGGGACGAAGGCAGTGGTGCATTACGAATTGCGAAGGAGACATGTGGAGGATTTCCATTTCAATGGCAAGCGCATTACTTTCGAAGACATCAGTACCCTCCTTGTAGACCGCTTCTCGAAGCTGCAGGACGTAGAGGACGTGACCATTAAGATTGCAATTCATGCCCCCTGGGTGCCGTTTCAGGTAGATTACCTTGATGTGCCGGGGATGCCAACAACAACACGGACCGCTCAGCGGAAAGATACCGTAATGCAAATCATCCGAAACTTAGCCTCCTACCCAGATATTGATTTTGTGGTTGTGGCTGATGCCTTTGGAGACCCCGACGCTGCCCCTGATGACATTCTTGTACAGTTGGCGCAGGCTTCTGTGCCTGTTGAGCGAATCATCCCTGTCCTAAATAAGGTCAACGTTCTTCTCTCTGCAAACTGGGCCCCTGCGCAAATCAAGATACGCATCGACGCTTGGACAGCGTGGTTCAAGCAGCCCCCGTACTTGTTTGCTGCCGAAAAGCAAGTGGAGTTCGATGAGGTCCTCACTCTACCACCCCAACAGCAAGTCACACGATGGATGCAGGCAGTGAAGAATGGTGATGAACGGGTGAAAGAGTTCGCTGCGCTTCATCTGCCAGACCATCCCAAGGCAAAGCTTGGGGTGTCGAAAGCTGTTGAGCATATTGCGCGCAATGTCATCAGCGACATCACGTCCATCGTGGACGGGTACATTTCTGAATTGAACAACGAAACAAGGGTTGCAGACACGGACCACCAAATGTTGAACCAATTCATCATTCACCAAGCCTTCATGACGTTCACGACTGAGTTCCCTCGGCACTTGCAGGACATTGCGTTTCGGCGCGGTGGGATCGCCTTGGAGACCCGGTTTGCTGGCGGTCAAGAATTTTTTGAGACAGAGGAATTGACGGATGCAAGGAACGAAGAGTGCCTGCGTGTGTTTAAGTATGCAGGGCCAAGCACTCCCGGACGGTGGGTGAGAAGACAAGTTAAAACACTGAAAGTCATTACAGGTGCGAGTGCTGTTCAATTCGGTGTCTCCATCATGACACACGATTTCAGCCGACATCAGCACGAAATACTTGCAAGATTCACTGAATTTTCTGATGAAGAGTTGCGTGACATCATGCCCTTGGGGGAGCGCACCCACACGACCAATTTCGTGGAGGCGATTCCCATTGCCATCTCGCAAGTGGGGAAGAGTGTCCGCATTCAGGAGTTCTTGGAGAATGCCATTGGGCGGCAGGCCTGCAACCTTCGGCGAGTGGTGAGGGCTGCTCTGTGGCTCTACCAGCGCAGGCATCCCGAGCACACGCCGATGGGCTTTCTTCTCCGCAACCAGCACTTCCGCAAAGCATTCCAAAGGGTGGTTGACGAAAACATTGAGAAGCTAGTGACCTCATCCCAGAACTTTATGCGGGTCGTGTTTGGCGAGGTCATTGACGCACCACCAAGGGATACAGCCCCGCTGTTGCACACCAGCATGCTGGAGTCCACATATCCGGACCTCCAGCGAGGTGGCACACACCTGCAGACCCCACCAATCCCCGAGCAGGAAAGCCATCCCCAAGTGGAGAGGATGAACAGAGATTGGAACGAGGTGTTCCAGTACATGCGCAAGGCCATCAAGGCCCATTATTCCAGTTGTATGATCCATGCCACCCACTCATTTGAGTACCACTTCTCCTCTGCCTGGCTACGCCTTTTGCATGGAAAGCTCACGGCACAGTGGATGGCACCTTTTACCGAGTTGGGACGCCATGACATCGTGCAGACGCTTAAGCTGCAAGAGGCAGTCCAGCAGTCATCACTCCTTGAGAGGGCAATGCAGGACCACCATGCGGCACGATTTAAGGCCATGAACACCTTGGTCAACGTGCGGGACAAATTTGTCGCAGCTCTTGGTGAGTTCAACCCATTACAGGATTACTTATTCGGTTCTCAAGCTACTGCAGACCCAGAGTCAGAGAGACCCAGAGACCCAGAGTAGAAGCAACCCCAGAAGGCTGTCCGTTTTGACTCCTGCTTGCTGTCAAGACTGGAGACATATATCTCTCTGGGACATTCATAACATGCCAACACGGAGCAAATTCACATTTTTCCCGGTTTTCCTCAACTTTTAGTCCAATGCACCAAAATGTCGTTACCTTGGGGGGGGTATGTGTATGCTTTTCGAAGTCTGTGAGAAAAGGCTGTTTCAGAAATGTATGGGTTGGGGGGGGGGTAGGTGGTCACAGTTTTGTGCACAGAGCTGTGCAAGGGAGGACACACAGGGCACAGGCAATGGTCCAGGGATCACTCATTATTCCGAATCCGATTCGTTGTCATCGTTGCCCCTTTCTGCAAGGGCCGGGACTCCATTGGGGCACACATCCCCGTGCTTGTGACTGGGAACATATTTATTCAGTTTTTCCCAATCCTGCAGCCTGCGTGGCTTCACTGGTACCCACCCTGTGTTCAGGGGCATGGCCCGCAGGCCGTCAGTTGTGAGGTCCACATTTCGCTGTTTGGTGAGCTGGACCTTGCGTCATGGAATGGCCTCACTGTACCCTGATTTCACCCAGACAAAACTGGGGTGGGCCTCCAGGTTTTCAGGGTTAGGTGTCTTGCCGAAATCCAACCACTTTATCTTCTCATCTCTGATCAAAACAGGCTTCTGCTGATGGTCTGGGTGGCCGCCTGAAGACTTATATGCACCGGCCAGCCACCTGGACACATCCCAAAAAATCAGTGCGCTTCAAAATGCGCAGCTTGCGTACAAAACGCTCTTTGTTTCGTACAACGTGCTGGATTGTTAGGCCAGCCATGTCAGTGAGACCGTAATAATGATCAACATTATAGAGGGCACGGTCCATGGCACGGGACGCTGCATCACATAGATTATATGAGTGGCCCTTGATAAAAACGCACCACGTGATGCGATGAAACCAGCGCCACTGGACCAGTTTGTCAAACAAATTACAAAACATCCAATTCAGAAATTCGGAACAGCACCCATCTGTGTGGATGAATAGGCGCCCTGCACCTGTTGAGCACCGGTACAGCTCCCCGATCAGGGCAGAGGCTGTCTCATTGAAGCCCTTACCGGCCACATACTCTGGCCAAACCATTACAGTATCAACACCCAGAGTGGTGCGGTGCAATACCAAACGGTGCGCCTTCAACTCTGACGTGTACCACTTTTCCCCGACGGGCATTTTCAATAAATTGAGAGCTTTACTGTAATCCAGGACCATGTGTTCTGCCCGATCAGGGAAACGAACACCCGGAGTTGAAAAAGTCGTCACTCTTGTTCCACCCCAGGTCTGCATGCTGTACTGTCCGTGGTACTTGTTTCGGTCGTATCCTTCGCTGGCCAACCGTAAATGCGTGGCCTGCTCGTGGCGAAGTTTGGCCTGAAAATGAACAAACAAACACTCGGCGCACGTGTCCTTCATGGGTGCCTGGTACCCCAGCTTGAATGTTTTCATCGTCCGCTGGGCTGTTTTCAATGAAATCTGGGGCTTGAAATCTGCTTTGTCCCGCTTTGCAAACTGATCCGCCTCCTCCTTTTGGAGCCAGTGGATCCACACATTGTACGGTGATGCACGACGCCCACCGACAGGGGCCAGATGGACCCACTCAGTGCTGGGCCGGGCAGCATCGCTGAAGCGGTTCTCAGCCTGTGGCAGGGCCTGCAGAAATTTCTCAAATTTCACTTTGATGGCAGAGGCCCGCCGTACATTGCTTGCTCCCCTTTTCTGGGGGCTCTTCATGGGACTCAAGGGGTTGGCAACGGCCGCTGCTGCTTTGTTTTTCGCCACCAACTCCACAACGATGCGACTGATTTTAAAATAGTGCAAGAACTGTGTCTTGCAAATTTGCCGACGCGACCCACAGTAGGGTACAAAGTACGTTGCCTGGTGCCTCCTCTTTCTTCTGTACTTCTGGCGACCTGCGTGTTTCACATCTTGCCCCAAATCGACGTCGATGCAGGTTGCCAGAAATTCGTGTTGCGAAGCCTTGGTGGGGTGGGTCTTTTTGTCCCAAAACTGGGCTGCAAAAGCCGCGGCCTCAGTAGTGGATAAAATGTCGTGCTCTGTGTGGGTGCAGGCAGGTTGCTGCGAACCACCTGTACGAGGCTGTTTTGCGGTGCTAGAGGTCCTCATGCGACTAACCCGCACCCAGGTAGCACCCCCAGAGCGTGCTCTTTTGCGAACCAAAGGTTGTTGCGGTGCATCTGGGGCTGCAACGGCACGTGGCGTGAATTTGTATCCGGACATGGTGGCTGTCTGTTGACAAAAACAGCCAGCAAGCAACACAGGCACTGTCCAAAAAAGACAAAAATATCAAACATACTATCAGTACAACATGCAGACCCAGGGTGTTCCAAATAGCCCTTTTCAAGGGCTTTCGGAATATACCCCACATACCCCCCCCTTTGGGACACTCAGCGGGCACAAACGAGGCAACGATGGCACCGACCCCTGAAAACGCTCCGTGTTGGCATGTTCCTGTCCGTCCCAGAGAGATATTGCCAGCCCCTGTGCCCTGTTGGGATGTATGCAATCGCTATTTTGAACGCCGTGACTCGTGCCATTTCCGCTTGTCTTTACCGATACTGTGGAGATGGGTTTCGGCAACACACCTGCCCATCGAAGCATGGTAGGGGCATCAGCTAGCTTGCAACCCCGGTTATCGGCGGATTTGTGGATGCGACGGCATTCCGACCGCGTCCAAGGGTATCTTCTCATCATGTGGTATGGCTTGTCTGACTCTCTGTCATCCCAATGGCTTCGATGATGGCCTTTCGTTGTGTGCATCGCTTTGACGCCTCTACTGCAATAGTGCGGTTGCCTTAGGGAGGGATGCCCGCTGTCCTCTCGATTCAGCACCAGCCACACAAGCAAATATGCATATTGAATGAATGAATGCGTACATCACGCAGGGCTCTCGAATGCACCCATTTGAGGCCAAGGGGGCAGTTCGGAGGCAGTGGACTGGCCTTTGGAGACCTCCAGTTCAAATATCTGTCAAAAGTAGCACGCCCAACCCCCTTTTCTGCGTGTGGTTACAAGCCCTGAAGTCTCAAGGAAGTCACACAAAGCCTGATGGACATGAGAAGGCGACGGAAGACAACAAAACACAATGATTGGGCAATCACATGTTGTTTGGGCAGCAGCTGTGCAACCATTAATCACAGAACCCCATATTTTGCTCCACAAAAATGCAACCGATATTTCAACAGTGTTTGTGTAGGGTGTGTTAGCATGAGGTGTTTTTTTTTTTTGCGTGTCAACGGCTCTCGCCTTGGTAGGCACAAAGTGCTGGGATGTGGATCGGGGATGATGTTGGTGTCGCATGTGGTGGCCATAATTATGCAGGGTGTCCTATGACTTCAGAAGCCGCGTATCGTGCGGGGGTTGGGGGCTGTCTCCACGGCACTCCGCTAGAATATGCACCCCAAGTATGGTGTTTGGACATGCGAGCGACATAGACTAGCGAAGGGTAACTAAAGGCACAACTGTAGAAAGACACAATCTCTCATTTTGACTTAAGCATTTAACACACAGTTGAAGGGGTTGTCAAGTTTACAGTTTTTTCGTTTGAGGGTTGAGCCCTTTTGTTCGCATATCTATCTAACCCTGTGTTTAGCTTCAGTGGTTGATGGACACCAGCTTTAGATTGAGAGCCACAGCCCTTTGTTGCATGAAATTGTGCCTTTTTTTTTGCTGACTAGGTATGTGTTGATAGGCTTTTTTTTCCGCGCAGACCCTATTTTTGCGCCTTTGTTCTTGCTGTTTTATTTGGCCTGAGTTCAAACAATGGTCGTCGCAGGACACAATTCTGCAAGAACCCAGGATACAATTGTGTAGTGCAGCATTTATGCCGCATGTGTAGTAATAAACGAGACCATACTAACTCAGACCAGCTCAATGACGTGCCCTGAACGGGGGCGTGTCGTTGAGGGAGATGGCGTTGCGTTTTGGGGTGCAATGTGTCCATCCGTGCTGTGTTGTGTGTTTTTGTTGTGGGATAGTGGGGACAAGTCCCAACTTCTTTTCACTCACCAAGCCAATCCAACGCGGCACATGCTGCACCACAACTACCCAAGCTTCAGCAAAGGAAGCCAAGGCGAATCAAATGCACAGCACCTTAGTCACAGTCCACGTGCGCTCACGTGCTTGCACATTAGGACAGACTGAAAGGCCATTTGACAAGGCAAATCTGTGGAGGTTGCAAAAAGGGTCAAACCCAGGCTTAGGCCCGTGCCAAGTTCACCAAGCATTTCTCACGTGTGGTGACGAGCCCAATGTGTCGGTTGTTTGCCCTGAGCAACCTCTGCACCGTAGCTCGCTTTGTCTTTGTCCATCATAAAAGGGGCCACTTTATATAAAATCAAAAATACTGCAATGGACGTTTCTTTGCATAACCAATTCGCTGAAAGCAGGGCTGGAGTACCCCCACCCCCCCCAACACACACACAAAGTGAAGTGAATGCAAGTGTTGCACATCTACACGTGAACATTCAGCGTACATGCGTAGGGCTCAGGGACATCATGAGTGCCAGATTGAAAGCTGTCAAGAATTGACGTCACCGACTGAGGCATTTCCGCCCAGGCACTGCTCTGGGACGGTTTTCCTTTTGTGGCAAAGCTCTGTGGTCGGGTATGGCCCTTTTGCGTACTGGCTCAGGATTCCCTGAAGGCAGTCAGGTATTTTGCTGGATGCTGAAACAGCTGCATTGTGGTTGTGAGGGTAGGCACTTTCCATGATGAGAGTGGGAGTTGGTGGCCTTTGGGGAGGGGGGAGGCTGTCTGTCTTTCAGGTGTGTGTTTGGGTCGTTGGGTTGGAATAACGCTGTTCTACCTCACCGGCACGTACTATTCAGCTGGAGGGGGGCATCCGCACCATGGGGTGGCCAAGCAGTGGCAATGATCAGCCGTATCTTCTCCTCCTTCTGCTCCTGCCCCTTGGTATAATCATACTCTTCATCCTAAACATCCACGGACAAGTGTTCCAATCTCCGCCGGTGATGCCTGGCGTGTAGTGACCAATCCCCAGTCATCCATGTTGCAGTTGACCAAATCCGCCAAAGGCATCAGTGCCAGGCATCACATGACCCACTGTGTCCCTGACCATTCAAGGGGCGTATATACCGGAACTAAACACCAGGTAAACCAGCGGCGACGGCAGGCACAACCTGCAGGTGAAGAATGATTTACAGATGCAATCTTCGCCGGTTTCAAAGCGGTTGTTCATCACAGAGGCAAACTGCAATAATGAACCGACAATGACTGTCCGGGTGTGTGCAGGCTTTCCAGTAGGGCACACAACGCGGATGTCTCGGCATGAAGCACCCCCCCCTCCCCCCCACGCCCAGTCGGATGGGCACGGAAGAGACCACTGAGAACATGACGGGTGCTTCCATCAATTGGAGACTCCCCCCCTGGGATCTTACCAAAGCCAGGAGAATCCATCCCGTCCCCCATCCCCCCAGTGAGAAACAATCGGTGTTCTCCCGGAGGTGCCACCGTGGTTCCCCTCTCCTAGCGCTCCGCATTGCCACCGGCAGGCGCCTGCCCTGCGGATGAGGAACACCGCACGCCTCTAGACGGATGGCGAACGGGAGTGAGGCCGCAGCTTGTGTTGTGTGCTTATTCCTTCGGACATCCAAGCTTTTTCACGTGGATCCCGGATACAGTACTGGACTGCACCGCCGCAATTGGTTGTTACTGCTGGTGCTACAGTCCGTCCCCGCAGTCCTCTTCATCATGCATGTTATGGATCTCGACAGCCACATACGGCGCGATGCAACCACAGTACCAAGCACATCGGTTTAATATTAGTTTATTGGCAGTGCTTGGAGCCCCCCACCGACACTTAGGTCCGAGACCCCATGGGGGGCTGGCGGCCGGGGGGGATTTTTGTTGTGGGGTTGGGCTCCGTCAGCAACGATGTCGATGTCCCCCTGAAGGCTTGGTTTCCATCAACCGCATCCAATGCCGTTGCTTATGCTGCACTCCCTCTGCCAACGGCATTTTCACTGATAACGTCATCAGAATACCGGGCCAAAATCACGCCGACAAGAATCCGGCTAAACCTCCCCCCACACACAAAATATCCCTCGGTATCAGTTCCAGTGCCCATGATTTAGGCGCTTACGGGCAACAGATGCAACGGCTGCAGCGCGCAAGAGGTCCTCATTTCAGACACCTGTTCGTGCTTGCCCCTCTTTTTCTCTCTCTTTCTCTCTATCTATTTCTCACTCTCCTGTCCCTGTCACCTTCTTGCAATGCATCTATGCAGCCAGAACCTTCAATGACTGCTCTGGTTACGGCGCCCAGGGGCCTCCCAGCAGACCCTGGATGTGTGCCATTTCAGACCAATCTGCATCTAGTAGGATCCCAAGCATGTGACCGATGCCGTGAATTTGGTCAATCTACCGACTGCGCGATCTCCTCAAATTTGTGCCTCAAGTGCTGGTATGACGTGGCCAACCAGCTTCCACTTCAAGCCCATCGCTACCTTGGAGTCAACATGTCGACAGTGCGCACAGTAGATGATGTTGCTGTTGTAAGGATGTATGAAAAAATTGATACCAATGCGCATGCGCATACGGATGCCCACCCTCAGCCCATGCACTTGAAATACTGTGCGGAAACCGACTACTGTTGGCAGATTCCATGGTGTTCAAAAAAGTCCCGCCTTCTATTCTTTGAATTCTTTGATCTCTCGGGCCATGCCCTGGATATTGCGGTCAAAGACATTATCTTTCAGTGTGGTGGTGAACGTCCTGACTGTCCCGCAATTTCATTCTATACGTTAGGGCAGTATGACGGGTTTATTCAGGTGGAAGACGACAATGTCCGCAACACTCGCGTTTTCTGCTGTGACTTTGAATCAACCATCCTCAGGGATCATCCTCCTGACAGCAAACACCCTCTGGAGGCCTATGTACATTTTTGGAGCTTCACAACTGGCTTGCTTTTGAGCCGCAAAGTCCTCAAAGTTGTCAAAGGAGCAGCCGGTCGTTCTAAAGAAGCAAAGTGCCTCTGGAGGCATGGGTCAATTTTGACCTGCGTACTTCCACACTCTATGGGTGGCCTGAACTACGTTGTTCGCGTCGCCACATGTTATGGATCTCCCATTGCGTATGTTGTGTGGTTCATCATCAACTATTTTTCCAGAGCTGTGGGCTTTGGTCTTCTACGGATGATAGGCATGGAGGACCCCAGCACCTGTGAGGCTATGATTGGTGACTCCACAACGTGCACTGGGACACCACTCAGTACGTCGAACATTTACCATCCGATGATTTCTATGTTGGGCAACCGATGGATCGCGGAAAGATATCATCAGAAATTGACGGAGTACAAGAACACGACACTACTAAATCATTACATCTACCTTTACCGAATGGGCTATTTTGAGGCTTCCATTGCAGGTCTCCAACAAGTTCACCACTTCATGGAAGAGAACAGAAGAGGTTGCGCTGGCTGGCTGCTGGCCACCTTTACCTTGATAGCTGCTAGATGGTCGGAAATCCTGATATGCCTACAATGTTCTTCGAGTTCCGGAGAGAGAATCCGCGAGACGTTAGTCAATGAATGTCAGAGATCTGTTGATGCCTTGGAGCGTGCTTTCAGCAGCGATTGTGACTACCAGAAACAGCACGCGTTGGATGGTTATGTGGACCTGTGCGACATTCTCCATCATTGGCCCATGATGTTCCCCATTCCAAAGAAACTGCACAAGCGGATCCAGAAACTGAGAAATATCTTCGATATTCAACTTGAAGGTCTGCCACCACAGTATAGCAGATGCAAGAAGATGATTGAACGTCGGCTGCAGATTACATCTGTGCTTGGGAGACCGACGGACATGGCGACCATGGAGAGATGCCACGCTTTTCTCCACCCTGAAAAGGACCCTGAAAAGGACCAGGACCCTGAGAAGGATGTGGAGTTGAAGCCAACTCTGAGGGATCATCTGCGAGAGACACTGGCGAAGCACATCACAGAGCTGCACATGAGGACCAACGGCCAGTCGCAGCACTGTTCTGCGCATTTGCAGCGCATGACCGATCTCGCCCTGAATCCCAGATTGGGATGTGACGTGCCGCTGGTGACGCACATTCTTTGCCAGCTATCCAAATGGAGCTCCTCACGCCCGGAGTTGTCCGGGCTGGCAGCTGAATATGCCACGTCCTTAGAGAAACTGAAGGCCACCCCGGTCTTTGAGCCCTGGAAGGGAACCGGCAACCTGATGGACCCCTCTCATCATGACCCCTGCCAATGCATCCAAAGCGTCCTGCCCGAAAAGGAAGCGGTTGAGACTGCATCTCAGAGGTGCTCCGAGGTCAGGTCACATGCAAAACGCGGTCCTAAGGAAGGGGGATATCCCTCAAAAAAGCGGGAAGGAGACAGCTCAAGTGCCAGTACAAGATGAAGGGCTTTCCATGCCTCCTTTTGCCTGTTGATTATCCCAGGCCAAGCCTGAGGAGTATTTGGCGAACGCCTGTGCACTTGTCGGCGGCACCATTGAGCATTGAATCTCAGTGCACCCATTCATCAGTCATTCACCAGCCACATATGGATTCCTGGTCAACCCCCCACTGACAACGTGTTATCTAAGCGCAGTGATCCCACAAATGAGGTTGTGACATGCACTGCGACCCTCCGAGTGGTGGGGGGATAGACTTTCACGAGTCCCCCTGAGCGGCCCGCAATCAGATTTGTGTTTGATTACTTGCATGCACCTTGTGCCATCTCAACATGTTGCTCGGAGGAAGGGCCCAAGAAGTCCATTATATGGCTGAAGATTTTAGGACTTTAGGCAGGGGGTGCTGAAGTTGATGAGCGTCACAAATTTTCGCTTTTCATGGCACAAGTGCCAAAGGGTGCAGAACAGATATCAAAATTGCGTTCAGCATCCTCAGATTAGGGGGTAACAGCTTTAATCGCCGTTTTTGGACCCCACATGTGCAAAAAACCCATTTTCAGCACTTACTGAAGGGGGGAACTGGGGTAGGCACAACGGGCGCATTCGAACTTGAGAAGCAAAAAACGTGAATAACTCAACATAGTAATCTCCAATTGGCAAAATGACAGAAACGCGTTGCCCATTTTATGATGTGACAGCACACAAAGAAAATTTTGGATCCCAACGGAGCGATGGGCCTGTTTTGGCATTTTGGGGTTTGCTGCCTTTTTCCCTGTGGGAGTTACACTCATCTTTCGTTCTGAAATCGGACGAAAGGCCCAAAAAGTCCATTACATGCTTTCAGATTGGGATTTGGGTGGGGGGGGATGCTGAAGCCGACAAAACGTCAAAATCTGCACTTTTCCACGGCCCCGGTATGAAGGGACACAAAACTGATAGCGTAATTGAAGGCTTCAGGGAGAATGAGGAGCACAGATGAGGATTGCCTAGGGGTATTTGCGTAGTACCATTTCGCCCTTGCAGGCAATTGCAATTGACAGCTCAGAGGTTGGGCATGGACAATGTTCTTATTATGTAGTTTGCTGCAGATGTGGTGATGTGCAGACACAAATAATCATGCAATCAATTTTATTTCATTTTTTCCTGAATGATCCCTGATCAGGGAAAACGGGGCCAACAGTGGAGGAACCATTTCAATGTTTGTAACGTGCCTGTGCTGTCCATTCCACACAATGCGCAGAGAGCCCAACAATCCCTGAGATTCAAAGCTACTGACACAACAAAACTGCTGTCCCCCGGTGAATTCCCATACGTGTTGCACAGAAAGAACCGAAAGCGCCGTATTTTCCCACAAGGATCAGTATTCTGATGGCTACTCACCAATCTATCCAGATCCAAGGCTGATACGGTGTGCTGGAACCCATGCATGATGCACAAGAGCTGAACATGTGCCACTCTTCAATCAATATGTTTTGGTAATACCAGGTTGCTGGTTAGGTGGGTGGAGGGAGGAGGGTGCTCGCCGACCCCATTGAATCTCGACTGAGTTCTGCAGGTGCAGGGAACGTACATGGTAGATCTTAAACGTGCACCACCGTTTATTCCATGATTTTTGGTAATACCATGTTGCTGGGAATGTAGTGGACCATCATTTTGTTCATTTGGAAACAAAACAGTTCTTTGTTCCCAAGTGTGACAGTTCAAGATTCTGTGCCTCATGCACATCCTCAGTGGTCATCCAGAGGGATCCAGGACAACCAGAGAGCAATGACTAGTCAATGGTGCATGATGACCAATATCCCAACAAGCAAGGACGACTTGCCGGCGTTTGGCATCCAGTGAACATGACCAGAGTTTTGCTTAACAACTCAGCATCACCTGGGGCGGGGGTTGGGGGGGTCTGACCCCCCTCCCCGTCGGACCCCCCTCTTAAGTGATTGGGCTCTCGGTAACAATGACGGGCAGGGATGGTAATAAGAATTGCGGGTGGACATCGGAGATCGGAGTGGGTTCAGGCCTCAAATCCCCGTCTGCCCTGTCCTGCCCCCCCCCCCCCCTCCCCCCCTGTACTTTTTACTTTTACAGATTTTTGACAAAGGCTTGGAACTCCCATTCTACAACGGAGTATGGCATTTGTTGGTTCACTGGCATGAGGGAGTTTCAGTAGGTTTTGTTGTCACCCGGTCTGTGTGAAGAAAAAGGCCTCACAAAAACCCAGGGTCCTGGGGAGGGTCCCCCCCCACAGCCTCCCCCCCCCCCCCCCACCCGCGCCCCTCGGACCCCTCCTCCCTAAAGAAAAATCTGAATATGACATCTTTTTAACTGAAGGGATAAAGAGGTGAAGGTGCATGAAATTCCGTCGGTGTACATAACAAGGAAAACAGGGATGCATCCAGTTCCAAAGGTCCATTGGCTCGAGCAATATGCCGGGGTCGTTGAGGTGGAAGGCGACCGACAATGTCAGCAACACCACCATTTTCGGATGCCCGTTCCAACGAAGCATCCTCAGGGACCACCAGACAACACGAGACATTGTTTGCGCAATGTCCAGTGCCTTTTCCGTTGTTTGGACAGGGCGGGAGGGTACGCGAATCCACCGTCCGTGCCCCTGCACTCCTGCATGCAGTTCAGCCACGATGCGCCCCCCCCCCCCCCAACCCTCTGCCTTTCTCTCTAGACTCCTCGGGTCGATTTGCGTGGTCCGCCCACCCCCCGACGCACTCCGCCAAATGGCCGCGCGCTGCCAATACGAGCGGACCCACGATCCCGATCGCGTGTGCATCCGCCTCATGACGCTGGGCGAGAGCGGGCTGGGCAAGTCCACGGTGGTGGCGTGCCTGGCCGACAACCCGACGGCCGTGCTCCGGAAGTGGAGCCCGGTGCTGAACGCGTTCGTGGAGTGCGACGTGCCCGGCGACGACTCCACCTCCGTGACCACGGAGTACCAGTACGAGTTCCAGGAGGTCGACCCGGACGGGCGGCCCGTCACCGTGACCTACCACATCATCGACTCCCCGGGCTTTGCGTCGAGGATCAACAACGCGAACTCATGGGTCGCGCGGTCCAAAGAGATCGAGCGCCGGTTCGACAAGGCCGACCGCCTTCTGCACACCGACCACGGGATCCCCCCGACGCGGGACCCGCGCATCACCGTCTGCCTGTACTTCTTGGCCCCCAACTGCCGGCCTCTGAAGCCCCTTGACATCCACGTGCTCACTGAATTGCAGCCGCTGGTGCCGGTCATCCTCCTGATCGCCAAGGCCGACACGCTCACGGCCGCGGACATGCAACGGTACAAAGAGCTGCTGCGGGACGACCTGATCGCGCACTCGATCCAGACGGTGGGGTACCCCAGTCCGATCACGGTCGAGGGCCACGAGGTGCCGCACGACCAGTTCCCGCTGGCGGTGATCGCCAGCAAGCTGCGGTACGTGCGGGACGGCGACGGTGAGTGGGCCCTCGCCACGCGCGGGACGAGCGGGGCCGTGCCGGGGCGGCTGTACCAATGGGGCCTCGCGGAGTGCAACGCGCACTCGGACTTGGGCACGCTCCGGCGGATCCTGGCGACCACCTTCTCCAACGGCATCCGGGACACGGGCCACGCCCTCTTCGGCAACTGGCGGCGCTCGAAGCGGGACCTCATCGCAGCGGCGGAGGCGGAGCTGGACGAGCAGTGGAGGCAGTACAGGGCCTCGTGCTGCAGGCTCCGCCCCCCGCCTCTGGAAAAGGGCTGCGTGGCGCAGGCCCTGGACGAGTTCACGCGGCAGAGACTGGCCTCGGAGGAGATCGATGAGGCGGAGTGGGAGATGCGGTTTGAGGTGTCCCGGGGCTGCGAGGACAACTGCGTGGCCATCCCGGCGGGGGGCCTTCGCGTGGAGGAGGCCATGCTGACGATCCGGCCCGCGAGCGAAGATCATGGCCGCGTGCGGCCCGGCGATGTGGTGCTGATCAGCGGTGCGGAGATGGACGGCCTCGTCCCGAACCGGGTGGTCAATGCGGACCACGAAGTCGCCGATTGTGCGGACGACCGCTGGACAGTGACATTGGGCCTTCCGGTGCCGCAGGCCTTGCAGTGCCAGTCGACCTGTCGGGTCTACGTCATCACGCCGCTCAGGCAGCAGGCCTCACACCTCTTTTGGCAGAAGACAGAGCGGTTTGTGGACCAGTTCCTGATGAGCAGAGACGGCCGAGGGAGTAAGTCTGCGTGGCAGCACCTCCGGCCGGTGCTCTTGCGGATGGCATGGTGCGGGTTGGTCGACCAGTTGGCGGAGGTCTACCCTGCGCTGAAGTTCCTGAAGCACATCCGCCTCGACCAGGCCTTTTCCTAGTGCCGCAGGTGCCGTACAGGGGAGGGCCCGCCCAAGGCCCCCAGTTGGTCCCGTTTGCAGTAAACGCCCGCCCTCCTTGAAACAAGGGCGGAAGGCGGTGGGCTAGAAAGGGGTAGAACACGGCTATGATGATAAGTGTGCTCGACCCATCCGCGCATGGCAGTGGCAATATACGGAACATCCAAAAGCAAAATTTTGTGTTTTGAGGTGAACAGTGCTTTGGTTTACATCACAGAATTCCAAAAAATCCACGGCTTAGGGATCAAAGTATGGGGCGCCATTTTTTGAGCCCCTTTCCCCTCCAAGGAGAGCGTCCAGGACCTTGATAAGTGCTGTGTCCCCAAGGAGTGAATGAATCCTGGCCAAGGAGTTCACTTTTTGTCTGATTTTTGCACACTTTTCAGTTACCGTAAATGGAATACGCTCTAGCATAATGACCAACTCCGGGCAAGTAAGGTCATAAAACGGGGCCTGCTAGGCTTGGTTGATGAGGGGTACACCCCTCATCAACCAAGCCTAGCAGGCGGGCGCGCACGCAATGTGCATGGGTAGCGTCTGCAGGAGTATATATTGCAAACATTTCTGGCCTGCAGCCAATGGGGTGCCGGCAGGATCGTCCCCTGTTGTTGTTAGAGCTTTTGCACTTTGCAGGACTTTAGGCTAACAATTGAAAAATGGCACCTCCCTGGCCTTAGGCAAATTTTTGGCTCATTTCTACACCTAACCACATCCTTAGAGTTTTTAAAATGGGCATCCAATGACCTTCTAGACCAACTCCTTGTTCAATTCAGGTCATGGAGCAGATGTCGTTCTGTATATATCGAATCGCCAGTTTGCCGCACAATCTTTCGGTTCCAAGTCCCATCGTTACAGCCCCTCAAAATGACCGCCTTGATCAGATAGCTCAGAAAAATTCCTTCGTTTGCTCTGTTTATTTCCGGTTTGAAGAGTTCGCGGTTTTGAGCAGTTTTTCAACCGGTCTCTGCAGATTTTGGGCTGAATTGTACACAAGCTGCTGGGCGCCGATTTCACCCATGTTGGAGCCCCTCAAAATGACCAGCTCATGCCAAAACGTCAGAAAATCACCTTTTTTGTTTGTTGAAATTGGTGCCGTTTTGCTGTGCACATTTATGGACTCATTTAACAAACCTGATGATGCCTAAATTTTGTCTGCTCGTTATAATTTACAAAAGCGCCTCCATCAACAAGCGTTGCCGCTTCGCGTCGAGACCGCTTGTAGGGCTCTTCCGCTGGGCAGCCACGCCGTGCTCCATACTCTTGGGTGTGGCTGGGTTCATTCTTTTCAAGATTGATCGCCAATTTGCCTGGTTGCGTCCTCAATCATTGATTCTTATGATCTTTTGTCTAGGAGATGACCATGTGAATGTTCGCCCCCATCCTGATTGGAAATATTGGACCATTGACTTTATTGCAAGTATACTCGCATTATTGGACACGATGATTTTTGGATAAGTTTCTACCTAAATTGTGATCGCTCCGCCTTGATGACACGCAACCCTGTGCTGCGGTACGGGCATCTGCCACTCCCCTCAGCCTCCGATGGGGCACTGCACTATCTTCAGTGGTGGCTTTCCGTTATCATTTTGTTAGGGATGCTTCCGCTTGGGTACCGGCTGCCAAGACAGGCATGGCATCTGGACTGTCTTTTTTTAGGCGTTAAAATGTTTCAGCAACAGTTCAGAGTGTGCCTTTGCCACGGTGCTTGCACCGGCCCCTCCTCCAGCCCAGGCTACCTATTCCCTGCCATCTTGGGGGCCCACGTGTGGGCAGAATGGCTACATCACCCCTGCCTTCTCAGGGGTCTTCAACAAGGGGACAAAAACTGGGCGCGCTAACGTACTCTCAGAGTGTGCCAGGGCCCGTTGACGATCTTTTTGCATATTTTTGCCCTAACCCTCCCTCCCGACCTCTGGTATTCCTGGCAGTTAACACAGAGAGGGGGGGGGGGTGATGTAAAGAGTTAGAAGGGTGGGGTGCGCGGTGGGTGGTGATGATGTTTGTGGCACCAGGACATGTTAACATCCCTGTCCCCCCTCGCTATAGGAACTTCCCAGAGGTATTGGCCAGGTTACGGGAGCACCACGACACCCCTGCCCCTACCCAGTGCCACCTGTGCCGGTTGTGCAGATGGCATGGAAAGCGTGTCCTGTGTGCCGCCGTGCCATCGCACGATAGCGCCGCGCAACGGAGGGCCCAACACCCGCAGAAGCAGGGCTACATGCTGGTGTGTGCTTCGAGTGAGCCGGATCCGTACGCAGGTGAGGCGCCGACCCTGCCTATGCTGCATCAGCCATCTGCGACCACCCCAGTCAGCCTTGAAGGTTTCACCAAGAGAACTCGCATTTTGCGACTTTATGTTCACTTCAATCGATCAGCCGACTTTGGACATGCTACATGGTGAACTCCCATTCGTTCATCTGCATTGCGGGGATCCGAGTATTGGACTTGTGTTATTGCATTTTGTATATACACACACCATTTTTTGTGAACCCGGGACTCGGTGTGTATCACCAAGGCCAAGGTTGGCCTATGGGGACAAATGCCCCCCCCCCATGGCTGCAACTCACTTTGCAGAGTTAAGAACATGCATCCCCCCTACCGGACCACATCATTTTTTTTTCGGTTTCTGGACGACAGCCTTTTATTGCATCGCTGCCACCATTCTGTTGTGAAAAGTCATTTAGATGCCATTTATCCACCAAATTTGCCTTGATTGATTGTATGTCGGATATTCATTCTTTGGATGTACATATTGCTTTGCTGTCCCCCCTTAAGTCCTCTGTCTTTTGGAAGTCCACGCATTCTTTATCTTTATTAGGTGGGATGCAAATCTGCCACAACACATACACATGGCTTGGGCCAGGGGGGGATTAATTAGTTACATCCGAATCTGTTCGTTGCCTACCTTTTATAGGCTTTGCTGTTAGCGCCTCATCCAGGTCATTCATTCGCAATCACTAGATATGCCTGATAGGCATAAATTCTTGACTCTTCGTCGTGACTCTACTGATTGTGGTGGTGGGAGGGTTGCAGTAGATGTGCCTTCACCCTCTTTGAGTCAAGTGGAACAAAATAAATTGGTGATGGGTCCTGCCTCGGGACCCATTGTGCATGTGTTGAGGGTAGTGAATCATTCTGGGTTGCCGCCTTTGTGGTCCCGCACTGTCCATTGTTTCCAGTCCAAACTGAATTTTATCAGGAAGAAGGCTGAAATTCGCCAGCTGACGAAGGAAGAACTGATTTTCCTGCGAGTCTTTGGGAAGTTGGTGACTTAGGCACTTTCATTTTTCGATGCTGCAGGAATTTGTCGACGACAATGCTGGGTACATGTCACTTTTGTCACCTGGCACAATATCACTTCTGATTTTGAGCGGTGTTCATGTTCAGTCAGGTCTGTCGTTTCTGTGCACATACCTCAGATCTCTATGGCAGTGTCTCATGTGATGGTCAAGTGAAATGAGAGAGCTTCATTATATGCTTGTACAATCAGGGAAGCACTATTATATGTCAAATCTGCTACCAGACTTCTGCTGTAATTTTCAGCTGAGAGCAGTGTTCATGTTCAGTCAGGTCCGCCGTTTCTGCACACATACCTTGAGCGGTGATCATGTTTCACTCAGATCTTTCTGGCAGTGTCTCATTTGATTAAATGGGATGGCTTCATTATATGCTTGCAGAATCAGGGAATCACTATTATGTGGCAAATCTGCTACCAGACTTGTGCTGTAATTTTCAGCCGAGAGCAGTGTTCATGTTCAGTCAGGTTTGCCGTTTCTGTGCACATACCTTGAGCAGTGATCATGTTTCACTCAGATCTTTATGCCAGTGTCTCATTTGATTGAATGGGACAGCTTCATTATATGCTTGCAGAATCAGGTAATCATTTTTTATGTGTCAAATCTGCCACTAGACTTCTGCTAGGTCATTTTGGAAAGGGACAGAAAAATTGTACAATCCATCTCAATGGTTTGCTGGATCTCATTTTCATTAGATTGTTTTTTAAATGCACATTACCCGCAGGAGGTGGCTGTTTTGGGTATGCAAATATGCCTCAAATAACCACATATCTGCATACAGATGGGTGTGGTAGAGGAGGGGGGGGGGGGTGCTGTAGGGAGCAAACACAGAGCTGAGCACCCAGAAAAAGAAGCAACCCATCCTGAATGACATGGGACAGCTTCATTATATGCTTACAGAGTCACTGATCAGTATTCCGTGTCAGATCTGCTACTGGAATTCTGTGGGGCCATTATGTGAAGGGACAGAAGAATTGTACAATCGAATGTCAGTGGTGTGGTGCATTTCAGCTTTAGTACATGCTTGCGTGCTGTTTTGCATTCATATTGCCTGCAGGATGTGGCAGTTTTTTTTGGGGGGGGGGGATCTGTGGAGGGCTGAGCTGGGGCCCAATACAGCAATGCAGGAGCACAGGGTACCATAAAGGAGGAAGCAAGTAGCTGCAACGGACAGTTTTCGCCCCAAAAGAATGTGGGTATGGGTGTCCGGGTCTGGCAGGGCTTGAGACATGGTAAAAGGGGCTTTTCCTGTCTGGCGGACGTAAATTTTTTTATGTGGTGAAAAGGGGGTTTTTTTTTAGTACAAAAGGGGGTTTTTTGTTTAGTACAAAGTGGTTTTTTTTTTAGCACAAAGTGGGGTTTTTTTTTTAGTACAAAACGGTGTGTTTTTTTTTAGTACAAAAGGTACAAAAGGGGTTTTCTTTTAGTGCAAAACGGGTTTTTTTTTAGTACAAAACGGGGGGATTTTTTTAGTACAAAAGAGGGGTTTTTTTTTGTACAAAAAGGGTTTTTTTTTGGCACCAAACCGGGGGTTTTTCAGTACAAAACGGGTTTTTTTTTGTACAAAGCGGGTTTTTTTTTAGCGCAAAACCGGGTGTTTTTTTGTATTCACCAGGGGGGTGGGGTGTACAAAATCAGACAAGAGGGATATGCGGGGACTGGTGGCAATGTTTGTGATAAACGAAACATGTCTCCCCCTTCCTGCTAGCAACTTACGAGAGCCATGTGCACGCTCACAGCACCACGTCACCTTTGCCGGGTTGATTGGTTGCGCATTAGCAGTTTGCATTGCCCAGGGCTGGAAAATTGTGATTTTGTTATTTTCGGCCAAAAACACCCACAACCACATGGGCTCGCACATGGTCTGGTCGTACTGCAGATTCCCGCGATACGCCTCAGGGACTATGAACTGCTCCTTGCCAATATTAACAATTGGTCTGGGCTTAACAGACTCTGGTTGTATGTCAACCACAGCGGTACCTTATGCAGCTGCCCAAGCAGTTTTTTCCTCTTGATAGACATCTGCCACGTTGCAGTCCTGTTGCTCCTTGTCGTTTGCCAATTGATTGTCAGCCAATCTCCCGTGCTGGCCAAGACCCTGCCCCAATGTAGAAAGTCCTTGTCACGACAGGGCAGGTGGCGTGTGAACACCGCACACACATTATCCGCATGGTCCATCTGAGGCAGTTCAGAAGACGGAACTCACTGCGACGGAGTTGCATTGGCATCACCAGCGGGCACTGTTGAGTCTCGCAACTGTGGTGCCACATTCAAAACATCAAATACACCCGGCAAAGACAATCCTGCCTCAGCAAAAAGTGCAAGTTGAAAAGGGTCTTTCAACTAAAGTGCCATGGCATCTTGTGCCCGCGACGCTTTTTTCGCGTCCTGCACCCGGAGAAGGGTCCAGCACAGGTCATTCCAACCAAGCGGTGGTGCAAGAACTGTCACAGGATTGGGCACAAAATCATGAGGCAGACCATGGTCCACAATCTGCCACTGCAACCATATGCGCAACTACAATACAACGTAGTCACACTCCCAATGGTTGTCTTGTAGACCAAAATGTCGCACAACAATGTTTGGAAAAGTGGCCACAATGGTGCCCAAGTAACAGACAGGCTGTTACCTTGCACTTGTAATGCCTCACCCCACTCAGATCATGGCTGCCCTTTGAATAAAATCGTTCAGCTGGCGGCATTCTCTGGGACTGAAAGTCTTTGCCTGTAATCTTTGCAAACCACAGTCACATTGAGCATCTTGCAGCAGGTGAACAACAACTGCCGCAGCTGATCGGGCAATGCACCGGCTTGCACCACAAAAGTTGCATTGGATGTGCAAATGTCCAATGATGCCATCCTACATCCCTTGAGCAGATGAGATGATGAAATTATGCACATGGGCTCTGGCCAACGGGGCTGAGTGCAATAGGGTTGGCTTTCTCCCTTTGGGTTACCCCCCACGGCATCGGTCCCAAGACCGATCCAAGCCCCCCACACACACAACATACCCTTAGGGTGGGATGCAGTAGATCCTAGGGGTGCTGAATTACTCCTTTTCTGGCCTGGTGCCCGCGCGACATAAATCGCGATCGGGCGTCAGCCTACTGAATTTTTATTTTCCAATTCTGATTTCTGCGGGTCTGAATTTACGAGATCGTGGATTTCTGTCGTTTTAGACCCGTACACTTTGATTGGTGCTTTGGGTTTGGTGTGAGGCGCTGATTTTGCCGTTCACTCATGTTAGAGGTCCGATACACACACGAATGATAAGCAAAGCAACAGGCAAATCACGGAAGAGAACTCATCAAGTACGATTCTGAAACACGTGAAATCAGTAGAAAGCGTGTTTGTGAGAAACACAAATTCTTGAGCTATGTAATGCTACAAGCAACTGAAATCGTGTGCGGCAGAGTACCAATTTTGTTCTCTCATTCCACCTGTTCATCGATGTAACCAATACTCAAAAACCCATACAACCAGAATATCAAAACTCAACACGACAGCATGTATATGCGCGCGCATGTTCCACCGCGTAAGGCAGGCGGTTCAATCAAAGAAATGGAAATTCAGATAGCAAATCAAAGCAAATCACAGCCACTGCGTTGCTCGTTGCGTATAGTACTCAATTGTGTCGCTTTAGTATTAGTAAAAAAAATGAGTGTCTATTTGTTGCGCTCTTGTTTGTATGTTTACTTATCTATTTCATAGATAAGTATAAGATGACATTATGTAAGGTTTATTGTTCAAATGTTATGTGATACTCAATGTGAGAGAACTTCAAGAAGGATCAAGACCAAGTTTGGAAAGTGTCTTTGCTCGCCTTTGTCATTGTGCATTTACTTTGATTGAGGTTTGTGGTGTCCATCCATGCACCATGCCAGAGAATAGGCATCCTTGGTCATTGGCAAGTTGGAACTTTTGGATTTTGAGTTCAAAAATTTGAAAATATCATTGGGAGAAAGTTATTTGACTTGACCAACATGGAAGATCCCTACAATCTTATACTTATCGAAAAAAAAATAGACATCCTTGGTCATTGTCCAGTTGGAACTTTTGGATTTTGAGTTCAAAAATTTGAAAATATCATTGGGAGAAAGTTATTTGACTTGACCAACATGGAAGATCCTTACACTGAGTACTCTACTTTACATCGTTCACACAGTGCAATTGGGCAAACACCCAGAACAAATGTGTCCATGACTCAATGCAGCTGGCAAATCTGTACGGAAAATTCAGCTCTGTGAAGTGCGCAACAACAATGTTTTCAAATACACGTGACGTACGTGCAACTACAATTAACAGATTGATGGAATGAATCATGGCACCTGCACCTGAGCAAAGCATGCTGAAATGTTTGGCCCCAAAAATGAATACAGAAGACGACTGCAGGCACAACAGACGTAGAAGACAACCAACCAATGTACTTTCAGGTAACACGATAAGGCAACGTCACATGTTGTCACAACCTACCATAAACTCCCGTGGTTTACTAAACACTGTCACTGTCATAGGTGGAGAATTAGGCATGATACACAATGTAACCAGACAAGCGCCGGCGATTATAATGTGGGGCCCGGCTGCAGCTACGTCTCAGTAAATTGAGATCATCTGGCTGTTCCATGATTTTTGGACGATAGCAATGTAGCAATAGTGTTTCTATGCTTATTCTACATGAATTTATGCATTGTTCATGATTATTCCCTCCATTGTTACAGACATGTAATTGGGTCAACCATGGCCCACAAATTAGGAGATTTGCCCTAGCTCTTGTGGGCCTGGAGCTGAGGAGCCCATCAATGTTGTGCTCTTCGTGTCCTTGCTAGTCAGGGTTTTTGAAATCAAACGAGATGTTCAACCTGGTTTCGTGGTAGCAAGTCTGTTCAATGATCTGCACCGCTGTGCCTGTGCTCTGTTGGCACGCCACAGGCAGCTCCGTGGCTGCAGATGCGGGGATGTAGGAAGGCACCTATTCGTCCGCGGAGGCCTTCATTCACACAAATCAGGACTTGGGGCCTAAGAAAGTCCTTGCAGTGGGTTTTCCCACTCATTGGTGAGTTATACGCGCTGTTCGTGGCCTAGGAGCAGTGCTGATGCGTTCATGGCGTTGTCTGGCGCCAGCGGGGCTCGATGAACTTGACCGCAATCCCCTTGATCGTTTACGACATTCCAGATGTTCCACGGAATATAAGACTAATTTGGCTTGTTTGTGTGATTTTTCACCACTGTTGGCATTTTTGACCCATCGGGCGGCGCCGAGCGCCCTCGACGGATAAAAGATAAGTCGGCGGCGTCGCCAGCGAGCCAGAGACGCGTCGCCACTGCCCATCTTGTAGATTCCCTTGATTTGGGGCCTAATTCAGGGTTTCGGACTGTCAGGGCCCTGTTTGATCATTTTGGGCAGTTTTGAGCAGGAATGAAAACGATCCAATTTCTTTGGTCAAGGTTGGAGTCACATACACTACATCCGTGCCAGCTGACAGGTGTTCTTTGTGCCCTTGATTTGTGCGGTTTTTGCCGTTTTTTGATAGCAATTCAGGGTCATTTTGCCTGTACATGTTGCTGCTGGTCAGAATCATGCTGAACCCACTGCCTAGCTGCCTGCTAGGGTCCGTGGTTTGACTGTTTGCCTTACTGTTGGCTGCTGCGTAGGTCCGTATGTGCCAAGTGTTTTAATTGCCTTGTTGATTATCTCCGCCCATACAGATTGAAGTCATTTTGGCTGCTAATCAGCCTCATCTACGCATGCCCATTTGGGGCATTTCTGAATTTTAGGCATCAATTCTGTGCCTTGTGCCTATATATGGATAGTGGAGCCACGACTACCTCTAAGCTTCTCTTTCCATGTTCTTGTGTTTTAGTCAGAAGAGAAGCCATGTGAAGGTCCTAGGTGGCCTTCACCCCTTGGTACCTCTCGCCTTGGGGAAGTAGTTAAGTCGACACGGCCTAGGTTGCAGGAGTCTCCCTATCACCTTCGTAGGTTGGGCCGGAATATGCCGTAGTGGCGTATCCCCATTCTCTTCCCCCTTGGGGTAGCTCTTAACCCATATTTTCTATTCTTTTGGCATTAGCTTGTCTTGTTGTGGTTTTTTGGTCACGGCCCCATGGTGTGCCCCTCTGGGTTGTGTCCTAGTAGGGAGGTGCAAGCAGTCAAGCGCCGGCGATTCCAATGTCGGGCCTGGCTGTAGCCACGTCTCAGTAAATTGGGATCATCTGGCTGTTCCATGATTTTTGGACGATGGCAATGTAGCAATAGTGTTTCTATGCTTATTCTACATGTATTTATGGATTGTTCATGATTATTCCCTCCATTGTCACAAACATGTAATTGGGTCAACCAGGGCCTACAAATCAGGAGATTTGCCTCAGCCCCAGTAGGCCTGGAGCTGAGGAGCTTATCAGTGTTGTGCTCGTCGAGTCCTTGCTGATCAGGGTTTTTAGGATCAAAGGAGATGATCAACATGGTTTCAACACAACGTCACACTCAGGAAACTAGGCAATTCGTGTGCGATTTGGTGAACGAACCTGAGGGGGGGGGGCATGCTTCTTCTTTCGAGAAGGAGGGTCCATTAGCAAGGGGGGCCATGTTTCTTCTTTCGAATCGAGGGGGGGGGGGGGGGGGGCATTGGCATGGGGGGGTCCAATGGCATGGGGGTGCTGGAATGTGTCCACGACTCAATGAAACTAGCAACTTCGTGTTGGGACCCATGTCGTATGTGGCTGCACTACATCTCCTACCCAATGGACCCCCCCCCCTTCGGAAACTGCACCTGGGCGTCAACAATTGGAATTGTCTTTGACCCATCTATCCCCCCAGTCTACTTCTGTAATTCAGCACATTGGGCAAAGATTCACAACCAATGTGTCCACGACTCAATGAAACTGGCAAATTCGTCCCTAAACCCATATCTTGTGTCGTTGCACTACAGCTGGTACCTAATTGGAGTGTGACACAGCACTGCCTTTGACCCATCTGTCACCTCAGCCAACTTTTGTAATTCAGCAAAATTGGGCAAGGACGCACAACCAATATGTCCATGACTCAATGAGACTGGCAGATTTGTCTTCAAACCTATGTTGTACGTGGCTGCACTACATTTGGTACCCAATGGACCCCCCCCTCCAGAAATTGCAGTCGGGTGTTGCGAGTGGGACCTTTTGTAGTGTTGTCAATGGCTGTTGCCTCTTTGCCTTTGCTCTCAAGATGACATAATGATGATGATGTGGGTTATGCAGATTTGGACAATCTCCTCTCCTTTGCTATGCTTCACCAATTAGGTTCAATATGTATTAGTTGCACTACGCACCGGGACGTTGCTTTGTGCCCCTCTTGCACCTTCCCTTTTTTTCCGCGCCATTACTTTCTTAATTTTGTTTTCCTACTAACTTACACCTTGGAATGATGAAGCCCTTGAAGCTTTTCCTCTTTATCTACTTCTGCTTTGTTACCAAAGCAGAATCTCAAAACGGCACCAACGCTACTTTGGTTTGGTGGCCACCGGATTCATCTTCACTCGTCCTTGGTGTCTATTTTGGTGCACCAAGGGGAGGCGGTGGCCCCGGAGTTGCAAGTGTTGATGTGTTTATCTCACTTCGTTTGGATATTCTGAACAATTGGGGGCATGCTGCTAGTTTGGACGCCCTTACCACCTTACTTTCGCAAGACGTTGAGTTGGAAGATGATGAGGAAGAGGACTGTGCAGCACAGGATGATGCAAGTGCAAGTACCTCGGAACACAGTGCACCTACTCTGTCCACTGGTTTGACGCAGTGGCTGCAACAAGGCAGAGAGTGCTCAGACCCATCTAACCGGTTACATGTCTGGCGGCCCCGCCTAACGCGTTCTGAAACTGCTAGGCTTCGCAATGACATGAAAATCCTCTGGAATATGTTGTTGATGCTGCAAGAAAGCCTAGAGAAAGAAAAGAAGCATAAATAGATTAGCAATGTCGGCACCTTCAAAAAGGGCCACATTCAATACAATGCCTCAAAGTGATTCCATTGAACACAATAGGGGACTGTGCTCCATACCATGCGACAAATTATTGCATTCACTTGGTGTCATTGTGTGTTCTAATTATACCGTACCGTGCCACAAAATGATGTGTTCTACTCAACGTTGCTGCGTGCCGTATTTTATACACATATGATGTGTACAGTCACAAAAATGTTTGCGGTAGCCTTTGCTTGCAATGTGCTACCAACCAAACCCCCTTGACCCATTTGCCAATTTCAGAATTGTGTGCATAATGTGTACATCATGTGTTCACGATCAATGCACCGCTTGTTGAAGCGGTGTACGCCCGCCCTAAAGGGTAGTTGGTTATGGAAACACCAACCTGTGCCGCACAAGTCAAAAAGCATGGAGTCATTTGAAAATGCATACAATGGGGTTTTTCCAATAGATTGGGATGTTGCCAAAAACATGGTTGATTCTGATAGATAGGGTTTTGGATCCACAGAAAACATTTTGGAGAAAATCATTGCACGATAAGAGAACTCATGAATTGGCTGCATGGTACAATAGCAACACAAAGCTACATGCACCTTCGACATCCATACACCCAGAGCTTGATGTTTACATGGCAAAGTACCAAAAGTGCATACATTTTCAGAAATGAACATATCATGGAGGCATACTTTTCGAGGTTGTGGGCACGCCATCCGATCAAGATTTGCTGATGTTGTGTCTAAGTGTACAGCATGGTTGCATGTTGGGGTTACCCATAAAACTTAATGAAGAAAGGACACAAATGGCACATTTATGTGATACAGACATAGCCTAGAATTGGCCTATGCTTGTATCAAAAACATCGGATCATGTAGAAAAATATGACATAAAAAATGAAAGCTTGCATCCATCTGTGAGTGACACTTGGCCAGTGATAGGGTAGCTTGAACTAGCGACCTGGAAAACAACACTACGGCAGATAATATTGCCCATCACAAAATCATCATATTGCGGATTTCTTGGCATGCAAAATCATACACATGCTCCTGGTCAATGAATAGGTCATTGTTCATCGCTGTGTGGTAAAGGTATAAACCAAAACCCATTTTCAGCCTCATTCTTTGAAAGTCTGATGTCTTTCTTGTCCGCTAAAAAACATTGGTCATCGGTCATCGATGTGGCAGTCTTTGGACAGTACAATGTGTTTTCTTTAATCCTTCCAAGAGGTATTCATGGACACCCGCTGTGTACCAATGTAGAATGTGCGAGAGCTGAAATGCTGCCATAATTGATCTCGTGAATTTCGCCTTCCGCTACTTACCATGTATTGCACATTTCCCTGGTAGCCTATGCATGACAGGTCCCCAAAAGAACATAGCCAAAACTCTTCACCCCTTCGGGACTAATTGAAATGACTCCCAACCCCCTCGCGACTAAGTAAAAGAGCATGGCACACCAATAAAAAAGCAACAAGCAGGAAGACAAAACAAGAGCGCATAACGGAAACACTCAGTAGAAAGCCATGCGGTAACAGCCCCCCCCCCCCCCAATAAAGACTGCTCCATGTGCCAGTTTTCTGGTGGGAATACTTCACCCGAAAGAGTTGAAAACACTCAACAGGGGGTCCGGTACTCGGAACCATGCTCTGAGGGACCCTGATCGGGGCAACCACAAGTGTGCCCTCTGAACGGGTGAAATTGGCAGAAGTACTCTGCATAGCACAGAGCAAATAGAGACCGTCAGAATCAAATGATCACGAGGCCATCGAGCAGGAGGTCAATCTTCAGGAGTCAGACATTCACAAATTTGACACCGCTGAGCTGATGGATGTATGTATCTCTTACGATTCCGATTGATGCCGAATTTGGCGTTGGCAAACTTACGCCGGAACTGCATGTGTATTTCCCCCTCTGATGTGCATACCCAATCAAAATGCGCAAAAATGACCCGAAGAATAGCCCATACTGAAATGTGTCAGCACATGTTCTGACTACAAATTGAAGGTGTTCAAGAACAGACAAACAGCTGAGAAGCTGCTCCCCTGTTCTTCGGGTGGCAAAAGACTTCTGGATCAATTGCATCATCTCCTCGAGCGCCCGCCGGCGAGGCACTGCCCTGGCCAAGTGGCGCCGGTTGACCATCAATGACCGTCGGGTGAGTGTCAACCGCCGTCGGTGACCCAGTTCCCGCCACTGATGGGCCCCAGGGGGCGTTTTCGCACAGCGCGTGCACAGCGCCAGTTATTACGGTGTCCCATATCTTAACATCGGCACTAGTGCCGGGTAGGACAGGGCATATCCACACAATGTTACCCAAGTGGTCCACGGTCACGGTAATCTTCCACACACAACCCGCATACTTGGGGTTGAATAGTATATCGGAAAGAGCACCCCCAATAGAACTGATTGGCATGGCATCAGTGAAATGGGTCAAAAGATACGGGAAATGAGGGGGAGGTGAGTCGGCACTCGGGATGGCAAAGGAGATGGACTCAACTTTGCACTGACGATTCACCACCTTCACCGCGTCTCGGAAATACTCCAAGTGGACTAACCCGTTGGGCGCAAACCCCACCACTGTGGCAGGAACTCGCACCCCATTGGAGCAAGTGTAGAACACCCTATCTCCAACATTAAAGTCCATGGTGAATGCAATAGAGGGTCTGAGAAATGAGAGCAAAAGATGATAATGCCCCGCGGCAGACACCCTGAGAAGGTATCACCATGTACAGGCCTCAGGGTGCCCGTTTGCAAGGGTACATACACGCAAGAAGGGGTGGGGGGTTGATGCTACAAGGATACACAATGGCAATAGTACCCTGCAGCAATCCTACACCCAAAAAACTGCCTACCCGTGGTGGAGAATGGCCTACTTTTCGCACAGCGCGCGCACAGCGCGTGCACAGCGCACGGTACGCCCCCCCAGGCCGGCCCTGGTGGGACACAAAAAAAGAACCGTCCTTCCTAACAGACAGTCCCGGCGGTCGGCAGTGCAGTAGCGGGGGGGGGGGGGCGTTCAGGCTGACAGTCGCATGGAGGCCCCCAAACCGCCCAACAAAGGGGCGCACGTGGTTCATCGGCTTGTGCTCACCGACACAACACAACTTTTGGCTGCGCTGTTTGCAGCGCTCGCAGGGGGTTACATGCGGTTGTGACCGGCGACATGCAGATGACTTGTTCCCGCTGCCCAGCAACGGGGGTCAGGGGGTGAAAACAGCATCGGGTGTCAAGGGATACGGGGTCACAAAGGCTGGCGGGGGCCGTGTAGTACACCCAGCGTCCAGTAGCATCTCTTCGGTATGACCTGGTGGTTAGTGCAGGGCAGACCTGGAGGGCAGTGTCCACAGGGGGAAGGGGGAGGCGGAGCCACAGGGGGAAGGGGGAGGCGGAGATGGACGATGGCGGATGCCTGCACCATATCTGTCCGAGGGCGCACAAGCGCATGATGCTGACCCCCGGGGTTGAACCCCCGACCTTTGGTTTGAGGACCCAGGTGCTTGTCTGCTGGACTGTGCTCTGCCAGAAATGTCAGAGCTCGACAAAATTCGGTGCATCACGCCCATTCCCTCGTGCAGTGCTTCGTCTTGCTGCCCCTTGGCACACGGGCTCCGGGAGCCGTGGGTGAGGGGCTCTTCCTCTACTGCCACTTCCGCAGTGCTGAGAGCTCTGGGGCTGTCTGGGCACGAGCGATCTGTAACATTTGGGAGGGGGGGGGGGGGGGCTGAGGTCCCGGGTGTCGGTCATCCTACGGAGGGCCGTTCCAGGTCGGGTGCCTCTGTGAAAAGCCGTTGTCGCTGACGGGCTGGTTGCTGTCCGTTGTGGGCACGCGCACCCACACCTGCACACGCTTCATCACCACCAAAAGAGAAAAGCCAAAAAAGGACAAGCTTCACACCAGAACAGATGCTCCAGAGTACAGGGGATGTAGTCAGCAGCATGCAACCCACCCACAGAACGGGGTAAAACTCAGTCCAACATATACATGCAGCAGGCAGGAAGCAAAACTGACACTGTACACAATCAGCGATTGGTGCTCTGGGCCGACTGCAACCCGGGTTCACCGAAGACATCCCTATCCATCAACGAGCACCCGCACACACAGACACACACACACACACACACACAAGACGCGACAAACGCGCACTCACAAAAGCGCTGAGTGCTCAATTCTCGTCAGTTGGGCAGTGAAACAAGACAAAGCATGTTCAACGCCAATAGTCGCCTTTCGAAAAACACACACACACACACACACACACACACACACACACACACACACACACACACACACACACACACACACACACACACACACACACACACACACACACACTTTGTCAGGGAAACAATGAACCAACGACCAATACCCAGTGTGGATGAGACGGAGCACAGCAGGGCACGGTCACGGAGCAAAGGTCTCCAAACACCTTGTCAGGCCAATCAAAACAAAGACAGAACCATTGTTCGAGGCTCAGCGCCTTTCTTCAGTAGAGCAATGTTGGTGCTGTCCCGCCCTCGTATCAGTGGGAGAAGAGGTCACCGGCACGCACGGTGTTCCCTGTGGCACCCCTACGGCATTCTGTCGTTTCTATACCCTGGGGCGTACTGCGTGCCAGGGTCGTGTATCACGCGGACACATGCATGTGACAATGGCATTTCACACCCTGAGGCGATGGCGTGACAGACCCCCATGTGCTCTACGAATGCGCAGCAATATGATGCAACGGGTGTGGGTTTATCCTTATCATCCTTATCACAGGCCCTGCCTATTGTGGTCACCTCACTGCAGCCTGGGAGAGGGGAGAATCGTTGTATCATGGGTCGTGCAGCACTGTTCTCATGATGGAATCTTTCGTTAAGCGTAACCGCCTGCTCTCACACACACACACACACGCACGCACGCACGCACGCACGCAGCACGCACGCACGCACGCACGCACGCACGCACGCACGCACGCACGCACGCACGCACGCACGCACGCACGCAGGCAGGCAGGCAGGCAGGCAGGCAGGCAGGCAGGCAGGCAGGCAGGCAGGCACGCACACACACACACACACACACACACACACACACACACACACACACACAAACACACACACACACATACAAACACACACACACACACATACATACACACACACACACACACACACACACACACACACACACACACACACACACACACACACACACACACACACAGACACACACACACACACACACATACACACAACACACACACACACACACACACACATACACACAAACACACACACACACACACACACATACATACACACACACACACACACACACACACACACACACACACACACACACACACACACACACACACACACACACACACACACACACACACACACACACACACACACATACACACAAACAAACACACACACACACACACACACACACACACACACACACACACACACACACACACACACACACACATATCTGATTCAGGTCTCGATTCAGGAACATGTGTGGGATGGAGGTTGTGCATCAGCAAGAGTTCTGGTTTAGCTGTTGTTTAAGATGACGCACAGCACGCGCACGCGCGCGCACACGCACACACGCACGCACGCACGCACGCGCGCACGCGCGCACGCACACACACACACACACACACAGACCCCCCACACGCACATGCTGAAGGCCGTAGGGGGCCAGAGACAGGCTGTCCCTTGCCTTGCACTGCCCCACCAGCGCCGGCAGAGGCTTCGCATACGGCGTTCCCCTAGAGGGCGAAGTTCGGAGAGCGATGGGAGGGGGGGGGGCGCTCTTAACACGCAAAGCGCCGCCGCCGCTACACCGCGGGACAGGGCAGCGCGAGGGTCGCGTGCCGAACGGCCGCACGCGCAGTGAACAGAGGAGGGGGCGGTTCGTGGAGGAGTGTTGCGGGGACCCGTCGGGCGTGGGGGGCCAAATGGGCGCCTGTGCACCGCGTGCGACCGTTGAGACATACGGTCCTCCAATCGTTCCCCCAAAACCCGCCGGTTGTGTCCGTCGGAATCTGCCTTCCCGCCTTCGCAACCGCTCTTTCAACCCCCCTTCCCCCCCCCAAGAGGCCCGGGAGGTATCAGGGCAGACGGAGGGGCACACAAAGGCTTTTGTTTTAAGAGGAGGGGGATTTAGGGCGGGCGGGTGGTTGGCCCCCCCCCCCCCCCTCCCGGCTGGTGTTGACTGTTTAGAGGTGCCAAAGGCGCCGAAAAATTTTTTGGTCTAAACCAATTGGCACCGCAGGCGCAGCGAAAATTTTTCATCGGCCGAAGGCCCGGAGGAAAATTTGGCCCAATATTTGAAGGGTGGGTCCAGGGGGGATGGGGGGGTGGTGTGGGACCCCCCCCCACCCCCACCCCCCCCACCCCCCGGGTGGTGCCGAGTCGTTCAGAGGAGCCCTGAGGCACGCGCGCAGGCCTTGCTCTGGGGATCCAGCAGACCCGATGTCGAAGCGGAGGCATCTCTGCTGTGAAGAGGCCGGTGCAGCGGCCAAGAGGCGGAGGTGAAGTGGGGGGGCTGGGCGATGGGGGCATGATCTCCGCGGAGCTTCCTGCGCCGTGGGAGTGGCCTCTTACGCCTCCCATAACCCGCTCCGTGGCTGCTGTACATTGGGGGGGGCTGCTTTGCCGGGGTGCTGGTCCTCCCCCCCGCTGGCCCCCCTCCGGAAAATGGGGAACACGATTCAAAGTGCCCCTGACACAACGCGACCAACGAAATGCACTGCCACAGGGAAGACCACACTGACCCCCTGCACACGTGCACGCGACACAAGTCACGACAAAAGGTCCGGCGGGTGTCGGCAGGTGTCATAAACGGTGTTGGCGGGGGGTAGCCCCCGGGATGGACCTGGGCCGACAGGGGCACGCCCTCCCCCCCCCCAAACAGTGCTCCGCTGGTCTGTGCAGAGGGCGATGGGTATGGCCGACAGGCCATCGCTCAGTGACCCCCCCCCCCCCCGTCCGCCGCACTCCGCAGTGGCCTAATGTCTGCGGTTGTACAGTCAGACGCGGGCTCAGAAGAGGCGGTGGTTTGATTGCCATGAAGAACACGAAGGAGGGCGAAGGCGGGGGGGGGGGGGCGGGAGCTGAAGAGGTCAGAGGTGCGGAGCATTACGGGGGGGGCATTGGAAGGGGGGGAGGTACCCCCCCCCCCGCCGCCAGCCACGGCATTTGTAACCGACAGTAACCGCCGCCAACCGCTTTGGAAACCTCCTCCAACCGCCTGCCTAACCGCCTCTGGGGCCGCCTCTGAGGTCCCTTCCCTTCCACCGCATCCCGCAGGGGGGGCGGGGGGGGGGGGCACCGTCAGGGCGTCAGTGCGCCCGCGCAGACCGCGCCGCCGCCGGTGGCTCTGTGGCTCCACCGTTGGCCCTTCACCAGCGGGCGCCGCGGGCCCTCTGGTCGTTCAGGTACTGGGCCCGCTCCGCGTACATCTCAATGCTCCGCTGCAGCCACGCCTTCTCCTGCAGATGGGCCTTCACGTTCCGGCGCTGGACCTGCGGACGCACAACGGGTGCACACGCCCCAACGCGATGTGAGAAGGCGGGGGACGGGCCACGGAGGGTGCCCCCCCGCTTTGGCCGGAGGGATATCGTGCCGGCGGATCGCATGGCCTTTTTGCGGGAGGTTTGCACGACCAAATCCCAAAATGCCATGAAAGAAGAGGAAGGATGGCCTTCCCGGGGGGGGGCAACCCCTCGGTTCTGGACGCCAACTACCCCCCCCAACTAACTGTTGGCCGGAGGCCCCTGGGGAGGGGGGGGGGCTCCGGGAGGGTCGGTTGGGGGGGGGGTCCAGGTGGGGCAGTTTGGGGTGTTGGGGTGGGGGAGGGGGGCACAGGCTCCGCTTACCTCCCCTTGCCCTCCATCTAAGCATACCATCACATTCGTACTGTGGGACTAGCGCAGTGGCAAAACCCCACAAACCGTTCAAAACCCGCGCCACAACAGGCGGGCTATGCGGCGCCCCGCGCGCCCCTCACGTGCCCCGGGGGGTGCACGCCGCGCCGCAGAACACAGCCGAGGGTCTTGCAGCGGAGCAGCGCGGTGGCCCGCAGCGCCGCATGCGCAGCGGGGCTCACGGCGGCGGCGGTGCCCACACGCCCCGGGGGGCACTGTGTGCGCCGCGCGCGCGGCGCGGGCGGCGCGCGCGGTGCCCTCAGCCGCGCCCCGACCGCCCCGGCGCCCACCGCGGCCCCGGGCCGCACAAGCGGCCGATGCGTTGCGGCTGCGGATGAGGGCCCGGTCGGCGCATCCCAAAGCGGACGGGGGGTGGGGGGGTGGGTGAGATAAAACAATTTGTGGATTGGATTGCGATGATAGACGAACAGACCGACAGCGCGGCACAAACTCGAGGCACTGCACCCCCCCCCCCCCCCCCCCAGAGGCATCAGTGCATCTCTGGTCTCGATGCCAAACCCGGTTCCCCCTCAAGACACACACACACTGCGACAGGACGACAAACGCATACGTCTGCCTACGTCTCGAGGGAATCTTTGCAGAGAGTCAGAGAATGTCTGTGTCAAACCGGAACGAAAGGGATAATGCAGAGGGCTATTGGGAATCCCACAAATAAAGGGCAGTCAAGCGGTCTGAAGGGCAAAGAAGAGGGAGGGGGTGGGGCCACAAACGATCAGGTGTGGACGCGCCACTTAGCTCCAGCCGCGCCTGCCCCACGGCCTTCATCGCCTCTCCAGTTCCGGTGTGCTGCCATGTTCGCTCCATTGTGCTGAGCCCTTGCCTCCCTGGTTAGGGTCAGTGGGGGCCAGCTGGCTGCGGGTTCAGGGCTTTACCGAGGGGGTGGGGGGTGGGGGGGGGGGCGCCGCGCACCCACCGCTCGCACCGGGCGGCGCGCGGCGGGGCCCGCTGCCCGCAGCGGCGGGAAGTGGCCGGGCCGGGGGCGGCGCGCGGCTCGAGGCACGCGGGGAGCGCCGCGCCGCAAGAGGAGGCGGGGCATGGGATGTGACCGAGCCCCGGCCACGACCGGGGGGCCCCGCGCCGCCAGTGCCCCCCCAGCGGGCGTGCCGGCGGCCGAGGGGCACACCGCACGCCCGCATCGGGAGGGAGGGGACGACAGACGCCGCAGCACGACGCCCTGCATCCGCATGGAGCGTGCCGCACGGCGGCAGGGGGTGCCAGACACGCATTGGAACGGAGGAGGGGGTGGGGGGTTTGGACCCCCCAGCCCCCCCGGGGGGCGGGGGGTTGCCCCTCCTCCCTGCCAACAAAGGTCACAGTGCAAAGGGAAACTCAAAGCAATAAATTTATGGCAAAATCCGTGTCCACAATAAGACAGTGTCAATTCATGACAGTCCATTTCCGTAGAGACACGCTATTCAATGTGAACAGCCGACTCAGCCCCTGAACATGCCCCTGAGGAACACACAGAACATCGGCACCGAAGGCGCCGGAGAAGTCCTTTTTCATGTGCCTTGGAAGTGGACCCGGGGGGGGGGGGGGGGTGTTTGGCACAAGGCCTTGGGGGTTGGCTCTGTTAGCCTGTGGCGGCGCCTATTGGCCTCTCGCCCTTGAACCTTCTGCCATGACAAGCAGGCATCCGTACTGCCGCGGGCATCCGCACTGCCGCGGGCATCCCCCTGCCTGGGGGGGGGGGGGATCCAGAATGCAACTTCTGCCCATGGCGTCCTCCCCTGACGGCCTGATCAGTGCCCAGCATGCGGTCATCACGAAGACCCCAGGCTGGGGGGTGCTCACCACAACCCGCAACGTGAATGTCACACAAGGCCATGAGGGGGGGGGGGGGGGGAGGGGGGTTTAGAGGGCGCTGGGAGGGGGGGGGGGGCTGGCACAAGGCCTTGGTGGTTGGCTCTGTACGCCTGTGGCGGTGCCTATTGGCCTCTCGCCTTTGAACTTTCTGCCATGACAAGCAGGCCTCCGGGGGGGGGGGGGGGTCCTCCTGACGTTTTTCTTATTCCGATACGTGTCCGGGGGGGGTGCGCGGCCAGCCTTGCACCCGCTGCAGACTGCCTGCGGGCCGTGCCCCCGCCCCTCCCGGCCGCCCTTCCACTCGGCCCCGCCGCACACCTGAAGCTCTTCCTCGTGCCGGGACAGCGCATCTGCCACGAGGTCCATGTGGCCCACGAGGCACCCGTACTTCTGGTAAATGACGGCCCCCTGCATTTGCCCCAAGCACCACCTGAGTGTCAACCACCGAACGCAGAAGGTCCACTGGAGCACAACCCTCCCCGGGCGGACATTGGAAGAGAGGAGGGGGGGGGGGTTTGGCACAAGGCCTCGGTATCTGATTGTTTGCCTTTGGCGGCGCCTATTGGCCTCTCGCCACTGCTCATTCTGACCCTCTGTGGGCCCGAACGTGTTTTGGTTGTGTCAACGGAGGGGGGGGGGGGGGGGGGCTGGGCTGCATAAGTAGGGAAGGGACCTCAGAGGCCACCCCCAACCCGCCTCCAGGAAATGACAGGAAGCCCCCAGAACTACGCAGCAGGTCCTACCGCATAGTCCCTCTCTTTTGGGGGGGGGTTGGCACAAGGCCTCTGCATCTGATTGTTTGCGTTTGGCGGCGCCTATTGGCCTCTCACCACTGCTCATTCTGACCCTCTGTGGGCCCGAACGTGTTTTGGTGGGAGGGGGGGGGGGGCTGGGACCCAAAAGTGTGTGCACCAAAAATGGCCCGATCACATTTTCCCTCTTGCAAATGTCGTTCATTGCGACGGTGGTCACTTTGGTTTGGGGGCTGTGGGGGGCAGGGGCAGAGGGCGGCTCCTGTGGTTGTCGGCAGTTCTAATGTCAGCCTGACCCTCCCCCTCCTGCTCCACCAGCCCTCCTGACAGCGGGTGTACTGCACAGCACCCCCCACCGGGGGGGCTAAACCCCCCCCCCCCTATAAGAACATGCGCGTGTTCTTATTTATTTGCGTGTTCTTATTTGTGAGACCCCCATGTGCAGTGTTCCCGGCGCTCTTTGTTTGCAGAAATATGGCAGACTGGAATGTTGATGACCCCTCCTTTTGGTTTAATGATGTTTTGGCTGCTAGAGATGAGGATGAGGCCATTGTGGATGAGTGCTATGAGGCGGCCACGGATGCCTCGGACTATGCTGGCAGTAGTAGTGAGGGTGACAGGGGGATGCATCAAGGTAAAAATGAAAAATTCCTGGTATGCCAGCAGGGGCCGATAGGTGATGAAATTGGGACCCTAGGAGTCCGGGCCTGGGTGCGTGTTCTTATTTTGGACTAAATAGTAAGAACATGCGTGCGTGTTCTTATTTTGACTGCGTGTTCTTATACGGGGGGGGGGGGTTTACTTTTGCGTGCCGCAGGCGGAGGAATACGTCGCTTACAACCCCAATCCACAATACCCCTACAATACGAAGAAAAAAACCACCATTCAATACCCATTTGGGGCACTTGTCCACAATTGGTATCCAATTGGGGAGGGGGACGGGGTGAGCATTGATGTGTTGACACCCTCCCTCTCCACAAGTGGAGAGCCTAGGGCCCCGGCTCAATGTGCAAAGCGTGGCAGATCCATTCCACAGGGGAACGCATTCCAGAGGCACGCCGCAGATTTGCCGCAGGACGCGCCGCAAGGGAGTGGCCATTGCGGAACCCCCGGCCCTGGCCGTTGCAATCGTTGGTGATAAATGCCTTTAGGCCAGCCACCAAGGGCCACTTATGCTGCAAAGATCGGGAGGCGTTGAATACCAGTTGCCACCGAGGGTTGTGTCATCTGCACTGGGCCCTGCCTTTGTGTCTTTGTGGTAATCAACTTTGGGATGAGTCATGGATCCCCTCCCCCACAGCACTGCACACCGGGTGCTCCCACCCCCTTTCCCAGTTTCAATGGCATTTGTAACTGACAGTAACCGCCCCTAACCGCTTTGGCAACCTCCTCCAACCGCCAATACAACCGCTTCCAGGGCCGCCTCTGAGGTACATTCCCCTCTAATGCAACCCCCCGGGGGGGGCGGGGGGGGGGGGTCAGAGAATGGAGGGTGGGGGCGAGGTGTAGGAATGTGTTGGGGAGGGTCCAGTGGAAAGGCGGGGCAGGGTCCATCAAGGCTCGTGGGGGGCCCTGCAGTACACCCGGTGCCCAGGGCCGTTAGGGCGGGGGTGCGCTGGACCGGGGCAGGGCCTCCGCCTGTCGGGCAGTGACCACGGCTCACCCGACCCCTGCCCCGCCCTCCTGCAGCCCTCGTGCTCGGGTGAGGGCCAGGGCTGAGGCAGGGATGCATTGGAAGGGGGGGGGGGCACCGCCCCCCCCCCCCCCCCCCTCCAGAACCCCAGCCTATGCCCAGCCATTGTCCCCCTGACGGCAAGTGCCAGCCTTAATGGCACTTGTAACCGACAGCAAACCGCCCCCAACCGCTTTGGCAACCTCCTCCAACCGCCTTTGGGTTGGGGGTGAGGCAGGGATGCACCGGAAGGGGGGGGGGACCGCCCCGCCACCCCCCCCCCACCCCCCTCCAGGGCGCCCAGCATATGCGCAGCCACTGTCCCCCTGACGGCAAGTGCCAGCCTCAATGGCATTTGTAACCGACAGTAACCGCCCCCAACCGCTTTGGCAACCTCCTCCAACCGCCTGCCTAACCGCGTCTGGGCCCTTCCTTCCCCAGACACACCCACAGGCCCACGGCAGCACATCCCGGTTGCTCTGGGGTCGGGGTGTCGGGGAGGCGGTCCTCCCTCCCGCACGCGACGACGGGCGGCGGCGGCAGCCCCGCCTAACCCCCGGGAGAGCGGCAGCGCAGGGGCACAGGACCTGAACAAGCGGCCCACGACCGTATCGGCGAAGGCCACCAGAGGCACGGTCAACGGCAGCGCCTCCTCCGGCCCCGAGGGCGGGGGCCCCGGGGGCCGGGGCGGGCCTTGGGGTCGGGCCTGTCCGGCCACAACTGCCACACTGCACAGCGGAGGGGCATGCGTCGCAGCAGCACCACCGCCCCCGTCCGATGTCCCGATGGGGGGGGTCCTGAGGTAGGGCATGCCTTCCTGCCCCCCCCCCCCCCAGACCCTTGAGTGGGGGTGGGTCATTCAGGGGAGGGGGGAGACCTACTTCCCCCCCCCCCCCCCCCCGTGTGACATTCCGTCGGGTTGTTGTTTCTTTACGGGGCCCTGGACAGTCACCCGTTCTTCTCTTCGCATGTTGTGTTGGGTCGCTGCTTTCTGTCGGCCGCTGCGGCCGGTGCTCCTGCTGGTGTCGTTTCCGCGTTCGCGGAGCCCAGTCGTTGGCGTGTTGGGGCTGTGCTGGTTGTGGCGGGATGTGCCGTTTGATGGTCGTTGGTGCCCCACTCCCCTCCGCCGTTTGCGCCTCAGGGTTTGCGACCCCCCCCCCC